>BHDV01000690.1:0-76813 GCA_005406045.1 Adoxophyes honmai
TCTTATATTACGTACGTAAAAAATGTGTGCGCCCTCTTAAGGTGTATTTTAGGCGAAGGGCTAGCAATCCTATTGTCCCTCTTCCACTTCTTTTCAAACCAAAAACTATGGTAAAAGTGGTAGCGAAGCGTGAACTAGTCGTTATCACGATTCTGTCTATGTCACGTTTGTGTGCTCTGCCAACCCACCCCATTAGAAGACACAAGGCGCGATGTAAATATTGAAAACTTAAGGTTCAATTAGTCAAATGTAGCTTACAAGGCTGGCTATGTATAGGTATAAAAAAAACATTAGGCCTAATTTAAAAAATATGCCTCCAATTGGGTTTTAGAATTACTGGCACCATGGACTGAAAACCAGAGAAAGAAACAAACACGACAAACTATAACCACAATTACGCCCAAATGTATAAAAGTGCTTTTCCACCCGCGATGCAAGACGAAACGTGACGAGGCGAGGTAAAAATTGATATACAGCAAAGTTCAATCCTCGTCTTGAACACTTTCGGTTAAAATAGTAATTATGTCTTTTTGCCGTCGAAGTGAGACGTGTGTCAAGTTTGTAATAGATAAGTACATCACGACTGTATTAGTAAATGGTGTAGGCAGAGCACACAAAACGCTACGTCGTGGTTTAAACTATGATTATTATCGGTTCCTGGCCACTTGCAACATAATTTTAGCTTGAAACATCGATGAAAGAATAATGCCAGTTTGTTACCCTGCCATCTAAAATATCCCTTAACTTAACCTATTTCCCCAGTCGCCTTTTACGACATCCATAGAAGAAGTGTAGTGTTTTCCTAAACTCAACACCACACGGGTCGATTGCCACACCAATTTTACCTCTCTCATTCTCATCTCGCTTTGAAGTGGAAAATCCTTCACCTCTCAAAAGGGTTAACAACGATTTCTGTAACTTATTTGGGAGTCGGTTAAACCGATGTAAAGTAAGGTTCGTAACCCGTGCCCGTTTGCGTTCGGATTGATTCGGCCTAATTCGGCGGGTAGTCGCGACGTGCCGCGCCTGCCGAACGCGGGTTAGGCCGCGGGCCCGCTAACCCAGGGAACAAAAGCCGGATATAGGTACAGAAGTCCAATACAAAGTGTGCTTGAGTAGCGCATACATAGGCTGGTTTTACAGTCACGCGTAGCACTGAATTTTTGAATTCATGTGCTCTGCCTACCCCTTTTGGGAATTAAGGCGTGAGCAGCGCCGTCGAACCGCGAGCGTTCTGAGCTTATATTGGTGATTATGTTACAGCGCTGTTCGTTGAACTCGGCCTATTCACCCGGCGCCCTAGTTGATCAGCGCTTAGCCCAACGTTACGTTTAAATCACATACTTACAATCACGCATTTATTCCCTAATAGGGTAAGCAGAGCACCCGAAATGTGACTTAGACAAAACCTTGATTATGATTATTTCACGCTACACAGCCACTTCTAGTTTAATTTTAGGTTTGAAAGCAAATGAAAAAGGCAATTTAAAAATGACAGGTTGCTAGCCTGTCGCCTAAAGTATACCTCAACCTATTTCCTCTCACGACACCCACGGAAGAAATGGAGAAATGTTTTTCTAACCCGACACTACAAAATGCGTTTAAATTGCAGTTTCAATTTTGCGACAATCGCCGCCAGTCGCAACAGCGGACCCGCGCCCTAAAGAGTTTTCTGGTTTGGATAAAAAAAGGTACGTGACACAACCGACTTGATTAGTCTTACCGATTCTACTCTTTTTGACATCACCTGACACTTGTACGAATTGACAATTACATTCGGAGCTGTCAAATTATAGAGTCAAACGTGCTTACTGGCTTTTTGTAATTTAGGTACCTACCTACTACAAACTAAAACGCACCACGCACCGTTTGGTGTCAATAAAAGGTGACTAAGGTTGAGGTATATTTTAATGTGGAACCCGTGTGGTGCCGGGTTAGAATAGCACCTCCCCCTTTCTTCCCGTGGGTGTCGTAAGAGTCGAATCTGGGAAAGGGTTAATGTATTGTGGGCGTTGGGCTAGCAACTTGTCACTGCAATATCACGTTTAACCATCTGGTTACCCTGTAATTGCTAAACGTGGCACTGAATTTTTTTAATTCACCTGTTCTGCCAACCCCTTTTGGAAATTCAGGCGTGAGTATATGTATGTATGTATATTTTAATGTAATATACCTATCTCCTAACTTACAGTCTAAAAAATATCCTAAAAAAGTGGATACGGAATGTGAAACAGTCTTGGATTTGTCTATATCGCATTCGTGTACTCTGCCTACTCACTTGGAAATACGGGCTTGAACAAACAGGCAATACAGACAGAAAAATAAATGCCATTGAAAAAAAATCTTAGGCTCAAATCAATCAAGACCATTCTCATTAATACAGCTATAATTCATTATGTCAAAAGTATAGCGACTTTATAATCCCCATAATCGCGGAGAATAAAGAACTCTTTCAGCTTCACTTAACAATCGGGAATAATCGGGGATTTTCCAAAGAATCGCCCGAGTTAAGTAATTATTTGACTTTCGCGAACTATTCTGAAAGCGTTCGACATTGCCGGCGAGCGAAGGTAGACGCCATTAGGTTTATTGTGTGACTTTTTTACGATTGAATAAGTTATGATTTTAACATAAGTTAACCTAAGTTATGAATAAAAATGTAGAGTTACTATTATATTATTATACATAAATTTGTGTTAATCATACATAATATCATACAAATATAGGTATTAACAGATTCTTGACTGGTTCACGTTTTGGGCCACTTTTAGAAAATTTTAGGTTTCACGGTAGAAAAAAATGGTACATAATAGTCAGAGGTCGTCAACACATCGTCTACAATTATATCTTTAGTTATTCGTCAGTCGCCTCTTTTGACGTCTACGGAAGATATGGAGTGCTGTAGCTTTATACCTGACAACATGGGGTTTTTATATTTTTCCGCGCAAAATGAAGACGATAGAAAGTTCTACACGTAATTTACTTAAAGTACTCACTATCTGGGGCAGTGAATTTGGTAACTGTACAATTTGGACAGTACATACATGCGAATAAACTCTCTCTGACTGTAGCTCACCATTTTGTTATAAAAGTGCTGAAAACATCGTCATGAAATTTGATTTGACGATCGAGTTTCAACACAGGCTGTCACGGCTATAGTGGTCGACAATAGCTTGGGAAGATTGTTAGGGGTGAGGGCAAGGGTAAAGGATGTGAGAACTTACCCCCACCACTTAAAATCTGGCCAAGTTTATTGCCGACCACTGTAACAGCCAGAAAATTAGTTTGTTGTAACTTATATACTTATGTATTGCGAGTACATAACGAACAAAAGTCGCATTTTTGCCTGCCTAAATTATTATATTATAAGTAAATTACATTTCGCTATAGATTTTCAATCTATTGTAACAAACTTTCGACTGGAGCTGAAATATTTCATTCATCTACAAATTCATTTCTATTCAGTTCAAACTAATCGAAACTTTGGGTTATGACCATTTATTTAAATAAAACAAAGTCAAACTATTTCGGTAGTATCGATTGATGCTGTAATAGTAATTCAGGTGATGAAAGTAATTAGCGAATATTAAAAGTCGTGTTAGATTAAGTACTCATACATCTGTATCAATATTATAAAGCTGAAAATTTCGTTATTTGTCTAATCTTAGGAAATATTGGTTCTAATTGAAAAAATATTTTTGTGGGGAGACCATTTATCGAGGGGGGCTTTAGGTTTAGGTACGCTGCGACCAATAGGAGCGAAGAAACATTGGAAAATGTGGAAAAAAAATCCATGCGGACCAAGTCGTGGGCACAGCTAGAACATCACGCCGTATTCCTAAATGGGGTAGGCAGAGCTTTTTTGTAAGCTACACAGTCAAATTCATGACCATAATTATTATGATATTACCCTTCCCCTACGTGTGGTGTCGTGTTTAGAAAAACACCACTCCATCTCTTCCGTGGATGTCGTATAAGGTGACTAATGACAAATGGGTATGCTTTATGCAATGGATTAGAATCTTGAAGTTTAGCTACAGTTAAAGAAATCGAATAACTCTAGAATTTGATTGGAGAGAAACTGTTTACAGATGTTTAGCGATTGAAATTGAACGGATATTTAATGGAGTTTGGTTTAATTTGCAGACTACGTTAATGAGATTTTGAGCATCTTTGAGTTATTGGTCGATTGGTTCGGGCTTGCCGGTGGCTTTTACAGGTATCTATCCCATCTGCGACTTTTCTACTTAATCAGTAATACACATTTATACATTTTCTGCATTCAGTACCTATTTTAAAAGACATTGGTTTTAACTACTTAATAAATAATGATTAAAGATTTATTTGTGTGTTTAGATGAATAGGCTTAGATGAAGGTAATGTCACATTGAATGCAAAGCGATGTACATGCTAGTACGTAAAGTCTGCATACTTACACACATACATAATCGTCACATCTATATCCTATATGGGTAGGGGGTTCCACATGCTATGATCCTGACATATTATCGCTTCAGCCACATGCATCAATCTCTTCATATGCTACAGGATTCAAAGTGCCCTTGGCTATTTACTTGTAAATTTTATGTTTTGTAATTCAATAATAATCTCAAAGCACCAGCGGGAAGTGTCAAAGAAATCTTTGTACATAATTTTACTGGAAAAGCGGGAAAATCCTTGAATTTAAATAAAAAAGATCATGTGCCGTCAAACGAAAGATTACACAAAGAAGACAAAATAAATTATAATCGTTACGTAATAAGTGACTACTTTTGTTGCGGCTAACTTGGAGACTATAAGATAAACATAATAACATAATAACATAAAAATAGATGGAAAGTATGAGGCACAAAATTCGATCAAGTAAAAATTGAAGTAGAAAGCAGAAGGACTTGTGACATTTCCAACGGCGAGACGAGATGAGGCGAGGCGCACCGAGAATTGAAAATTGTATGGCATTCAGTGTTACCACCGGAGACGCGTGAATACAAAATATATAAAGACTTGTGAGCCACATGCCAATTTATAGCTTTTTACGTTGAAAATTGCGGAATCCTACTATTTTTCCTATCGTCATATTTTGGAAAATTCAAACAAAATCTTTATAGGTAAGTTGTAGCCTATGTATTGTCTGATGTATTAATCTACATTACTCTAAAGTTTCATTGAAATCCATTCAGTAGTTTTTGCGTTAAAGAGTAACAAACATCCAAACTTTCAAACATCTAAACATCCAAACATACTAACAAACTTTCACATTTATAATATTATAGTAGGATATCGCATTATTTTGAAACGGAACCTTAGAACACTATTGTAGTTTTTACATCAGTCTTTGTTCCTTCTTTAATTAATATAGTAGTACAACTACGTAATCAAACTCATTGTACACAGATAAAAGCTATTCAACATAAAGATAACAGTCTGTTTCATTTTATACCGTCTTCGTCCCAGAGCTTCATGAGATTAGCAATAAACTATGTTCATTACTTCATATTCTTCTTAATAAAATAGACAGTTATGACGAAAAGAAAGTAGTTATCACCCAAGAAAGTCGTATGCTAGCTTAAGACTGGCTAAGTGTTAGTCGGACTTGTGCATAAAGGGTTCTGTCTATCCCTATCTCAAAGCATTTTTGAGCAGATTAATGTACAAAATTAGAGCCAAAATTAATCTAATTATGATAATATGCCTTAAACCCGTCACACATTAAGCAGATACGGTAAGATATCTGTTACAGAACATAATATCAGTTAATATCGCTCCCTATACAATTCAATGAGCTAACATACATTGCGCAGATTTACCGTCAGGTATCTTTTGACACCGACATATTTATATGGAAAAATGGCATTTATACGCAGATAAAATATTATCGTATATGCGTAGTCTGTGACGGGCTTTAGTTGTTGACTTCAACAACAAAAGAAGTGAAATCGAAATGGGTACCTAGTTCAATGATCAGTTTTGAAATTTATTTATAGCAACAAAAAGTATAATTTAGAGCTTGTGAAGAACATACTATACTAAGTTTTAAGAAGAAAATGATATTTTATGTTGTTAGAACTAAAAAGTATGGTACTGAATGAAATGAATGCGAATGAATGAACGAATGAGTGAATCTGTGAATGTTGACAAGTCAGTATGAAGTAGTCTCGATCACTAGACCGAATGTCTTGCCCGTTCTCTTGTCATAAATGGTATACTTATGATTAATTTATGCTAAAACCATCATAATTATTCAAGCCCTGACTTAAATAACGTTACGGTGGCCAAATCAATGCAAAATATTCACATTACTATTTATTATGCGTGTCATATTAGAATCTCATTAAAATTATAATTAATTATGGTATTGTTTAACCATTTATTTTGAATCAGACGAATTTAACTTCTTAGTTGGCTACTCGCTTAAAATAAGACCAGATAATAGAATTTGTATTTTGTTGTGCCAAATTATCAGACAGTGACATCACTAAAAAGTCACTAAAAGTACCTATACACTGTCCATTTCTCCATTTCTTCCGTGAATATCGTAAAAGGCGACTAAGGAAATAAGTGTAAATATACTTTATTTGGTAGGCCAGCAAGTTGTCACTTTTTTTTACCCGTTTCATTTATGTTTAATCCTAAAATTATGCTTAAAGTAGCTATGAAAAGTGAAATAATCGTAATTTTTACTAAGTATGTAGCATTTCGGGTACTCTGCCTATCCCCTTGAGAATACAGGTGTGATGTGTGCACATTGTCGCTAAAAAGGAAAAAAAAATACACTGACTAAAATATAGTAAGTGCAATATTTATTATGTATGTACGCATTACATACATAACAAACAACACATACAAACATTACATAGTAAGTGCGATCTTTCAATTTACCTAATTGGGTTATTTTAGTTAGTTTTTTTTACTGACCATACCAAACCTAATTTAATTACTAGTCATGGTATCTAAATAGCGTTCCGTGTGATCTGTCAACCTCATTTGTGAATACAGGCGCGTCATATTTATGTATGTATGTATCGTCGACAGCGTCCGACCTTTGTAGGACGTCGTTGTATTTTTAAACGGCGCTGATATTGAATCGGTGTACAATTACAGGTCAACGGACTCATCCACTTTATGATCGGGTAAATGTTTGCATTTTGTATGAGCCTCTGTGAGTTTTTATTGAATTTCAACACTAAGAGTCAGTTAACAGATATATTTTTAACCTTTACAGAGAAGACTTTAGAGTCTGTTTTGGTTTTAAGTCTAAGTTAACTGTGGCTTCTTGGCAATGGTGATCTTTCCGAAGCATTGGTAGAGTCGAAAATGACGTGTAAAAGTGCTCTTAAGAGCTTTTAATGTAGTAATGAAATTTTGAGTTTTGTATAATCTGTGAACATCTGTTACGGACTTTTTGTTCAGTATCTAACATACAAAACGTACGTATATTACCCAATGTTCGACGGCTGAATTCTAATGAACGATACCTTGCTTTTCATTTTTACTGGCCTTAAATTAGAGCTAAAACTGTCGATCATTGGTGTTGCGTTGGGCACTAGGTCATAGGTTTACATACACACGAAAGAGGTATAACTATGACAGGTTGCCAGCCCGTAGCTTGAAGTATAATCTTGACCTATGCCCTTAGTAGCCCTTTACGATATCCAAGAAAAAACTTTTTTTACCCGACACTGCACAAAAAATAATATATTTTAGTATATATATGACGCAAGTTACTCATATTTGTCATTATGAGTGATACTCTCGGTAGTTTTAGTTAAAAAAAACATCCTTCCCTAATTTTTCACAAGTTTATAAAAAGTTACTGCTGTAAGACCGTCCAACAGGTCTAGAAACGGCCTAGATATTAAACCAAAACAACTAGAAATATCCATCATCCAAACATGGCCGACGGATAATTTCCTTCCCAATCCAAACTTATTTCGCTAATAAACTCTGACGAAACTGTCATAAATATTAATATACCGAAGTCTGGAAGAATCGCTCGCAAATATGGAACTTAGTCAAAATAATATTTTGTTTTTCTCCCTCCATCGATGAAGTTGGGGATAATTCCACGTATTTATTACACGTGTCTCAAACTATCCGGAGATGAGAGGGCCACAGGACCAGGAGGGACAGAAGAACATAATATATCTAGTCTTACAACAGGTAAATACGATTGTGTTTTGATAATGAACTCAGAGTGAGTGTGAAACGCGAGGCAGCAGGCAGCTTGATAGTTTGTATGTTAGGGGAGGTCGAATCCGCAATTGAAGTACGTTCCTACGGCGAGAACTCATAAAATTTCTACGACAAGCAGGGAACGGTATATTTCTATCATTTTTTTAAGGTTTTGAGTTGTCAGGTAACAGGTTGCTAGCCTGTCGCCTAAAATATACCATAATTATACATTATTATTTCCTTAGTCGCCTCCTCAGATGTCGCCTTTTATAGCATCCATGGAGAGATATTATTCTAAATACGAAACCTCACGTTAATAATGGGTAGTAATTAAACCGACTTCTTTTTAATAGCATAATCGGCTTCTAAAAAATCTAAGTTGTCTTCTAAATTACTAACTCAGCCGCAATCAACCGTCGTCTGAATAATGTCATCTTAGCCACTAATTATCTTCTATGTAAGCCACTGTAAATGTAACTTGGCATCGTGCTTATTATTTAGCATCTAAATTTGTGACATGCATTATGCATGCATTCAAGCGGGAAACTTCTAAAATGTTTTCATGTGGCACCAAAATAATAATTGTATTAGCTTCTAATTTCATAAGTCGGTATGTTTAGAATGTAATTCATCTTACCTTTTTTTGCAGTAGTGGGTTTTCTATAGGGGTCACAGTTCTAACCTAACCTAACCAATTTTTGGTGGTATGTAGTTTGTTTTCTGTAGGGGTCGCAGTTTTAACCTAACCCAACCAGTTTTTGGTAGTCGTTTGTTTTCTGTAGGGGTCGCAGTTCTAACCTAACCTAACCTATTTTTGGTGGTAGTTGGTTTTCTGTAGGGGTCGCAGTTTTAACCTAACCCAACCTATTTTGTTAGTAGTTTGTTTTCTGTAGGGGTCGCAGTTTTAACCTAACCTAACCTACTTTTATGGCAATAGTTTGGTTTCAGTAGGGGTCGCAGTTTTAACCTAACCTACTTTTTTGGCAAAGTTTCTGTATCTCTGATTGGTGCAAATGGCCAGTTGCTGTCATGGCGCACACTCGCACCAAATCGTACAGAGGCTATTTTCATGATAAAAGAATTTGAAGTATTATTTTACATGTTAAGTTAGAATATTTGAAGTTGTCTATTGAAGCTTCAATATATAAATTTTGAGGAGCTTGAATGGAAGCTATAAAATGTAAAGTGATAATGAGTTACGAATTTCGTGGCCGAGTTAGTAAATTTGGTGGCAAGTACTTAATAATAATTGTTGGTCTTGACTTGACGCTTTTTTTGTAATTTTTGTTGGCGTTGTAAAGAAGATGACATAGTATTTTAGAGGCTACATCATTTTCCCGATGCTTAGTTATTAAATTAGAAGTTTGAGTATTGCGGCCAAAAAGAAAAATTGCGGCCAGGTTTATTATTTGCCGTTAATAATGATGATAATACATACAATCACGCCTGTATTCCCAAAAGGAGTAGGCAGGGCACACGAACCGTGACATAGACAAAACCATGATTATTACTATATCACGTTTCGCAGCCACTTCTAGCACAGTTTTAGGTGTGCAAAGATCGTCTCATTGAACTAACAATCACGCTTCGTCTCTTTTCGACTGAATTATACTCCCTTGCCTCTTCTGCTACCCTAGTACCTGTACCACCAATAAACCTGTCTATTGCATGAAACTTTCATGAGGAAGTGTTTCAGTTTTTTGGGCGTGATTCGTTCATTTCTGAAGTTGCCTGTCTTCGGGAATCATCGTCTTGACTTCGGGTAAATTCGTGACTAAGTTTCGATACCAATAGACGTTGATTCTGGGTAACTGGTTGGAGATTTATTTAGTTTTTTTTACGGGTTCTAAAGTTAGTTCTGTGTGGTGTCAGGCCTAAAATAACATCTTTCTAATTTCTTCCGTGAATATCGTAGGAGGCGACTAAAGAAATTGTATTTCCTAATTCAAAACCTAAAACTATGCTAAAGGTGGCTATGAAACGTGAAATTAAAATAACACCTCTGCGTTATTTCCGTGGATTCCATTAGATGCGACCAAAGTATATTTTAGGCGACAGGCTAGCAACATATCACTAAAAAATTTGAAGGAACTGGCCACGAAACGTGAAATAGTCAAGGTTTTGAGTTTGTGCTTTGTTTTGTGTGCTCTGCTTCTCTCATTTGGGAATACAGGCGTATGTGTGTATGTCAGGCGAAAAGAGATAAGGCCTATGTTACACATGCTTATAGTCGACAAAATTCCTGTCGCCCAAATTGTACCCAAACATAAATCCTTAGTCGCCTCTTACCACATCCGCGGAATCTTGTTTATGTTTACACTGCAGAATTTACACACTGACAGAGAAATTGCCCTTTTCTTTCTGAGTCAACGATATAAATAAGACCATAAATTACTTTTTTTCTCTGAAAATAGCGTCAAGTTTTCGTGGAGTCGCGGTTAATATAGTACCTGTTAACAGAAACTGGTAATCAGTACACACTGATATCTTAGCTTATTCAACATTCATTTTGTTGGTACCACTGACGTCACATCTATCTAAATATAACTCAAAGGCTGACTGACTGACATAGTGATCTATCAACGCACAGCCCAAACCACTGAATGGATCGGGATGAAATTTGGCATGCAGTTAAGACGTTATGACGTAAACATCCGCTAAGAAAGGATTTTGACTAATTATTCTACCCCCAGGGGTATAAAATAGGGGATGAAAATTTGTATGAAACATTGTCAATTTTAAGCTGATCGTGCTGAGACTCTGCATGCAGAAAGCTACTATGACGTAAAAACTAAAAGCCGCAGAAACTATACCGAATTAATAATAATACTTCTTAACGGGAGCGAAGCCGCGGGCAAAAGCTAGTACCAGATAAGTCTGCGACACAGGCCATCCATAAATAGAACAAACGGTCGCATTTCTTTTTAATAACGGACGTCACATTTGGCCAGCAATTGCATCCAGCCAGTACGCATGCGTCGAAAAGCCAAGGCGGCAGTGTAAGCGAGCCGACCGTACGCACTGAACCTCTGCCAAGCTGCAACTCTAGCTCCGCGAAGTTTCGAACGTGGAACGCTACATTCGGGATTCGAAATTTGAATGAATTCTGTTTTGTTTTGTGCCAGTGTCTAGTGGGTGTTTGTGTTCTGTTTTTGAATTTGAAGTGACGGTTGGAAAGTTGTTTGCGGAATAAGGTTTGTTTTTTTTTTTTAAGTAGATGCTTGAATTTGTCTTTACTTGTAGCGCTTAAAATGAAAAGAAACTTTCTACTACTATAATTATGTACGTACATTTTATAACATTAATTGATGATTTAAAACCTAAAGTTAAGAAAATGGGAACGTAGGTAATTAAAAAATCGTTTCATTATTCATAATCAATATTATGCATTTTTACCTACATAAAATTCTCATACATTTTAATATAAGACTAATTTACAAATATAAACGATTAATTTACATAATTTTACTGAATTTTCAGTTACAGTCCAGAATAAATAACAACATACACATTAAACTTGGTTAATTATACTGTCTAGTGCAGAATACTTGACAATAGAGAGAGAAAGAGAGAAAGACAGAGATGCATAAAACGGCGAAGTGGGTGCTTGACTTGCAAACCATCTTGAAGTAATTGGCCAGCAAGATTTTATTCCAAGTGCTAGAATCAACTATTATGAATCGCATCATAATATTTTTATATTATATACCTCTAGATATGTTCGTATTTTTTTAGGAATTACCTATTTGAACTTTTAAACATAAAACTACCGTGAGATTCGCTCATAGTGAACTAAAACGGATTTACTGACGTTTTTAAATCGAGATTAGCTCGACATGTTTCGGGCCAATTCAAGGGAAGGGAATGCGCGTCTATCCGCCGCCATGGCGCGTAGCTCGACATGATGGATCACGAATCGACCAGAAACATGTCGAGCTGATGTACAAGATGGACAGACGCCTTTATAAAGGTCGCCGGAAGACGCTGGATGCAGGTCGCTTCCAACAGGTACTAATGGAAGTCTGAAGGAGAGGCCTAAGTTCAGCGGTGGACGTCTTAATATGGCTGAAATTATGATGATGAGATCAAATAATTTTAAACAAAAAAACCGACTTCAAATTAGCGGTATCTTGAAAGTATTCTGTTTACTGAATGTAAATTCTTGACTTCATCGTTACCGAAAACGCCGTACATGGCCCTATAACATTTTGAGGAGTTCCGTCGATTTCTCCAAGATTTTATCATCAGCTCCTGACCTAGCCAATGGGACCAATTAGGATACCCTTTCGATAAAAAAAAAATTGAAAATCGGATCACAGGTCTCGGAGATATCGAGTAAGAGTCTTACCAAACCAGTCGACGCCTTTTCGGCAAAATGCGGGTAGAAGAAGCTTTATGTCAACGCAATAAGGGCGAACAAGACGTGAATTGGCTCGGCCATTCTCGGTCGAACGAGCCGAGCCGATTGACGCCTTGTTCGCCCTTATTGCGTTGACATAACGCTTTTTCTACCCGCATTTTGCCGAAAAGGCGTCGACTAATGTGGGGAGACCCTAACATACACTCAAAAAAAATGGTCGAATTGAGAACCTCCTCCTTTTTTTTAAGTCGGTTAAAAATACGATTAATAATCTATCTGAACGACTAAACTGTTAGTCCACTTGCTCATTGCCTGTTTGACCTGACCTGTCATGGGACTATTTTTATCTCCCCCACCCTGTCAGGGTCAACTTACAATCCCCAAACGAAATAGTTGCAAGCCGGCCAATTTGCATGGCAAGTCCCTAATGGTTGTACGGAGTTGGCCCCTTAGTCTTCGTACAATAAAAAAGTTGAGCTGAGTAGGGTTACCATGAAGAATTGTGTCCTGGAGTATTACTGTTGACGTCACCGGACACTACGTTGAACTGTTGCTAGAATTTAGGTATAGCTAATTTTACGTGACAAGTCTTGTTGGACAGCGGTTTTTGATCTTTATTGTCGTATATTTTGTTAAAATTGTTAACAGAATACTCTCATGTTTGTACTAGTGGCGAAACTCTGGCGCAATAGTAACGGTAATGTTTGGGAGTGTTTAAAATAATCGTTAGTCTGCATCAAAACTCTATTGAAGTTTCATTATATTTTACCCACCAACATTGTTAAATTTGAATCTTTGTGAAAAATAAAAAAAAGCAATCCAAAAACACAAAAAGCTGCTCAATCTTAATTTTGAATGCTTGCCTTATAAAGTCCAGATTTAGCTGTCATCTTTGGTGACAATAAAGACTTCATTTTCACATAATGTGATTTTCTAATGTGTATAATTTAAACGTGCCACTGGATTTTTGAATTCATGTGCTCTGCCTACCCCTCCTGGGAATACAGGCGTGAGAATATGATGTATAATTTAGTGGGACTTAATCTCGTCACTTTTAATTACTGATACGGTTTTCACTACCTTAACGTTTTGCCGCGCCACAATTCAGTCTACACGTAACCACGGCCGCTGTCATGCAACCAAAACGTTGGAGTAAATATATCCGTGACTTTCACATTAGTTTTAAGCATATGGAATCTGTGTCAACTCTTTTTAGTGTTTTCATAAAACTGTCAGACATAAACTGTTTAAGAAAAAAAGAAGCTTACTCTAACCAAAGGCGCTTCTTACTCTAATCAAGTACCGCTATTACATAATCCAAAATCTAGATTAGAATATCTGATACCTACAAAATCCTGACTCCTTGACATGTCCGTTCAAAATCCAGATACGTGTAAACCCTACTCCAAAGCCTCGCAAAATTATGCTGGAAGTTAAAATGTTTTTACATAAACGGAAATTTTGCGCGTTTCTTTTTAATTTCTAAATAATTCTGACGTCTTTTCGTACGGTTTAGTCGATTTTGGGGATCCCCTTGAAACGCATAATATTGTTTAGACTATTATTGTTTCGCATAATTGATTCGGAATTTGTTTTGGCATAATACTAGGTACTTTCAGTTGGACTAATTTGTATTGGCCGAATACGCATTACGCATACCTACTATTGTTTGGGATAGTAATTATTTGATATATCTATCATTTTCGACAATTTCTGCGAAAAGCATTACGCGAAACAATGTCAGTCTAAATAACTTTATGCCAATAGAGAACCCTATTTTGGCCGAGCCCCTCCCATAATTACTTAAAGCAGGTTCGACACCAAATCCACGTATTTGACGTAAATTAGGTTTATTAATGATTGTGGGAGTGGCGAAATGAAAATAGAATACGTGAATAAGTTATAGACGTAGCTTTGACGATTCACTTTAATCTTTAATGTCATTTCACTTCAAAGAAGCCGCAGGATGATTTCTAAAAATAATCTTATTCTGCGAATGTTTATTTCAAGGAGTTTAGAGATAAATGGTCATAAATAACATAAAAACAAAAAAAATACGAAGGTGCCGTGTGCTGTCGGGTTTTAAATAACACCTCTCCATTTCTTCCGTGAATGCTGTAAGAGGCGACTAAGGAAATAGGTTATAGTATATTTTTGGTGTCAGGCTAGCAACCTATCACTATTATACCTGCCAAGTTAAAACCTAAAAAATATGCTAGATGTGGCCACGAAACACGAAACATTCGTATACATGTAAGTATATATGATGTATGAATCTGTGTATTAAAAAATAACATAACATACATACATAACCGTCACTCCTTATTCCCTGCGAGGTAGGCAGAGACAACAGAGCGCCATTCGCATCTATTCTGACATACTTCTCTCGCCTCACTCACATTCATCTCCTAATTTGAGCTTTATTTAGTACATCGCCGATCTGGTCGATATACATTCTACGAGGACGCCCTCGACCGACTTTCCCTAACACACTTCCCTTGTAAATTTGCTTACATATCCTTGATTCATCCATTATTTTAAATAAAAAATATTTTTTATTTAAATTTTAAAAAAGAACAACTTTCTTATAAAATTTCCCACCTCTAAACAATTTGGCAGATAATTTTATTGTTGTTTGTGATTCATAAATTCTCAAATCTACCTATAAAAGGATGCCAATATTAACCTCCTAACACAGTTACGTGACGTATCTAGTAAATCTTGCCCCCGCACATATTATCTCTATTTTATTAGCTATTGTATGGTTAATGGGGGCCGACTGGCACAAAGATTGCATGATGTTTTGTATGTATGTATGTCAAAATAACATGTCTTTTGATAAGTAAGGATTCATACAAACCATCACGTCTGTATTCCCAAATGGGGTTGGAAGAGCACACGAAACGGTACAGACACAACTACGACCATTTCACGTCCCGTAGCTAGAGCTAGCTCTAGCATAGTTTAAGGTTTTAAGTTGAGAGGTGACAGGTTGCTAGCCTTGTCGCCAAAATATACCTTAAGCTACTTCCTTAGTTGCCTCTTACAACATCCACGGAAGAAATGGAGAGGTGTTATTTCTGTGATAAGTGAGGTATAAAATCAATATTGATTGTGTGGTGATGTGCACAAGTCCGACACACACTTGGCCGGTTTTTAACGAAACTCCAATTTTAATATCCAATGACGATTTACAATAAAACATAAATTACCTACCCTTAGGTCCAAAATACTAATTAAAATTATAAGGGCCCCATTCAAGATATTTCATAGCCTTTTGTGAACAAATTAGGCATGCATCTATGCGGTCACGCAAACCCTTATCTTCATGTAAATAGGACCTAATTTGGAATAAACAGCTTTGCATATCAGCCGGACTTGGGCATGCGATTATTAAAAGAGAATTGAGGTTATGCGTAGGTGGATGCAAACGTGAGTCATCAGGGAGTTATTTTAGACCTTATGACGGAAGGAATAAGGGTGAAGTCTGTGGATGTACAGTTGAAGTTTAAGGAAATGTATTGGAGCGCGTAAAATGGGCAATTAGATGTATTTAGAGGTTGCGTGGATTTTTAAGTGGCTTATATATCGCAGTAGAACTTTTTAGGGTTCGGACCCTATACTGGAACTTCGCAGTTTGTCCGTCTGTCCGTCTGTCAACAGGCTCTATCTCACGAACAGTGCTAGCTGACAATAATCGCCAGTAAGGTAATCGATTGGTTTCTTACTCATTGGTAGCGCGGAGTTTTATTGGTTCTTTAGTGATGAATACATACATACATACTCTCACGCCTGTATTCCCGAAAGGGGTAGGCAGAGCACATGAATTCAAAAATCCAGTGCCACGTTTAGCAATTTCAGCAGGGTAACCAGATGGTTAAACATGATATTGCAGTGACAGGTTGCTAGCCCATCGCCCACAATACACTAACCCCTTTCCCAGAGTCCACTCTTACGACACCCACGGGAAGAAAGGAGGAGGTGCTATTCTAACCCGGCACCACACGGGAGAACTTAGTGATGAACTGTAATTGATAGATCTGTAGCGCCTCAGCGCCACATACGTCAAATAGCCGAACTAAACGATCCTACATCGCGCTAACGAAGTTTCGACGAACAGTTGCATAAATACTACTTCCAACTTCCTCTCTGCGGACTTCAGCCCCAGGGATAACATCTGCCTGGAGAGAGATCTCTATGGAGTCTTTCCCAGAGATCTTTAGTGATGCGGAATATGGTGATTGGTTTTGAAGTGATTGTTCTCTTCCTCGTGCCGCATGTAGAGTCGCGTGGCCTCTGCCTATTTTGGTAAAGGTCGTAAACTCACATGCACACGTTATTCCGGCTTGCATGGTAAGGTCAAGGTCAATGCAACAGCATAATCGGTCGAGGCATGTTCTCTTTTTGACTAGTAAGGGGCAACGCAGACGACAGACTTTATGCGCCGCAGACTCACACAAAAAGTCCGAGTGGATTGTATGCATTGTACGCCGGACATTTTGCGCGTCGTGTGCGTTACTGCATGTAATTCCTTAGGTTCTATTTTCACAGACTAAAAAGTCCGTCGCGGATAGTCTGTCGTCTGCGCAGGGCCTAAGTAACTGTCAAGGAATTTAATTCGTAACCCTCGTAGGACCTTTTCAAAGCAAGCGTTGTAACGATGTTTCTGGTCAAGTCACGTGATGTCACATACATACACATACTTACATCAGGTCTGTTTTCTTAAATGAGGTAGGCAGAGCACATGGAACGCTGCATAGACAAACTCATGACTATTCCATGTTTCATAGCCACTTCTAGCATGTTTTCTAGGTTTTTAAGTTAAGAGGTATTACACTGACAGGTTGCAAGCATCTTGCCTGAAATAGATAAGAATGATATCTGTTTGAGAGTTTTAGATTTTATTACAATTTTTGTTTACCTTTTTGACATTTACCTTCAACATTTATTTTTTGATTTCGACATTTTTGACATTTTGTGATTTGATTTGATTTTATTTTTATATTCGTGATCTTATTAATTTGTTATTGTATTTATTAGTTACTAGCTTTCCGCCCGCGACTTCGTTCGCGTAAATTTCGGATTTTGGGGTCGCAGGTTTCTGAGCCTATTCATTACAAACAAACAAAGTTTTCTTCTTCATAATATTAGTGTAGATATAGATATCTAAACCCAAATATTTAACAGAATCCTTTCCAAAATTTAGCCCATGTTATTCGTGGATAATGTGGCTTTCGAATGGTGCAAGAATTAAGAATTTTTTAAAACGTTCCAGTAGTTTCTGAGCCTATTCTTTTCACCCTTTCTTGCGCTGGTTAAGATAGCTAGGCGCTAAAGATAGAGAAAGAAAGGTATAGAAGAAAGAGAAAGAAGAAGAAGAAAGCGGCCAAGCTGTGTGACATGAAGTCTGGTCTATAGTCTCGGTGCATCCGAATTTCACATTAGCATGCACACACACTAGGACGCCTAGTTTTAATTGAACCTTGTGTGGGGTTACACCTGACAGTTCAAGCAAGCGAATTTAGAATCTCTACTTAGGGAATCGGCTGGTTAGATGGTTTTACCAAAATCATTCTTTTTCAGTAGCAAAATTTCTATTCGCATTTTTGTCCAAATGATTTTTTACTCAGTTTCGTTTTTAACTTTAGCTCATTTTCAAAGTAGCATTTTTCCCAGTTAGAATCGACACAGAGACAGTGTCGACGGAGCTCCGCTCACGCGGAGCTCCTATTCCTACGTTAATTTGGCCCTCCGGGCCGATGAAAACGTAACATAACCTAAACCTACTTGCGTTCCTGTGTTGATTCTAACAGAAAAATGCTACTTTGAAAATAAACTCAAGTAAAAAAATGAAACAGGGAAAAAGTAATTTCGGGTAAAATGTGAATAGAAATTTTGCTACTGGATATTTCATTCATACATCACGCCTGTACTCCCAAATAGGGTAGGCAGAGCACACGAAACGCTCCATAGACAAAACGATGACTACTTCACGTTTCGTGGCCACTTCTAGCATTGTTTTGAGTTGGCAGGTATAATAGTGACAGGTTGCTAGCCTGTCGCCTAATATATGCCGCCTTAACCCAGTTCCTTAGTCACCTCTTACGACATCTACGGAAGAAATGGAGACACTATGTATGTATGTATGGAGTATGTTGATAAAATTAAAAACACATAAACTTAAAAAGTAATTATATTAATTTTTTAGATAAATATTTCAATACTGGTAAAAATCAATTTTTTAACTTCAGCATACATTCAGATATATTCATAAAGATCTGCTGTAAATGTATTTAATTTAACTTAGACTATTTTACAGCACATTAGCCTGCAAAAGTCGAGTCTACTAAAAAGCGAGTTAAAACCAACAGAGCAACAGATATTGTGTCAGCTGTTGTTACAGCCAAGAATATAGGAGATTACCATGGCTTCAAAATGCCAGCAACTTGGTTGATCTATATGATTTTATCACTCGGAGACTTAGACTTAGACGGAGACGCACCGAGAACCCTACTGAATGTAAGCTCTCGTATACAGCAACACTTATGATGCAGCAGATGGTCGCAGTTTCTATTATGCCATTGCTTGGAGCTACTCAATATTCTTGATCCCGTGAGAGGAGCAGTTGGTGCGCAAGTCTACGCTGGCAGCGCGGAGCGTCTGTCCCTGTGGCTTATTTACTTATCGTCATGACAAAACACACGCTCACGGGAATCTGAAGACGTTTAAACCGGAATCGAAAATGATCAGGAACCAGAGGGATGCGCGATATGAAAACAGCCTCGCTGGCGCCGCAACCCTTTAGAATTTCCATCTTAATAAGGTTCCGCTGCAAACGCACTTCCTTCAGGCGAGTTCTGTTACATAATTTTGGTGGCGATAGGTTCCTCAGAAACACAGTCGGAACTTTAACTTTTAGAATAAGAGTGTGTACTGGTAGCCGCGAGGCGCTCACAGAATTCATGAATAAAATTCTACTGAGTACGTCGTCGTAGTTCCAGGATCTACGGCAGTATTGATGGATAGATATACCGCCTGCTCCCTTCATTCTAGTAATATGCGCTCATGAACAGCAGTTGCCCGTTGTTTGTTGGATCACCATAAAGCGGCTGGATGAGTTCATCAATGGATGGCACAGTTTTACCAAGAGACTCCGGCAGTCAGTCAGTTTGATGCTACCCATAGTGCGAGCCGATCATCGTATGTCTCGCAGCATTCGGTCAACTGCTTCTACTGCCTTTTTGTGGGCCATTTTGCATTCGTCCCAAACGATAAGACAACAATCTTTGAATACTTTTGCTTTGTTATTATTTCGACATTACATTGCTTCTTTGGCAAACCGTTGACAGCTGTTGAAATGATTCGTTGCACGGCGACTTTCGCGACCCGAGGATCATGCGCAACAAACAGCCGAAAATTCTTAAAATCACCATATTCACAAAAACGTTTTCAGTTGTCGATTCTAAAGCCGCTTAAATAGTTTTTTCGTAAATTTCTTCCATGTACAGACTTTCGACCCTCTCTTGCTTTATTATTATGTATCTAGATTCTCAAGTAAGATTAAAAATGAACGTGGAATTATACGTGAAACGGAAAATTCAGCAGAATCTCTTGTCATTGAACAATAGACATTTTGACAGGCTCCATATCTTAGGGAATAAGGGCTAATTTACTAACAAATATGTGAGAAACAATCGCCTAAGCGACTTCAGTGCTGAAATTACTTTTATTGCTTGCAAAAAAGCGTGATGTGGGTTACATTATTTGAGTTTTAGTATGGATCCCTAATTTTTTTGAAAAAATAATATAGCCTATGTTCAGCGCAGATAGTGTAGCTTTCCAACAGTGAAAGAATTTTCCAAATCGGTCCTACTGTTTCGGACCGAACTACTGTTTCGGAGCCTATTCGATGCAAACAAACAAAAAAACAATCAAATCTTTCCTCTTTATAATATTATTAGTATTAGTATTAGTATATTAGTATAGATTACCAATTGTTCACCATTTGACGATCTTTTTGTGAATTCTTTGTATCTGACACATAATTTGGATGTAATGTAATTTTCAAAAAGAGACAAATAAATCTATCTATCTATCTATCTATACTTTTATCCTTCTTCGACGACATCCACGAAAAGAAATGGAGAGGTGTTGTTCTGAACCCGACACCACACGGCACGCCTTTGGTATGCGATGTGAATACTTTAAATAAACCTCTCCATTTAATCCGTGGATGTCGTAATAGGCTACCAAGGACACAAGTGGGACATGGACACAGGTTAGGCGACCAGCTTGCAACCTGTCAAAATAACATTCATACATACATACATATTCTCACGCCTGTATTCCCATGAGGGGTAGGCAGAGTACATGAATTCAAAAATTCAGTGCCACGTTTAGCAATTTCAGGGTAACCAGATGGTTAAACGTGATATTGCAGTGACAGGTTGCTAGCCCATCGCCCACAATACACTAACCCTTTCCCAGAGTCGACTCTTGCGACACCCACGGGAAGAAATGGGGAGGTGCTATTCTAACCTGACACCACACGGGAGTCATCCATTTATCTAAATTATATTCATAATTTGTGATAAAAATGGTGACAAATTGTGAAACAGTTATGGTTTTATCTATGTAACGATTCGTGTGCTCTGCTTTCATTTGGGAACACAAACAAGATTGTGTATTGTATTTATCAGTTAGTATTAAAGAATATCTTCAAAAGCCCAGTCCTACTTCAATCTATATCGGTCAGACTCAGGGAGAGTGATTATTAAATAAATAAAAGCATGCAAAAATATATATTTTCTATTTTTTTTACATGTTCTGCTCTTCGATAATACAATCAGTGTTGACCTCTGTATGTTTTATTCATGCAATAATTACAGAACGAGGGCAGAGGTTTATCTACATCCATATCATAATTTCCCTTGTATGTTCAGAAATAGTAAACAATCGGCCTACATTACAAAACATGTGGTGGGATCTTAATATTTACATTAAGTAATTGATAATGATGCTATAACTATAAACGTAAACTCTGAAAACTAAAACCTGTAACGCCAATTTTATTATGGAAGTTGCGATAGTTAGAAGCACGAAAGAAAAATTGCCATTCATTTATCTGCGTATAAATGCCATTTTTCCGTATGTCGGTGTCAACAGATGCTTGACTGCTTGACGGTAAATCTGCGCTGTGTGTGTTAGTTCATTGAATTGTATAGGGAGCGATATTGACAGATATCTGTTCAGTAAGGGGGCGTCCATAAATTACGTGAGGTGTTTTTTTCAATTTTTTGACCCTCCCTCCCCCCTGGTGAGACGTCGTGAGATTTTATTTAACCCCCTCCCCCACCCACCAATCTCACGTGAGATTTTTCAAAATGGTGTATCTTACGTAAACGCGTTGGGTGGTTATTGTAACAAAAAAATATTTTGAAAAAAAAAAAGTGAAAGACGTAACCTCAAAAAAATCTTTAATTTTTATTTTTTCGGATAGAATCATGAAGTGTCAAATATAAAACGCCATCCACACGTCGGTTTTTAAGACCTTATTAAATGTCCCAAAATAATAGTTTTTTGTTGCGTGATATTTGCCGCGACCCCCCCTTAAACACCTCACGTAATTTATGGACGCCCCCTAACAGTCTGCTTGGTGTGTGACGGGCTTAACACTGTTGTGTATCTACTTAACACTATATTGTTTGTGAAAACTACAAGTACAGATAAAAACCTGTGTAACAGGATTATCGTGTTGAATTTATCGGAAGCTTTTACAATGAAAGCAGTTGGTGATCAACTGAGCTGCTGTCAAGATAGTTAAAAAGAGATAACGACTTCAATTCACACGAAAAAAGACTTTATGTGTTCGGATTTTACTCAAAATACTCAAAAATGCACGAAGCAAGAGATTCGGTTGAAGTAAGTTATCTGTATTTTCCATTATACTTAAGTGTTTTGCGATAGTTTTGTGTTTAAATGTTAAAAGTATATACGAAACGTGAAGTAATGGTTGTGATTGTGTAACGCTTCGTATGCTCTGCCTATCCCAAATTGGTAGACAGGGGTGACGTATGTATAAGGTCACAGATATAATCACTACATAGTATAGTAGCTTCCCGTTGTCTATCCTAATGTAGCTAGGTTTTTAAAACTAGGTACGCTACGGATTGTAGTGCATTTTTTTTAGAAAGATTGTTTTAAGAGGAAGGTATATTATTATGTACCGGCAGACGCAGCGTGGGTAGGCCCCCCGCAAGGTGGACCGATGACTTGGTGCAAGTCGCGGGAAGCCACTGGATGTGGGCAGCGCAGGACCGGTCATTGTGGAGATGCTTAGGGGAGGCCTATGTCCAGCAGTGGACGTCTGTTGGCTGATAATGATGATATTATAATGTATAATACAAACATAATATAGTAGAGAAACACTGTCAATTTATGGGGGTTCTAATGTGATGTCGTTCTTCTACATACATACATACAAATGGAGTACGCAAAGCACACAAAACACTACATACACAAAACGATGACTATTTCACGCTTCGTGGCCACTTCTAGCATATATTTTTTGTTTTTGAGGTGGCAGGTATAACAGTAACAGTTTGCTAGCATGTCGCCTAAAATATACCTTAACCTATATCCTTAGTCGCCTCTTACGACATCCATGGAAGAAATGGAGAGGTGTTATTCTAAACCCGACACCACACTGGGGTAATTATGAAGTAGTATATTTAACTCAGCATTTACCAGTGCATAGGGCCCCTAGTGCAAAACTTGTTTTTCAAAAACTACTTTTGAAAAGTTTCACCGAAATCCATCGTCACTGTTTCTGCGTGGAAAAGACGATCATTCTCTAGTTACTTTTTCTGTTTGAAAATAATTAGTAGGATTCAATTCCCAGTTGAAATTTTCGGCCTTCCCGTTCAATACTTATTGAAACACCGGTATCACAAACCAATCGTCAAATTTGATCAGATTTAGCAAATTGTAACGGACAGTGAATTTAACTCAATATTCGGATTGACGTTTTGATTTAATTTTGATCAAGGTCCGGCTGTTGCAAATAAGATGCCGAAAATAGCTGGTTCCGATCTGACGCTAATAATCAGGGATCGAAAAAATTTGCGACATTGTTTGCAATAATGTGGACATGACTCCAAAATCAATCAAAACGTTAATTAATTATTAATTGAAATATAATTTGAATTTTTGGAGCTAATAGTTTATTCATAAAGTGCTTAAAAGCACGGATATACTATAGTAACTTAAAAAAAAACGTTACGACGACGATGAATTACATAAATAATTATTAGCAAAAGGTTCGAATTTAAAAAAGGGTATCATTTCCGTAAATATTTATACAATTATAACAAATAAATAACGATTTGGAAAAAATATGTATTTTTTTTTAATAAACCAATACTTAAACAAACTTTTGTGTTTATGGACTAATGTCAAGTACAAAATTAAAAAAAAATGTGGTAGAAGTGGCTGCGAAGTGTGAAATAGTTATAATAATTGTCATGTCTATTTCACGTTTTGTGTGCTCTGCCTACGCCATTTGGGAACGTAGACGTGATGACGTATGTACGAGTATGTATGTAAAAAATTAATTAACTGAATAAAATTTCGATTCATTTTGGAGTCATGTCCACATAATTGCAAACAATGTCGCAATTTTTTCCGATCTCTGCTAATAATACATGGTTTATAAGTCGACTGGACTTTAATTGGTACACTACAGTACACTAAACTTGATAATGAACTTAGTTTCTTATCGGATCTAGAATAACACCTATCTATTTCTTCCGTGGATGTCGTAAGAGGCGACTAAGGAAATAGGTTAAGGTATATTTTTGGAGATAGATTAGCAATCTGTCTCTATTAAACATGGAATGGAATGGAATGCAATTTCCTACTTACAGATTTTGGTATTTTCTGGTGACATTTTCATCTTATTCGCGATTCTGTACGATATTCCCCCCAATTATCTTTGAAAATTGTGCAGAATCTATAACTATACCTGTTTCCTTAGCCTCTTACGACATTTACCGAAAAAATGGAAAAACGTTCTATGACACCTCACAGGCATCACGAATAGATAACGCCATAAAAGCAAAAAATCAAAAGAGAATCTCATAAACATGGCTTGTTTGCCTGTTTTATTTTTAATGGCAACAAACAGGATAAAAAACATGAACACTGTAGACTTACAAGCCTCATCAATCAATTTAAATCAGCTTACGCGCCCACTGCGTACTTTTTACGCATTTTTACGCTTCTTTAATAATATAATAAACGCACAGATACTAGCTACCTGTTGCTGTGTTTTGAATTGGTTTATCATCCCTAGGGATATACAGTTTTTGGGAAGGTTTTAGAATACGCCTCTCCATTTCTTCCATGGTAGTCGTATGAGTCGACTAAGGTAAATTGATTTAGGTATGCTTTAGGCTGGCAATCTGACACTATTATTGAACATTAAACTACCGTGAGACTCATTCATGTTGAAAATTTAACGGATAACTTACGTTCATTAAATCGAGTTCAGCTCGACATGGTTTCGGACTAATTCGTAGCCCTCTAGGATCTAGGAGCCGCGGCGGCTGCTGCAGCCAAGCGCGTACTGCGCGCCTCCGCTCTCTTCGCGCGACTCGAGTCAGATGTGACATAGCTTTATAACGCTTACTTGCCCTATTTAAGAAGACAGACATGATGTTTGTCTAATTGTCTACCTGTGTGGTGCCGGGATAGAATAACATCTCTCCATTTCTACCGTCGATATCGTAAGATGCGACTAAGGAAACAGGTTTTGATAGGTATGCTTTAGGCTCAATTCACACCAGAAGAGCAGCGCAGCGCGGCGTAGCGCAGCGACCCGCTCCATGGAGAATGCGCGAGGGTTCCTGCAACTGCTCGAGAAGCCGCTGGAATGCGTAGGAAGTTACTGGAATATACATAATTATTGACATATTGACATATGTATTGACAGCGGCCGTCGCGACTACTCGAGCATCCTCGGGCATTCCCGCGACAGCTCGCGCAGTCGCACGGCTTTGTTTATGGAATTCGCTGGAATTTTTGCGGATCCGCGGGCACCCGCGCGCATCGATAGAGTTTCTCATGCGATAATAAGTCTTATTGTAATGAAAATAAAGTTGAAATTCTCATGACACTGAAACTGCGCTCCGCTACGCCGCACTGCGCTGCTCTTCTGGTGTGAATTGAGCCTTAGACAACAGGCTTGCAACCTGTCACTATTACACATCATCTATCTTTGAAACCTAAAATTATGCTACAAGTGGCTGCGAAGCGTGAAATAGTTATGATTTTGTCTATGTCACGTGTCGTGTGGTCTGCGTACCCCATTCTGTAACATGGGCGTGATTGTATGTAGGCATGATGTATATTTTTAACGCGTATTGAAAGTGCTGCGTATTGATATTACGTAAAACTCTAAAATCTGCTCCATTTCAATAGCCATTGTGGTGATTTGTCTATTCCTTCTGTTCAACCATCCGGCAACACAATACGTCGTTGTCCACTGCAACTGGGCCAGGCCCAGCCAGCACAGCCTACCTGCTTGCGAGAAACGCGCGATTATTTGTATAACATACGATAGGAAACGTAAACCGCGCCTGTATTCTCAAATAGGGTAGGCATACATACAATACGCATAATGTTCCCAAATGGGGTAGGCAGACCATACGAAACGTGACCTAGACAAATCCATGATTATGACTATTTCAGGCTTCGCAGCCACCTCTAGCATAATTTTAGTTTTGAAAACAGATGGATGAGGTAGTATTGTAGTGACAGGTTGCCAGCCTGTCGTCTAAAGCATACCTAAACCTATTTCCTGCGGGGTAGGTAAATCACACAAAACGCTACTATACAAAACCATGGCCATTTCTGTTTTTAGTTTTTAGTTACCTTATCGGCATCATAGTGTCAGTGTAGGGTTCGATGGTTGGAGAGCAATCCAAAACAACCGGCTCGGACTAAATATGATTTATTACTGTCTTTAAGATACATTAGTTATGCTTTATATACTGTAATGATTCACTTACACACTACACCACATCAGATTGCTAGGCTGTCGTCTAAAATTTGACGAAGAAATGGAATTCTAAACCCGAACCATCGGCAGATTATGTTCAAGATTGTTAGTATGTAATTACTCATATGCGTCAGTTTTAAACTCCCAGTGAAGGCTGTAGGATTGTAATTTTGTTACATTGGGTAGATCATACCATAGGAAAACTTCAACTGTCTTTTTGTTTACCCATATTGTTTTTGTTTTTCATAGCTTTATGTAAACTGAATTGTTGGTACATTATTATGTACAACTCAATACAATATGCTTCAGGTTGGAAACACTGTATTTGGTTAGACTGATTGCAAACGGTGTTGTGTATTGCTTACAATTAAAATCTTGTTTTACTTACCAGTACATTCCTTCAGAATCCGAAAAAGCTGCATTCTTTGCCCAAAATAATTATCTAAGGTTTTTATATTGGCAAGTCAACAACTACCTTTTATGTAAAAAAAAATATCCAAAAGAGGTCCGAATACCTTCAAGTCAAGATGTGATAATAATATCCCCAGAAACTTATACCCTGCATATTTCCCTCTTATACACAATATCAAACAGCAAAAACTCTGAGAAAGTCTCGTCAACGATTTCTGCAACCAGCGTTTTGTTCGCAGTGAAACAGTTCTTCTGTTTGCAATGCCAGTGAGCCAAGTTTAGTTTCCATGCAATGTAAATGCAAATAAAATACTCTGCCCGTGTATTTGCTTATGTCCAGGTCGTGTATTTATATCATTATTTCAGCTTGGTTTGTTTTGTTTATTCCTCTTCTTCCCTTGTGATTACGGTTTCGAGGCTTTGAATAAGTGTGGTATTTGGATTTCAGGGAAGTAGAATTTTCAGCAAAGTTTTATCAAATTGTTTACCTTTGTCTTTTCCTACTCTAACGTCACTTCACTTATACGTGTAAGTGAAGATAGTTTCTATGATATTACGTTTAAAGCTTTCCTGGTTCTCTCTCATATTTATGTATTACTATGAGTGATTTAATCACGTCTGAATTTGATTTTATTCTTCGAAGTTTCGGTCGTTACAGCAACCGTGGTCATGAGTAAACTGAATCAGGGCATCACATTAGTTTTGCAGCTGGGATCCTTCGAACTTGATTTTCATCAATACCAGCTCCTCGAATTATCAACGTTCTATTACTATTATCACACCGATACAAAATACTAACAATGTCAGACGCTCTCTCCGAATGCTCAACTCTAGTCTGATATACATAAAATAACAATTCTTTAATACTGAATTTCAATTTGGATAAGTTTTACGAATAGTTTTTTTTTTGATTTCAGTCTAGCTTGTGATTATGTAAGTACCTACCTCTGCTAATGGAGTAAAATGTTTCCATCTATTTTTATGCTTGTTTCTTACACGAAACTGCTCTGCAGTGTTGGAAAATATGCAAATTGAGAAGACAAGAGCTTGCACAAAAGGCGAACTTCAGAAAATGCTTTTCGTAGCTTAAATTGCATTTCATCCCTCAGGGCACTGTAGTAGGTAGCGTACATTTTATCACATACATCAATGCTTTAATAAGCCAACAACACAAGAGCACTTATATGATTCCTTGGAGGTGAGAATACTTCTTTAAAGATTGTATTTTTTATCTCATCTCTCTTAAATTTAAATTTTTCGAATATTTCATCAGTTTAGTTTCTCACGCAAACTCCACCTCCACCTCGAATTTAAAATTGATTTTTAACATATTTTCCACGACTTTGTACAGATCTGATGCAATGAATATCTGTGTGCATTTTATACCGAGTTCGTTAGTTCCAAGATACACGCTCAGCCTAATAATTTTCGCAAGAGACACTTCCAAAGTGGAAAAATGTTACTTCTAAAACAATCAATAAATGGTAAATAAAAAAAGGTGCTTGTACATTACCATGTAAACTTCCACCGTAAATAAAATTGTTTCGAATGAGATGAAAGATTTTTTTATATGTATGTATGTCATAAACCGCAATTTACCTTCCATTTACTTAGTCAATGACACGGAACCGGAACGAGTTCAACTCACAATTGGCCGTGTTTTTGTAGTAAATTTATAACTGTTTTTTTTTAATGAAATAATCTCTAAAGAATTTTATTTGTCGACGGCTTAATTCGTCCAAACCTTCCAGTTATCCCATCAATTTGAACCTTTGTATCAATGAGTCGTTTTAACTCATTTCCACTTCATGAATATCATGCGATACATTATCAAGCTCACATGCAAGTTCCCTTCGCACGTCTTTGAAACTGTGTAACATGCATTTCGCCATACTTCATGCATAATGGGACAGGTGTCTAATGCATGTAGAGTAAGCCAGTTAACTTTAGACTAACCATGTTAAAGTGGAGCCATTTTAACGTATTTAACAAGACAAAGAGCTCTGTCTGAGAGCCTTTTAAAATTGGATGCTTTTGAGATGCAAGGAAAATAAGTTTTGTTTTCATTGAACAAACTATTTTTAGGTAAAATGTTAGCAGGGTTTGCCAATACAGGTAAAAGGGCGCGGGCGAGACAAATTTGAAATAATTTTGTCGTAAGTCTCGACGTTTCTTTGTTTTCTTTTATTACAAACTCAAGGGTAGAAAGTAAATTAGACACTCTTGCTCAAATTTAGAATGACGTATGTATTTTTAACCGACTTCAAAAAAAGGAGGAGGTTCTCAATTCGATCTAATTATTTTTTTGTGTATGTTACTCGATATCTCGGAGACCCATGGACCGATTTTAGAATTTTTTTTTTTTAATCGAAAGGGTATAACTTGAAATTAGTCCCATTGGCACGAAACCAGGATCTGATGATGGAATCTTGGAGAAATCGAGGGAACTCTTCAAATTTTATATGGAGATGTACGGCGTTTTCGGTAATTTGTTGATGAAGTCAAGATTTTACATTCAGTAAACAGAATACTTTCAAAGTATTGCTAATTTGAAGTCGGTTTTTTTTTTGTTTAAAATTATAGTTAATCATGGTTTTGGAAATCCACAATTTTAAGTTGGCAGGTACACTAGAAACAGGTTACTAATTTACTCAAAATTTTAATCTTAGACTTAGTCTTCTCCATATCTCTTATTTGTTTCTCTCTTTTAGGCTATGTTGTATGCTTTTGTCGTCTGTAATAAGCGCAATAAATGATTTATTATTTTATTTCTTATTTTTTTGTAAAAACAGCACTACAATATTCTAAAAGATAGTAAGTTCCGTGAAACTATTATACAACATTTGAAAGAAAAACCAATTAAGTATGAAATAATAAAAAAAGAGAAAATAAATCCGACACAATCATTATCAAAACCAAAGACTTGATCTGTGAACTGTTCAACATCGAAATATTTAGGTATTCTCTATAAAATGGATGAAGCTATTATAAAATGTTTCATCCGATAAAGGATACATTTTCCTATAACATGAGCCCAGAGCTCTCGTTAAAAATTTCACGTCCGAGTTAATTCTATCCATTTTATCATTATCGTAATGCAAGGGTCGTTAAGCTTATAGGATTATCTTTTTATTGCGAAGGATTTTCGCTTAGCCTTGATTTTTCACATATTTAAAAAGAAATGCAGAATCTTCCAAAGGTTTATGTGGATTATTTGACGCTTATGCCATTATTACATACATACATTCATCACGCCTGTATTCCCAAATGGGGTGGGCAGAGCACACAATACGTCACATAGACAAAACCATGACTATTTCACGTTTGGTTGCCACTTCTAAACTAAGGCCAACCAGACGAGATAAAGAATGTAAACAAAGTTTCAGAGGTTGACGCCATAACTGCATACGAGTGATAAGGATAGAGATAATAACCTGACTACCGCCACGTAACTCAGTAACGGTACCATTGTTTATGTTTATTATCTCGTCTGGTTGGCCTTAGTTTAGTATTTTTTTTTTACTTTGGCAGGCATAATAGTGCCAGGTTTCGAGCCTGTAACCTAAAATGTACCTTAACATGATTCCTTAGTCGCCTCTTTCGACATCCACGGAAAAAATGGAGAGGCGTTTTTCTAAAACTGACACCACGCGAATATTTGCGTAATAAGATTAATTAAAGTAGGTAATTGAGTTAGGGCATTCCATTGTCCAGCATTAGTTGAGTATAGTAGGGATGATGACAGGGTTAAAAATATATCATTCTAATTAGTCCGTAAGTTAGATTATAAAAAAAAATTAGACACATATTTTTTAGTTTATCAAATAATTAAACATCGACAAAAGTACAGATCATCAAACTTTCTGAGTGGGGGCTCGTGACGTCACGTTTGAGTAAAAATCGTACTCAAACATGACGTCACGCGAAACTTTTAGGCTCTGTATTATCGTCATTTTTTGTCTGTCAAATAAAAGAAAAAAATAAAACCCCTATTTTATCGTCAGGGGTCAAAAACATCCCCAGCCATCAAATAGCAAAAAAACCTCGCAATTACGACCTCGTATTATTTAATTAGCCCTAAAATCGGGGCAAAAGGAACACCCATAAATTCCCGTGCGTGTTATTTACAAATGACTGCTATGGTCTCTAATAAAATAATACCATGGTTTAGCTTATGACCGCCAGCCGTTAGAGCTGTATATCTTGCCATAAATATATATAGTGACATAGTGTATATGTGTTTTGTGTTATATGAGGGGCGTAATAGCATTTGGTTGTGGTGCAAGGTGAAAGATCAGGCGTTAGGCGGAAGTAGTGATTTCGGTTTCATGTGAGTTTCGACAACATTTTACTAGGAGATTGGCTAGTAGCCTATTCAGCCAATTAGTATGTATGTCAGAGGGTGAAAGATAATGGAATAGAATCCTCTTTTCCATACGTGAAAGCAGAAATTACTTTTTTCACTTGCTAATGTCTTTGTTTAGCTTACCTTTTTAACGCCATCCTCATTCATTGATCTGTTCATACGAGCTCGTTGATTTCGTTTACTCCTAACCCTGATTTGTTGTGGACTTAAACGTTTTGATGTGTTTTAATGACTTCGACGTTTCAGCCGCATTACAGCGACTGTGGTCACGGGTATTCCGAAGAAGAGTGTAACATTTTTTCGAATCTCGGGTTCCTGGACCTTGTTCCCGTGTTTTATTACAATCGCCCCTTTAATTTAACTAAAAATCTAAAGAATTATGTTAAAAATGGTGATAAAAAGTGGATTAGTCATGGTTTTTTCCATAAAGCATTTCGTGTTGGCTAAGAACACAGAAATACGTTCGTCACTTTATAAAAATAACGGCTTTTAGACATTTCAATAAACTTGTGAATAAATTAGCTTAATTTTAACTGCACTATTGTGGCGCGTTGAGAATAATCTTTTGTCATTTTGTAGCGCGTCACGAAATGACCGAAACATATCGAACTAATATCGATATAAAGAAATTAATAAACTCGTTTTATTTCATAAGTGAGTCTCTTTAATGTAGCGTGAAAGTATAATAAATGTTATTTTGAAAACGCTCTCTCCTATGCCTTGGGCCACACAATCGGAGAGGCCATAAGCGCTGCGTTAACGTCCGACTGGTAATGATTGGTATCAATTATTGGACGCTAGCTACCCTATCATTTAAAATGAAACATAACTATAGCACATTTAATGAAAAAAATATATGACGATTATTTTTATAATTACTTTTATGGATTTTTTAGAGCATGTATTTAGATTCAAAGACTGCGTGAAGAAATCGGGTAAGAGGTGAGATTTGAACCCACGACTTTGGCAATCCATACCACGTTGTTTGTAACTGAACTACCTTTAATTACACTTACTAGCTCAAAAGTATACCACTATTGAGTAATAGACTTCTAATGGGTTAAAACACTTTAAAATATATCAATTGTTCATTTGACCAATGGCGAAATCGTCACAAGTTATTTTCCGTGACAAACTATATTAAGATACAAACATTCTACTAATTACTATTTCATATTTCCTATTTGTTCCTGCTTATGTTGTAATTGACATTGATGAAAAAAAAATTAAGAAAGTACATAAGTACACTAGATTGACTTCTGTACATTCAAGGAAATTGGATGTTTAGCAGGTTGAGATACTTCTAAAATTGGCCTTATTACCTACTATTTCCAGCCAGTTGCATGACATAAAATACTCAATATTGAACTTCATGATAAAGTTTGTCCTATAATGCGAACAAATTGTGAAAGCGGTCAACCCGCTAAACGTTCAGATTCACTTACTGTAGGTACCTCACTGTTTTGTGGTAGAAGTGACAATTAACACCCTAAAACATGGCATAGAATTCTAAACCGCTCCCCCAAGGCCGAAACGGCCTATCTACGAAAAAGTGTTTCCCAAGCGTTCATTATTTCGTCCGGTGACACTTTTAACGGTCAGCCTGATAAATAGCCGTGTTAATTCACATGAAAAAAAGCGTAAATGTTTTCGGAGAAAATTTACTGACGTTTAATTTTGTGGTGGCATTAATTTTGAAAATATTCGGGTGCCTTGCGTAAAGGTGTTTTAATAACAGGGTGTTCTCGGTGTCGCGTTATAAAGGTAATGTGATACTGCGTGATGCCGACGCCATGTTTTTTCGTTTGGAAGCGATGTGCGTTAACATGGCGATTTATTTTTGGATGTGTTGAGTGAAATTTTGACAAGTGTGAGCTGGGTATCTCGCCGAGTAAATGTGGTGTTGACCCACTTAAAAAAATCCTAAAATTTAATAACTCTACTAAGTGTAAGTGTTTTAAAGTACAGCGTTAATGACCAAATTTCATAGGTCTCGATCAATCAATTGATTATTGACCCACCACAGAACGTTGTCACAGTAAACGTGGTAGAGTTTTCCTTTGTTAAGCAATGCAACGTCACTATGACGTTTTCTGTAAATAAGTTCTATGCACACATACATACATATTCTCACGCCTGTATTCCCAAGAGGGGTAGGCAGAGCACATGAATTCGAAAATTTCAGGATTACCAAATGATTAAATGTGATATTGTAGTGACAGGATGCTAGCCCATCGCCACAATGCACTAACCATTTCCCAGAGTCGACTCTTACGACACCCACGGGAAGAAAGGGGGAGGTGCTATTCTAACCCGGCACCACACGGGATAAGTTCTATGGTGGGTCAGAAATCAATCGGTTCTAGTAAACCTTATACATTTTGATTTCCTTGAGTGTCAACAACGGAGTACAACTGATCTGATACCTAGTGAGCTAGAAATCTTAAAGTAAACTTGAAATAATCATGTTTAAGATTCGATTTTAGGTCTTCAATCGGATTAAAACTCGAAACACGAAGCTATTTAAACGTTCAAAGACCTAGGTCATACGTAATACTAGTATTACGATACAATAACTAAGTAAGTATGTATATTTTGAAGCACAATTTCTTGGAATTATTGATTAGAGATTATGGAGGCTTATAGGTCCCATGGAGTTCGTACAAAGAATATATTTTCTGTACTTCTAAGGCTTTTTAATAATATTGAAGTAGCATTGATCCAAGATCTTCGTGAATCACATGCGGGACAGGGATTAGCTTTTGTGTATCAAATGATGAGATTATTTGTAAGAACATGATGGATACGTGAAATATTTAATCATTGTTTTGACTATGTAGGGTTTGATGGGCTCTACCTACCCCATCCGGGGAAATTTCGAGATCTACGTGTGTATTGAGGCCACAAACTTATATCAAATAGACTTAATCTACCATATAAAAATAAGTCGTGTTTTCCTCCCTGATGATTATAACTCCAGAACGCACGAACCGATTTGGCCAATTCTTTTTTTAAAATGTTCGTTGAAGTTCAGGCAAGGTTTGTAAGATGAGAAAGTGTGTAAAAATTTGTGTAACATACTAAAAAACTAAAAAATCATTCTCCCATACATATTTTACCAATTCGAAAAAACAGTAAGCGCCGCAATATTTCATACAAATTACGCGTTTTTGTTAAAATGTTCTCTGCTTTAGCTCAAGAAAGGCGGAAGCGCCGCTGATTTTCATACGTCTCCCGCTTTTTTGCGAGCACAATAGGTACTTTATATTATTCCAGCACTAATGTCGTTAAGGCGAAAGTTACTTACATATCGTTAATAAATTAACCCTTATTCCCTAAGATACGGCTGTCAAAATCTATACTGAATTGACAAATTTTGACATTATTTACGGCATATTATCACTAGCCAGCTAGCCACTCAGCCACATAAAACCTATTTGGATGTTTAGGTGTTTTGATATATTGTTGGTTTATGAATAACTAGCTGTGCCTCAAAACTCCCCATTTCACTAAAGTGAGAGGTGGAAGTTTGTGGAGAATACCGCAATTTTCTATGTAGAAAGCTAAGTATAAATTGGTATATGGGCTATCTCTTCTGTGCTACCCCGAAATTAACGCCAGCGGAGCCGCGGGCAAAAGCTAGTTCGATATAAATCTGTGATTGAGGAAAATGAGATATTTATGCTAAAGAAAAGTGTGGGTAATATGTGTATTTTAGCCAAAGAAAAGGAAATCCAAAATTTGTAGACAGGTACATACATAAATCACGCCAGTGTCCTCAAAGCAGTGCACACAAAACGTTACATGGCCAAAATAATGAATTGTCACGTTTTGTAGCCACATTTTCGTAGTTTTAAGGTTTTGATAGATGAGACAATACCAAACAAGGGTGTGGAAGTGAATTTACAAGAAAAGTGTGTTAGGGCTAGTCGGTTCAGGGCCTCCTCCAAGAACATACAAGGTAACCGTCCCTGTGCTCGACACTGACCCAATACATGGCACTTGCAACCTTATGTCATAGTAAGACATGTGACAGATGGGTGTCGTCTACTGGGCGTTGAGGCGTCGAGTATTGGTACATTAACCTTAGGTATCGACCAGATCGGTGGTAATCTGAAAAGAGGCCAAATTAAAAGTACCCGAAACCGTCGAGTATGTATGATGTGAGGGATGAATGTGGATGTAGCGAGAGAAGTAAAGTCAGAAGAGAAGCGGAGCGCTACTGTCTCTGCCTATCCTACGGGGAAAAAGGCGAGATGTTTGTGTTATAAAACAGTAATAGATTACAGTATTACAAAGATATGAAAAAATAAGAATCAATTTAAAAACAAACCAAGACTTATATCCTATTCGGCGAAACAAAAAAGCCAAGCAAAACACATTTCACGTCACGCTTTCTCAAATAGTCCCCGAACGTGACAGCGCCCCCTGTAACAAACGGTATTTACAGCGGGAATCAAATATCGCCACCCACTTAACATGATTAAGGCTGCGCGGGCGACCCTGGCCAAGCTATTTCGCACTTCACTGCCCTGGATAAATCTGCTGAGGTGATTCGTGATATATGCCGTAAGTGATATACTGCAGCGGGCTGGAAAAACTTTTTTTTATTCATACGTCATGCTTGTATTTCCGAATGAGGTAGGGCACACGAAGACAAAAGCGTGTCTATTTCACGTTCCTTGGCCAGTTACACAGGGTGGCTGAAAATTTACATATTAAACAGAGGTTAAGTATACGCATAAAACTACCGTGAGACTTACTCATAGTGAAAATTAACGGAATTACTCACGCGCACTTAATTAGTCGCGCGGAAAGAGCGGCTGCACGCAGTGCATGTCTGTCCGCTGCCGTGGCGCGTATCTCCAGATGATGGATCACGGATTGATCCGAAACATGTCGAGCTAATCTCGGTATAAACAACGTGAGTAATTCCGTTAATTTTCACTATGTTAAATATACGCGTCTGAAAACGTGATGTGTTCGAAGTTTCCATGAATGAGGTAATACCTAATAATAATTTACAAACTTATCATCCATAGCATACACTGCATACACCTAAACCTAATTTCTTATTGGCCTCTCACAACATCCACGGAAGAAATGATGATACTACTTTTAACGGTTTTAACCCGACACTACCCGGGAAACTTTACCCAACACTGACGAATAAATGCTAATTGTAGTTTAAAATACAACTTTAAAAGTTTTTTTGTCATTTTTTCGAAAGCTATTCTTCGCAATCATTAAACAAAATCATAACAAATGTATACATAAAATCTTTTTCCCTACAAACGTCACGCTATGATTTGCACCAGCCAGTGTGCGACATTTTATATCAATTTACACGTACCCTGTCACACAGAGAAATAAATAATGGTTCCCTGCTAAATAGACATGACGAAATATGACGCCCCCATCTCATGAATTTTCAAGACGGCTTGCATGCGATCTTTTGTATTTGGGGATTTTCTACCAAAGTAATAGTGTTTTGGTAGCTATTTTGTAACTTGTACTTTACAGACGTTTGAAATAAAGAATGTTAGGTGTTTTTTTATAGCAATGTTGCTTTGGGACAAGATTAAACATAATCTGAACCTATGTTTTTTTTAGGGTTTCGTACTTTAAGGGTGAAAACGGGACCCTATTACTGAGACTTCGATGTCTGTCCGTCCGTCACCAGGCTGTATCTCACGAACCCTACTAGCTAGACTGTTGAAATTTTCTATTTATTTGCGTAGGGACTGAAGTCCTCAAGCCCTTTGGTACTGAGAAGAGGCCTGTGTTGAAGATTATGTGGCATTTGTTTTTTGCATTTTCAGCCTCTTAAAAGCCGACCGACAAACATTGAGAAAAATATTTCAAAGATATCTTTTTCATCAAAATAAACTTCGCTGGCTTAGTTTCAGAGAAACATAATCCGAGCTTGGTAACGAATTACATTTTTTTCTAAGCCAAATACCAATTGTTTTTTTAATGTAAGCGAAATAAGAAGGTTTTAATAAGTAAGACAATGCTCTATTCGCGATATTGTTGTGTTTGCTAATAGAAGCAAAGATATCAAAAATCAATAAAGCTGTAAATGTATATTCAAGGACTAATTACATCATACTTTTTATACATATTACATGCATCATGCCTGTGTTCCCAAGTGGGGTAAGCAAAGCACACGAAGAACCACGTTTCATTTCGTTTCATTGCCATTTGTGTCATATTGTTTCACCTTTAAGCTGGCATCAATAATGGTGCTGCAAACTGAGGAACCGCCGGACAATGCACGCCGTATCATGGAGCACCGCCTTATGCATCAGACCCTTGAGACAACTGTCTAGCGAGAGCCTTCTAAGATGGTGGCCGAGACTCTTCGCTATGATACCATTAGCTGGGACAACTATCGGAACAATGATCGTTGAATCCACATCTCACGTCGCGGTCACCTCGTGAGTCAAGTCAATTTATTTACTGAGCTTGTTGTTTTCGACCTTCACGAGATTCTCGTCATGGGGGATGGTGATGTCCACGAGCACTGCATGACGCTGTGATCGATCTATTATCACGATATCAGGCTTATTTACATCACTAGTTCCTGCCTGTGATAACAGATCGATCCCACTAAAGTAGTACCTACGCTAATTCTTAAGAAGAGTTCAGATTCTAGAAGACCATAATTATTATTATTATTAAAAAGAGCCTTTCTTGCATGTTGGATTAACACGTTCACTGCGAAAGGAGGCGGATTAGACCTCTTGCATAGCTGCCATCCCGTGCGGCAGTGAAAATAGCGTACTTTCCCCTGGTGCGAAGAGCACAATTTTGTTAATCTTTGGAGTAGAACAAAGACAAATATACTTTTGAGTTCGTCTCTTAAACTAGTATTTTAATACATTTTAAAATACTCGAGAGGCGGATTGAACCTCTCCCGCGCACGTTAACTTTTTTTTCTTTTCAGTGCGGGAAGGGGTTGAATCCACCTCTGACCCCTTGCACACCCCGCGCCGCACTGAATGTAAACGATGTAAACAGCCAGTGATGTGCCATCCACTGAATAAGTCGAACGCATCATAAGTTTAAAACTATTGTTTATCTTGAGACGAAAAATTACTAACCTACCTACCCACTTTTCTATTATGTTTGCAATGTTTCAACGACAATCATTCGAAATAAATACATACATACATACATAGAATAAATCACGCCTATGTTCCCAAATGGGGTAGGCAGAGCATACGAAACGTGAAATAGACATATGATTGTGACTATTTCACGCTTCCCGGCCACTTCTAGCATCTTTTTGGATATGAAAGCAGATGAAAGAGGTAATATAATAGTGACATGTTGCTAGCTTGTCGCCTTCAGAATACCTAAACCTGTTTCCTTAGTCGCCTCCTACGACATCCACGGAAGAAATGGTGATGTGCTATTCTAGACCCGAAACCACACGGGATTGAAATAAATAATTGATTACTATATACTATTACTTTCATTGATAACTTATACGTTTCCCATCCCTACTTAGGACTATGTCGGTAATTTCAGTGCGAAGGGAGGTCTAAAAGACCTCATAAAGTTTTTTATTTTTATTAATAGTTCTAGAAGTCCTAGATTCGGGCGAAGCCAGAATCAAATTAAGTAATAGATGGAGAATCCATAGTAAAAAAAATGGAGCACTAATATAAACCTCCATCGAGATATAAACGTTTTTTCTTTTCTTGGGTGAAGAGGCGGAATAGACCTACTGACGCACTGGAGATAAAATGGGAAAGGGGTTGTTTCAACCTACTAACGCACCAGAAAAACAAACACAGAAATCAGCCTCGCAGTGAGCGTGTTAATAAGAAAAACGTTTCTGGCATAATTCGCCGAAAGTTAATGTCACCAGATTAAAAAAGTCGCGTAAACACTTTTCAAACAGTATTCCGACTTAAAATAATCGCGTAATGGCCGCTGTCCTTTGATATATTTTCCTTTGTCCAATCGGGCGGGAGTAATGTTAGTCGGAAACACGGAGGAATCGCACAAAAGACATAAAAGACTCATCTTTACTCGATTACGGAGAAAACGAGTGTAATGCGCTGCCAAATTTACCGTAAAACGGTAATCTGATGATGTTTATTTTTAGGGAACCGTGTATTAAACGTTTCTTCCGTTTGGATTCACGTGGAAATACAATAATGGGCGAAATTCTGCTGCTCTTCCGTGGAACTTTATTGATGCAGCAACTCATGTTAAAAACCCATTTTTCGGTCCTCTGTTGTCACCAAGTCATCCTGTAGGTACCATCGTGAAGCCGGATTGTAGAGCCTATGTTTGTAACTTGATCGTGTAATACAAATCTAATAGAATGTGTAATACTTATCTAGTCGATCACATCCGTCATTGATTACACGTCTAAATTGCGAACAGTGGCAAGTGGCTCAACAATCCCGGTTCGTGACTGTACGTAGATACTAGTAATCTCTGGTGTGGTGGAGATTGGAAACCTTTACGTTTCCACTCCTAATGTCCCACTTACCGTCCACTCAGCCAACTATGGATAATCCTTGCTTGGCCAAAAGAAGCACGGAATTGCTGACCGAATCGTTTTAAGCAAATACCGAAATCCGATAGACTCGAATTGGCGACCTTTCGTTCGCTTCCATATTTTATTTTTAGATGTTTGTTAAGGATTTAGTTACATCGTCAAGTTGATTATCTTTATAAGAAAACTTATCTGAATTTACTCCGTTCATAGTAGGTTTCGATCAAGTTATGTTTTGCCATCTGTACGTACTTCATTGTCATCTATCCTAGATTATGTGCACCAAATTTCAAGTCAATCAGACCAACCGTTGAAGAGTTTCCTCTGTGAAGACGGTCCTGTGTTCTGTGTTGTGTCGAGTTAGAATAAAACCTCTCCATTTTCTTCCGTGAAGTCGTAAGCGGCGATTAAGGAAATACGTATGCTTTAGGCGACAACCTAGCTAACTGTTATTATTATACCTGCCAACGCAAACCCTGAAAATATGCTAGAAGGAACCACGAAACTTGAAGTAGTCATGGTTTTGTCTTGTAGCGTTTCGTGTGGTCTGCCTTAGAAACACAGGCGTGATTGTTCGAACCTTATTTTAAATACAGACGGAAGAGGTCGTATTAAGGTCACAGCACACATATCAACTCGAAAAGGGATCGCCTCCGTATCGCCTCGAGCCGGTCAGTATTGTTTGTATGAAACTCCCTACTGCAACGCACACTATTCGGAATCGTAACGTAACCGCCTCGCCTCGGAACAGGCTCCGAACCGCGATGCGGTGCGTGGTCAACTTGCAGTTCCCGCGCTTACGGCTCGTCGTCCCCGCACTTACGTCTCTCCGTACGCGAGCTCACGGCTCTTCGTCCACCCTCGCCCCTGTCCCCTCCCGCGACTAGGTCAGCCAGCGGTCGGCGAGCCGTAAGCGCGGTGTCGCCTAGCCGTAGCCGAGTTGACGTACAGGAGCTGCTGATACGCTTACGTTACGTGCATACGTTGGGTTGACGCCTGGTTGATGGCGAGGCGAAAGGCGATACGGTGACGATCCTTTTCCGAGTTGATATGTGTGATTGTGTGCTGTGACCTTTATAGTGACAGGTCGTCTAAAAACATGCCCTAACCTATCCTTAGTCGCCTGTCACAATATCCACGTAAGAAAAAAGAAGCATGCCCTAACCTATTCTGAGTCGCCTGTCACAACATCCACGTAAGAAAAAAGAAGCATGCCCTAACTTATCCTTAGTCGCCTGTCACAACATCCACGAAAGAAAAAAGAAGCATGCCCAACCTATCCTTAGTCGCCTGTCACAACATCCACGAAAGAAAAAAGAAGCATGCCCAACCTATCCTTAGTCGCCTGTCACAACATCCACGTCAGAAAAAAGAAGCATGCCCAACCTATCCTTAGTCGCCTGTCACAACATCCACGTAAGAAAAAAGAAGCATGCTCAACCTATCCTTAGTCGCCTGTCACAACATCCACGTAAGAAAAAAGAAGCATGCCCAACCTATCCTTAGTCGCTTGTCACAACATCCACGTAAGAAAAAAGAAGCATGCCCTAACCCATCCTTAGTCGCTTGTCACAACATCACGTAAGAAAAAAGAAGTGTTATTCTATCGCAACACCACAACACTTGTAAGTTCGTGCTATACCACAGCCTAATATAAGCAGGGGATGCTGCCGCAGAATGCGAGTACATTGTTTCTCTTTTATTGCGTTACCGAACGCTGTTTGGCGGCGATCAAAGACTGCGGTAGACTGCGACCGTAGAGCTGGCGCGAGCGGTTGTAGTAAAGTATAACGATCCATAAAACTACCGTGGAACTCAGCCATAGTGAAAAATAACGGAATTACTCATGTTGTTTATACCGAGATTAGCTCGACATGTTTCGGATCAATCCGTGATCCATCATCTGGACCTACGCGCCACGGCAGCGGACAAACGCGCACTGCGTGCAGCCGCTCTTTCCGCGCGACCACTAGGCACAGCTGACAGCAGTAAGTTCACAACTACCCACATTTTCACTAACACATTCACTATTATTGTCAAAAGACGGGTAGCACACAACACTAACAAAATCAGTCTCTAAAGGCTCGTTCACACCGACCAGTTCGAGGGAACCGATCATCCACTATCCCGATTGAAATTCGGATCCGAACTGGAAAACTGTTCTTAATACTCGTACATACTACATACGTCTGTGGTCGGAAAGAAAATAAATAAAAGCTTGTAACATGACGCTGTTCGAGGCACTGTGCTCGTCGCAATGTTCGCGTATTTGCTTTATAACGGAATGTTTGAGTCACAGCTTGAGGCGCCTGTTTGCGAGGTGAGTGGTTACTGCCAAATACTTGCCATATAAGAAACTAATCTAGTGCAAGAGTTTACTTGCAAAATGAAGAAAATTTTTTTTTGCCTCCATACATACAGTCACGTAAAGGTTTCCAATCTCCACCACATAGCAGACAAGATTACCAGTATCTGCGTAAAGTCACGAAGCGTACGTGTAATCAATGATCGATGTGACAGACTAGATGTCAGCTATTGGATTAGTATTACACGACCATGTTACAAACATAGGTAAGTGGCTCAACAATCCCTGTTCGCGACGGTACGTACATATTCACACGCCTGTATTCCCAAGAGGGGTAGGCGGAGCACATGAATTCTAAAATCCAGTGCTACGCTTAGCAATTTCAAGGTAACTAGATGGTTAAACGTGATATTGCAGTGACAGGCTGCTAGCCCATCACCCACAATACACCAACTCTTTCCCAGAGTCGACTCTTACGACACCCACGGGAAGAAATGGGGAGGTGCTATTCTAACCCGGCGCCACACAGGAAACATGCACAGGACTGTAATTTTGCTTGCGTCAAACGAATTTTTAGTCAATAGATAAGTAGGTTTAGTTAGAAAGCACGTTTCGCAATAGCCAAGCTAATTTGCATTTTCGTTTCGATGTATTACGTAACGTACTTACGTAAACTTATTCGTGATTCCCCAGCCAAAAAGCTTAGGTATTCTGAAGCTCTGTCTAGTGCTTAGAGCTCAGAAGAACCTAGCACAATGGGCACACTGCCCGTCCAATTTACTAGAATCGCTGTACCATCGGCATCGGCAACACACGGACTACTAATATCTAATTTGGAAAATAAAACAGGTACCTATTGGTTAACCTTATTTGACGTTATTTTAAACTAGGTTTGCCCTAACAATTTCAGGGAACACCCATAAATTTCGAAACATAATGTCGAATTACATCACATCACACTAGTATAAATGCGAAAGTTTTTGAGTGTATTGTGTGTTTGTAACCTTATCACGTCCAAAGGCCTGGAACAATTTTAATGAAATTTAGTATGCTTACAGTTAGTTAGATTACAGTCAGTTGCTTTAGTTAGATTACACCCAGGATTAAAACATTATGCTACTTTTTATCCCGGGAAAGTACATAGAGTGACTCAATTGCAAAAAATACGATTTAAATACAAATTTCAAATCACTTTAGTTTGGCATCTATGTATTCCCAAATAAGGTACTAAGAGATTGAGAGACATGGCTGAATAGAACCTTAGCTTAGCTTAGCCTTAAGCATACCGAAACCTATAGACGCCTCTAGTGAAACCCACGAACGAAATGGAGAGGTCTTACTCTAAATCCGACACAATACGAGGCACGACTTTTCGTAAGTGTATGCACCTATCTTTCTGTGTTGCCGTTTGTACGGCAAGGCGGAGGGTGCTGGTAAGAGGTAATCTTCGGCGAGAAGTAGGTACCCTAGGAACTTGAGTACTATTTCGAGTAATGATGTCGTTTATTTATTATATGTATTGAAACGGATAAAATTTACATACATGTAATCAGGCTTATGCTCACAGATGGGAGAGGCAGAACAATAAAACATGACAGAGAAAACCATGATTATTTCACGTTTTGAAGACATTTCCAGCATAATTTCAGATTTGAAAACTGATGACAGAGGTGATAATAGTGACAGCCTGTCGCCTAAGGCATATCTAAACCTACAGTCACTAAAATCACGCCTATATTCCCAAATGGGGTAGGGAGAGCACAGAAAACGTGACCTAGACAAAGCCATGATTATGACTTCTTCATGCATCGCATCCACTTCTAGCATTATGAGGACTTTCGTGAATGTCGTAAGAGGCGACTAAGGTATGATTAGGTATGCTTTAGGCGACAGGCTAGCAACCTGTCACTATTATACTACTTCTTCCATCTTTTTTTAGACTTAAAAATATGCTAGGTGAACGACTCAGTGTGATACGTAAAGCGTTTGTCCTTGTCTAAATTCCTTACCTAAAATGGCCGCCAAAGTAATAAATCCAAAACAACTCGAAACAGCAATAAGTATTTCAACCATGCATTTAAATTTACGATTCCGTGCGGAGGGCTCGGAAACCATCTTTTTGTTTATGACAATGCGTTAAAGCCAACGCAGACGACAGACTTTTTGTGCGATCGAGTCTGCGGCGCACAAAAAAGTCTGCGTGGATTGTATGCATTGTGCGCCGGACTTTTTGTGCGTCGTGTGCGTTTATCTTCATCAGCCTATATACGTCCCACTGCAGGGCCTCCTCACAATATGAGAGGGCTTGAGCTATAGCTCCCACGCGGACCCAGTGCGGAATGGGAACTTCACACATAACCTTGAATTACTTCGTCGCTGTGTGTAGGTTTTCTCACGATGTTTTCTTCACCGAATAGCTCATGATAAATATCAAATTCGATATCGCACATAAATTGTGACAAATTCAGGGGTGCGAGCCCGGGGTTTGAACCCACGACCCTCTGCTTGAGAGGCCACAGGTCGAACCGCTAGGCTACCACGGCCTTTTAAACTGTGCGTTACTGCATATAATTCCTTAGGTTCTATTTTCACAGACTAAAAAGTCCCCCGCGGATAGTCTGTCGTCTGCGCAGGGCCTTAAAGCCAGCGTTTGACGCAGTGCGCTTAGCAAGTTTGACCCGTTTTGTTAAAGACGCTTTAATGTTTTTAGAACGACACGGTTCGACCTCGGCGGCATTGTAAGGAACAGTAGGCCTCGTGGCCCATTGAAGAGCATTTACTTTGATTGAAATTCTGTGGCAATCTTTTGGATTGTAGAAGGTAATGTATTGTGGAGAAGGACCTCTCGGAGTTTTGGCGTAAAAATGTTGTTGTCTCTTTCAACTGTTATAATGCTTGATGTAGACCTTTCATGGGTCTCCTCGGAGGAGCGCGTAGCATAGCGGAGTAGATATCTCCTTCTGTTTTTAATTAAAATTGCTGAAATTTAATTAAATTTGACAAGTGGTCAAGTGTTTTCGGAGTTCTGGCTCCAGCAAAAAGAAAGCTCGTATCAGCTGTTCGCGTATTTAAGGGCCAGCGACCTCCGAAAACACGCCTTATATTGTAAATGTAAGGCTACGACACGCTAAAAAGGGATGCACTGATGGCGCTGCCTAGCGTTCGTAGTGAAAGTTAGTCTAAAAATGTTACAGTCGAAAAAAAATAACAATAATAGAAACTATCGATCGAAATCGACTAATCCGTTCTGCCATCGATCGATTGTGTAATATCACTCTTATTCCACCCGAACCTCCCTTATAAACTTTCTACTCTCACAATCATGAGACAAATTGCCGCGAAATTTTCCATAATAACAAAATTAATGATGCCTACATCGCGACGTTTTACAAGTTAATCTTTCGGCTATCTCCTTACTAACGAGCAATTAGCGGACAAAAATCGTCTGAAATTCTTAACTGGGTTCGAGTATCGAATACCCGATAAACGAAGTTAGTTAAAATATTTTACAAATTAGCTTAATATTTTGAAGTCGATATTTACGGACATGAAAGTGACTATCTATTTAGCTGATCATAAACACAATCATACAGACATACATACATACATATTTTCACGACTGTATTCCCAGGAGGGATATTCCCAAGAGGGGTAGGCAGAGCACATGAATTCAAAAATCCAGTGCAACGTGTAGCAGTTTCAGGGTAACCAGATGGTTAAACGCAATATTGTAGTGACAGGTTGCTAGTCCACTGCCCACAATTAGTACCTACACTAACCCTTTCCCAGAGTCGACGACTCTTACGACACCCACGGGAAGAAAGGGGGAGGTGCTATTCTAACCCGGCACCACACGGGGTTTATTTATAGCTTTTTTTTTTATTAGTAATATTATGTCAATTTCAAATATCACGTTTGACCATCTGGTTACCTACCCTTAATTTGCTAAACGTGGCACTGGATTTTTGAATTCATGTGCTCTGCCTACCCCTCCTGGGAATACAGGCGTGAGAATATGTATGTATGTATTATGTCAATTATGTCATGTTATGTCATGTTACAGAGCCAGTATGCCTTAGGCCTTTATTCTAGTTCTTGCAAGAAAGGCGACAGAGGTAACAAATATCCTCCATTCTTCATTATTAACGCCTAGTATTAATCAGAAGTAATTAATGGTGCACCGTTGACCTATTTTCTCCCGTAATTAAAAGTCAAGGGGATGATTTCAATAAGGAATATAAATGTGCAAGACTTAAGCGTCATTATCATTAGTAAGAAATTGGTGTCGGGAATTATGAATTTGTTAGCTTGATATTTTGAACTTTTTAAAGAAAATTCGTGCAATCATACAAAAAAATGTTGCGTGTGTTCCCGGAGAGGCAAAATTTGACATGTGACAAAATGTGACTTTTTTCCGTCGAGCCACTTTTGGCATAATTTTAGATATAATATAACAGATGGAATAGGTGTAAGTGACAGGTTGCTAACGTGTCGCCTAAAGTGTATCTAAACCTATTTGGGTGTTATTTTAAATCTAAACCATAGTCAATTAGTAATTCGACTTATGATTTAAATTGCCATCTAACGTACAATAGCGTACATACAGCACGCCTGTATTCCCAGTACAGTGTAGGCAGAGCACACAAACGATGACTATTTCACGTTTCGTGGCCACTTCTAGCATACATCTTTAGGTTTTAAGGTGGCAGGAAAGGTGGACAGTAGTGACAGGTTGCTCAATTCGACTTGACCCAAAAACTAAACACTCAAAAGACAGTCAACTTATAAAAAAGCGCCTCAGTTCGTCAGAGCATCCCTCTGATTAATACGAGACGATAAAAATAATGAATCGAGCCACGGTATCATCGCATGATTTATTATATGGATGAGAATATTATCTGAGAGTTGCAAGTGTAGTATTTTCTGCTTAGTGTGGTGAAAGAATGAGGTGTTTAGCTGATGGCTGCTTATCAGTCGCGGGCAGGTTACCTCTTAAATTGTGTTATTGAAGTTATTCGGTGAAGTAACGCGTTGTCGAACGGAGATTCGGGGAAACGAGTCATCGGTGAACTGAAATTCTATGAATGTTGATAGAATAGTTTGCGTTAGTCCAGTGAGTTGATTGGCCTCTGTAAATTTGCTCGTAGAATTATTACTACAGTTACAAAATACTAGAAAAGTAACTAAAAATGCGTTCATTATTTGACAAAGTTTGCGGATGAATCGCTGCCATTATTGTCAGCAGTTTTTTTACCAGACAGTGCGTAATTGGCCGCTTACAAAAAGAAATAAAATTCAATTCAAAATTTGAAACTGTCGACTGGCTTGTGTTTTTATGGGACTCAAATAAGTGAAGTTTTTCTCAGAATTTTCACGTCAAAAATAAAGATAAATATGCGTTGGGACAAGCTCAGTTCTGAAAATTTACGGGAAATATTTTACGGGGGTTTTAGAGTACAGTTTTATAAAACTCACTTGCTCCTTATTTACGTTAATTTTGTCTACCTGCTACTTCCAGCATAGATTTAGAAAAAAATAGGTTAATTATGTAGTAATAGGTTAAATACTCTATTTTCACATGTTTTGTCAATCGCTTGAAGGTTACCAGGAAGAGATTCCTTAAGGGATATGTTCGCCTTTGTAATTGTGTTTTGTTATTTTTTTGTTATTCTGTACAATAAAGAGTTACATACATAAAAATGTTGTGTTCCGAAGAAAACATGCAAGATACTTTATACAAGTCTGTACTCGAAACAAGACCATTATCCTCCTAATAAATCCTTCGAGAAACTTCTCTAAGTTCATTGCGAAACTGTTCCGCTCGTGACCGCAGACTTAAGGCTTAGTTGGTTACTTCCAGTCCAAATGGAATCGAATTGTAATCGGCTTGACTTTGACGGCCTGTGACTTTGTCTGGATTTGTTTGTCGTCCACCCCAGATGAGATATTAAGTGATAGAGACGTCAGCTTAATTTGGTCGCATATATTTCCAAAAGTTTGCTTTTTTGGGATTAAAAGTAGCCTATGTCATTTTCTAGGACGTAAGCTATCTCCATAGCAAATTTCGTTAAAAACAGTTCAGTGGTTGGATCGCGAAAGGGTAACAGACAGACGTGTAAAATGTCTATAAACTTACATACATACAAGTCATTCCTTGCGGGGTAGGCAGAGACCACAGATTGCCATTCGCTCCAATTCTGACATACTTCTCTCGCTTAACTCACATTCATCACTCTCGTCATACACGCTCGACTGTTTCGGGTACTCCTAATTTGTCCTCTCTTTTGAACATCGCCGGTAAACTTAATGCAAACTATTTATTATTATTGTGTTCGCTTTTTAACATTGCATTTTTATCATTTACAGGTAATTTCAGCATTGTGCATCATCAGAATAAAGTTCAGAATTAATTCTACAACTAACAAGGTATGATATTCAACTGGACCCCTATTTTGCATCTTACTATAGAATAGTCTTACGGATATCAGAATCCGAATCCGCATCCATGGGGAGTTTATGACGTTGCGGATTTATTTTAAATCCGTACAGGAACGACGTACGGTGGCGCGTGCTGTCCTCGCGCTATTACAGCTTAGTGTTTTAACATTTATATGGCGCAGGATTCGTTTACAACATACAACTCTTTAACAAATAACTGAGGCTCATCTCTTTTAAGGGTGATTTTACTATAAATGTAGGTATGAAATATTAATTAAGTACAACAAAAATGCAATGGTTTCTAGGGATTAGTACGTAGAGGGTAAAAAGGGGACCCTATTACTAAGACTTTGCTGACAGTCCGTCTGTCCGTCTGTCTGTCATTAGACTGTATCTCAAGAAGCGCGATATCTAAACCGTAGACATTTTTACAAGGTAGGTAGGTATTAAAAACGAAATAAAATAAACATTTTGCCCATTTTGGTATCAATCTATAATTGCAACAGGCAGGAACTTGAAAAGTTCACATAATATTCAGTATTTTTACTTTAGGAATATAATAAATGACAAAATATTTTTTTTAGGGCGGCTGCCATAGTAAGCGTCATTTTTTGCCTTAAAGCTATCTTAAAATAAAACTAAACTTATAAAAAATCGCCTTCACAGCTCATTGCTGTAAAACTATCTACATATTTCTATTTTCTAGACTTCTGGTCATTTTACTTATGAGACACTTTCAGCACAAGACACAGGTAGGCATATCTCATTCATTTCCATCATTTGAAAATCAACCGTGTCTCTATTACTCAGTGTTCATTTTCAAACAATGTAGCGCACTAAAATACGAGGTAGAGTAATTAGTCCATAGGGTTATTAGCGAAGTCTATGAAGTGCTCTCCCAGTATGCCCTAGGCTCTCAACCAGGTTTTAGTTCACTAATTGCATGGCGCCACCTATCGATCACTTTGACTAGTGTGTCAAGATCACTACTCTATGTATAAAAGTGCTATCTTTTGGTAAATAATAATGATGCCATGTCGTCGTTATTCGCCTCTATTCGTGTAAGTCGTTTCTTACGATATCACGGAAGAAACGGAGCGGTGTTATTCTAAAAATACATACCACACAACACAGGGAATATGTGTATGATAGTTTGATAGTTCAAAATAATTTTAACATTTGTCAGCAACCGCTGCGGCTATTACCACTTCCAATAGACCGATTGAGCTGAGACTTGGTACCTACGTAACTTGGATGACAATACAATATTCCGGTAGTGGACTTCTGGTGGCCCAGCCGGGACTGTCTCCGATGGAAGGAACTCTTCAACGGTTGGTCTGATTGACTTGAAATCTGATGCACATAATATAGGATGGATGACAATGAAGTACAGTACGCAAAAAGTACAGTACGCAAAAAGTACAGTCGGCAAAAATCTTGTATCGAATAAGAAAATTTTTGTTGGTAATTTTCATTACAATGGTGTTAGTGGGTCAACCTACCCTAACCCTAGTACGAAACCTTTGCCAAAAGACAACGAAAAGACACTTCCCAGCACGTCTACCCAACTCACCCTATACCTCTCAAAATAACCTCTCATAATTTATTCTAAGGACAATAAAATAATTCCACTCTAATGCAATTACATCGGACCGAGACCGGAATAATTGTCAGAGGCTCTCAAACTTCGCTTATTAAAAAACAGGCCTCGGGACGTGAATAATTTGTAACCGCGATTCCGTTATTTGATGTTATTACCCAACTAATTACACGAGTTTAATGTAACAAAGGCCGTAAAAAGACTGAAAAAAATTACGGCCACGAAGTTAGTCGGTCTTTGGAAAGAGATGTAATGTGAGTTAGAGCGAGACAGCGGTTTACATCTGAATTAGGCTAAGGTCGATGTGCAATCTTTGCGGCAGAGTATGTTTGAAGTTGCAGGAACAAAAATGTGAGAGTTTCAGCGTTTTCTTTGCATACAAACATGGAATCTCACGCATCTCAGATATGGTAGGAAGAGCACATGTAATGTTACAGACGATACACGATCATTTCACGATCCGCTCTTTGAAAATCTTTGCACGAATTTTAGGGCTAAAAAACAGAAAGAAAAGAGGTATAGGGTCTTTCTCAAAAAAGTGGCAACGTAACCTGTCAGTAGGTTTCTCTTAGCACTTTTTTTTTGTCAAGCACTAATCTTGTAATTGAAAAGTGTATTTAAATTAAAAGACATCTTTTACATAGTGGCCAAATATTGTAACATAAAAACAATGTAAATTAATAGATTTAAAAAATAATTAAAACTACGTTTTGTCGTTCACTTGTCGTGTCCCAACGCGAGGGACTTATGTTTGGAGCTAAAAAATACGTATATATTTCCAATCTGTTTTAATTTGTGTTCTATATTTCACTGACATATTATGATCAGGATTTAATATTATTGTTTCGAATAAAAGAATTGTACCTACATGGCTAATTATTTGCAATTAAAGTTTGTCCACGGTAGTTTTTGTCGCTCACCTGTCACGACATAAACGCTATTCCTGTGCGAATTCTATTACGTCTAATCCATCACACCCAGCATGAGACGAAAGCTGCAACTGTCTGCTAACGCTGGTGGAAGTAGCAAGTCAGCGATGTGTCGGTGAAAAAAAATACAAACAATACATTCACGCGATCGGGAGTTTGTAACGGGTAAGTTGTCTTTATTCTGTCTTTCATATTTTGGTTTCTGTATGAGCTAATTATCTGATAATAGCCTAAAATATGTAAAAGGCGGTTTACTTTCATGTGTGTAAATGCGAAATTTATCAAACAAACTTTTCGCTTAAGATTAATACTGTAACTGTCATTTTGTCCATAACGTGTACGTCGTTCACCTGTCTAAAATGAAGAAATACTAGCAAAAAAGAGAGAAAAGGAGAAACGAAGGTTAAAAAAATTAAAGATAATCTGGAATTGTATGCTGAATATAGGAAAAAAGTAAAGTACAAAAAGATTTTTGTAATATAAATACTATGAACCAACCCAACCCATCCTAAGAACAATTTTTTTTGTTACATTGCTACGGGTGTTTTTTTTTTTCATAAGTTACGTAAAACGCATCAAATAAAGCACTTAATGTCAGTTTAAAATTGTTTTGATTTGCTCATCAATCATCTGCTTCCTCTTGTCGTTCACCTGTTATGAAATTTGCTTAGGTTTAAGTATGATTGTCGTTAACCTGCGACCATTGTCGATAACCTGACTATGAATTGTCGTTCACCTGTATATCAAAAACTTTGAGGACCTATATCTTCTAAACTAAATGAAATATTTTGTTCCCTCTAAGTTATTTCGGTTATTTGATTATATTTTTAGCTATTGTTTAAAAAAAAATTAAAGAAAAACACACTTTAAAAAAAATGTAAAATTAATTCATCGTTGCCACTTTTATGAGAAAGACTCTATAATAATGACAAGTTGATCATATAAAATACGGATTTATAACGTGAGTTATCCGTATTTTATAAGATGAGCGAGTCTCACGGGAGTTTAATGTTAAATGACAAGTTGCTAGTTTGTCGCTTATAGCGTACCTGAACGTTCCCTGGTCGTCTATTACGACATTCACGAAAGAAGTGGAGGTGTTATGTTAAACCTAATACCATGTAGGTACCTAGATGATATACGAGTTTTTAAGAATTGCTTTGCTTGTTCTTGGTTTTGGTTAGATATTTGATGGAAGTGTACTTCTTGGGGTAGCCGTGGTAGCCCTGCGCTTTGACCTGTGGCCTCTCAAGCAGAAGATCACGGGTTCGAATCTCAGATTCCCATGTATCTGAATTTTTAATTTTTTTTTCGTGCCCGAAAATTCCGTATTTGTTAATTCCTCTCGTTATCCCATACAAGTGTATGGAAAATGGTAAAGTCTTATTAGTAAATGTCTTTATTTCTAGTGTGTTATTGTTATTATAAAAAGAGAAAATCTTTTAGCCCACTTTTTTGCTCCTATTGCAATAGATAATTCGAGATTCTGAGAAGAAATAACGTAATAATCGCTGAAAGTATCACAAAAGATATTGGGGCAAAGATTTTAAGAAATTATGTCGTAAATAGGGGGAAAAAAGTAACATCAAAATTAATTACCTCTGAAAAATTGGTATCACTCTCTCTCTGTTTTAATTCCACGAAATTGAAACAGAAGAATCATGAAAACTGTTATTTATTCAGCGGATGCTTTTAAATTAATATTAAAAATATAGCGAACATGAAATCCGTTATCAGATAATATTTGCAGTTTTATTTCAATTTTAGTATTGTTTAAAACCTTAATGGAACTTCGTATATTATGTTATGAAAACTAACAGGACCTCACATTTCAATTTGTATGTTATGATAATAATATCGTACCTATATTGACCAGATCAGCTCGTTCGAAATAGATGCCAAATTAGAAGTACTAGAAAAATTATGGAGCCAGTAAGACCAGTATGAAATAGGGATGAAAAAAGATTGGAGAGGCATATGCCCAACGATGGGCGAAAACGCGCTGAAAAGATGAAGAAAACTTTAACCGAATGAGTTAAATACAGTCAGGGAATCCGAATTTTTAGCAGGTTGACCGCCTTCATAATTTTTCGCATTATAGGACAAACTTCACCATGAAGTTCCATATTGAGTATTTATGTCATGCAACTGGCTGGAAACAGTAATCAGGCCAATTTCAGAAGTATCTCAACTTGCTAAACATCCAATTTCCCTGACTGTACATAAACAATACCTCCGAATCAAGCTAAATCCTAGCCTAAAGCCTAATCCTCAGCCACTCCTATTCAGCTCTTACTAGCCTTGCAAAGATCATCACTCCACCAAATCTAATGACGTCTTAAACATACTCCACTCAAGAACTTGTTTTCTCCACTAACAGTTCTTCAGGTTACATGGCCGGCCCATTGCCACTTCAGCATCCTGATGGGGTGGGTTATATCTGTAACTTCGGTTCTCTGTCGGATCACCTCGTTACCAATTCGATTTTTCAAAGAATCTCAAAGATCCTTTCCATAGCGTTGAGCGACCTTAAATTTGTAAGCCCTGTCGTGACTACATACATAAATCCTTACTAATATTTAGTGTCCGACCGAAACTGGTTTTGCGACCGAAACCGAAACCGAAACTCACGTGGTCGAGTATAAAGTTCCATAAAATACTGAAATTTGGTGCATTTTATCCTGTATTAATTATAATTAGGACACAGAATTGAGACAATTGTATTTAAAAAATATTAAAAGGCCAACTGCGAGTCGGATTCACGCACGAAGGGTTCCGCACCATTGACTAGGTAGGTAAATTAATAGAGAGTTGAGTTTAAAGCGAATACTAGATCTAGTTCAATTTTTTTTTTCTTTACTTCATATTTTTTTTAGTTTTATCATACCCTTATTTTAGAAATTAGCGTTAGCGTTGAACATTAAAGCCCTAACAGACGACCAAATTTGGTTTGGTCCTAACAAATGTACGCCCAACCGCTGAACACACGTTCGAATTTGGTTTGGAGCCAACCAAGTTCGTGGTTCGGACCAAACCAAATTTGGTCGTCTGTTAGGGCTTTTAAACTACCGTGAGACTCACTCATGTTGAAAATTTTCGGATCACACACGTTTAATAAATCGAGTTTAGCTCAACATGTTTCGGGCTAATTCGTAGCCCTTCATCTATTTATGAAAATTTTCAACAAATTGATCATCTTTGATAATCATTTTAGCGAACCTTTTTTTATTCTGTAAGGTGCATAACATAGGTTATGATAACAAATCAACAAGTATAATATATTAACAAATCTTATGCTTTTTCTTTTTTATAACTAATTATCTAATTAAAAATAAAAACAGCGTTTTTGACATACTTATTAAAAAAACACAACACGTATTGACTCGTCTACACGAGCAAAGCGCACTACCACTGATTAGGTAGTTTCCGGCGAAGTCAGGCGAGCGACGCCATATTGCCAGCTGTGCCGAGCGCACCCGACGTTAGCCGAGCGCAACCCGAAGGTACGATGTTGTAAGTTTCGGCGCGGCCGAAAGGTTCGGCCGTTTTTGGCCGAAACCGAAAATCGGGCCGAAACTTGATTTTTTGGCCGAAACTGGCCGAAACCGAAACCGAAACCGAAATTTCGGTCGGACACTACTAATATTATAAGTCAGAAAGTGAGTTTGTTTGTTTGTTTGTTCCGCTTTCACGCCGTAACTACTGAACCGATTGCTTTGAAATTTTGCAGACGTAAAGATAGAAGTCCGGATTAAATAATAGGCTACTTTTTGTCCCGGAAAAATTGATATTCCCGAGGGAAAACAAAATTATAGTTTGCTTGATAGATCGATATCGATCGATGATAGATCGATATCGATCTATGACCGATCGATAGATGATATATCGATGGCGCTGTGTGTCGTTTGAAACGAGAAGTTTTTTTATAGTTGTGCTTTATACCGCAATATAACCGAATTCCACGCGGGCGGAGCCGCGGGCGGAAAGCTAGTAAATAAATAAATAAATAAGGTCCACACCTGAACATTTTGGGCGTATAGATAGTGTAGTCTCTTTTTACCATTACCTGTTTGCCGTAGACTATTATTCACAGGGTCTCGCCAGCGATCGTAATGTCAGGGAAATTGGATGCTTAGCAGGTTGAGATACTTCTAAACTTGGCCTGATTACTGTTTCCAGCCAGTTGCATGACATAAACACTCAATATTGAACTTCATAGTGAAGTTAGTTCTATAATGCGAACAAATTATGAAGGCTGTCAACCTGCTAAACATCCAATTTCCCTGACTGTGCTTCAACTGCGGAATGGACTTCCCACGTTGTGAGTCTATGTTCCGACACCTTATGTCATGACAGGATAATATATTTTGTGTCTGGTACGACCAAATTTACATGTAGCCATTTCATTATCATAATATTGTATAATCATGACTCTGAATTTTGCTGTCTTTTGAATTCAAAATTCATGCAAATGCTGAATTTTCGGACGGATTTCATGTTTCCTTGGAAAAATTAGACTGAAGTGGACTCGAATGTGTTACTTTGACACCTCGTGAAGTCACCCTTACATCACTGTATTTCTAAATAGGGGAGGCAGAGCATATGTCGCAGGCGGATTGTATAATCCGCCGTCTTACATTACGCCTAGCCGTTTTGCAAAACAGCGCCGTTTTGTAAAGCAGCGGCTAATCTCTCGCCGTATTACATTATGCCTAGCCGTATTGAATAACGTTTAGCGCCGAATTCATTCCGGCGGTTTTTCATTCAGCCGCATTCAATCCGGCTAAACGTTGAGCCGCCGCATTACAAAACAGCGCTGTTTTGCAAAACGGCTAGGCGTAATGTAAGACGGCGGATTATACAATCCGCCTGCGACACATACACAACGTTATATAGACGAAACCAGAACTATTTCACCTTTTCAGTTGTTTCTTAGGGTTCGGTACCCGAAGGGTAAAAACAGGACCCTATTTCACATGACCAATTGCGTGAACATAGAGGTGACGCGCAGTGCACGTTTGGCAGCAGCCCTCGCGGCTTCTAAATGAAGGGCTACGGGCTAACCAGAAAAAAAACTAAATTCGAATTCAGAAGTGAGCTTTTCAAAATTTGTACATAATAGTATCTTTTGTTTATCCATTATCATTTTGAAATCAATTAAAATTTGCATAGCAAAATAAATTGTTAACCCGATATTCCTGTTGTGAAATATCGAATTATCAGGAATTATCAATTCCTGCCAGCTCTTTGTCGTGGTCGATTTGTCAAATTGTGCGGCATATCTGTCAACCGTCATCGTCGACAGTGGAATGACAGTATCGTCGATTGCCCTGTCAGATATCAATGCCGATTAATTTGAGTTATCATCGAAATGACAACGGGAATTGGGTGCATAATTTTTATTTGTAAACTGGGTTTTTTTCTCTTTCTTTCTTGAAAGGGTTAGCTCATCTATATTATGTACATAGATACAGTCAAGGAAATTGATATCTGTGCCACTTTGAACCTTTTCATAGTGAGTTTCATATTGCTTTGATTAGTAGAAAGTATGGTATGTCACAGTGACATTTCTTGTGAAAAGGTACAAAGTGGCACAGTAATCAATTTCCTTGACTGTACATAGGTTTATATGTATACAGGGTGGCCGGAAATTTACCGTGGATATTTTAACCAGTGGTCAGGTAAAGGTGTCTGAAAACCCCTGTGAAGTTTTTTCCCGGAATTTTCAAGTAATTTTTTTTCAAAAATCTGAAAATATTGCCCAGTATTTTGTACTCCGGCTTTTAGTCAACAACGTAGCACCACAATGTCGAACGATTGCAGGAGCGTACGCGTCGGTTAACGGGACTTGTGTACGAGACGTAAGGTAGGAATAAGACAGGGTGCATTGACTTAAAAAGCGATGAAACATTTGGGAGACAAGGTCAATAATAAAAAAAAACAGGAAATAATTTACAGGGCTTTTCAGACGCGTGTACCCGACCACTGATTACAATAGTTACGTTCAATTTCGGGCCACATTTATAAATGAGGTAAGATTAGGCTCAATTCACACCAGAAGAGCGGCGAAGGGCGGCGAAGCGGGGCGCAGTTTCAGTGTCATGAGAATTTCAACTTTATTTTCATTACAATAAGACTTATTATTGCATGAGAAACTCAAACGAGACGCGCGGATGCCCGCGGATCCGCGGGAATTCCGGCGAATTCCATAAACGAAGCCATGCGACTGCGCGAGACGTCGCGGGAATGCCCGAGGACGCTCGAACAGTCGCGAGCGGCCGCTGGCAATATCCCGTTCAGAGATCTTGGACTTCCCGCGCATTCAAGCGACTTCCTCCGCATTCCAGCGACTTATCGAGCAGTCGCGGGAATCGTCGCGCCTTCTCTACCGAGCGGGTCGCTGCGCTTCGCCGCCCTTCGCCGCTCTTCTGGTGTGAATTGAGGCTAACACAGGGCGCATTGATCTGAAAAGCGATAAAACATTTGTCTCCCACAAGGTCAATTAAAAAAAAACCAGGAAATATTTTACAGGGGTTTTCAGACGCGTGTCTGACTGATTACAATAGTTACGTTCAATTTCGGGCCAAATTTATAAATGAGGTAAGAATACCGAAAGCCGTGATAGCCCAGCGGTTCGAACTCTGGCCTCTCAAGCAGAGGGTCGTGGGTTCAAACCCCAGGCTCGCACCTCTGAATTTTTCGGAATTTATGTGCGATATCAAATTTTATATTTATCACGAGCTATTCGGTGAAGGAAAACATCGTGAGGAAACCTACACACAGCGACGAAGTAATTCATCGTAGTGTGTGAAGTTCCCAATCCGCACTGGGCCCGCGTGGGAACTATCGCCCAAGCCCTCTCATACTGAGAGGAGGCCTGTGCCCTGCAGTGGGACGTATATAGGCTGATGATGATGATGAAGAAGAATACTGAAAGTTTATAACTTGGAATTTAAAATGTTGGGTTTACCCGACTGTCAAGAAAAGGTGTTAAACTTAAGAAGTTGGGGTTATAACTCCTGAGATCACGTAAAGGCAGTGTAAAAAGCTTATCTAGCTCCCCAACTAAGTCACCGCTCATTTTAACGCACCGCGCTGCTCGTAAACGCAAAAGTACAGTGTCGAGCAAAAGTAATGGACTATAGGTGTACTATTTTGTATAGAAAGCGGCCCGATATTTTTGCCAGCCAGTGTACTAGGGATAATTGGGTTAGGAGCCTGTATTGTGATTTTGCTCCGTCGGAGAAAATGCGCTGGGAATGACAAATGAGTGGAACACACGGGCGTGGAGATTGGCGAACATTTTGTTGGTTTGAAATCATAACAACATTAGTAACCATCACGTCTACTATAAAAATAAACTAATTGTGAGTCTCACTCGGATTTATATGCCTAACATTTTTAGGGTTCCGTACGCAAAGGGTAAAAACGCAATCCTATTACTGAGACTTCACTGTCTGTCTGTTTCCCTGTCCGTCTATCACCAGGCTCTATCTCACGAACTGTGACAGTTAGAGTTGAAATTTTCAAAGGTGATATATTTCTGTTGCCGCTATTACAACAAATACTAAAATCTAAATAGTAATAACAATCAAGGGGGGCTCCCGTGGAAAAAACGTGTTTTTTTTTGTTGTTTTTGGTACGGAACCCTTCGTGTGCGAGTCCGACTCGCACTTGGCCGATATTTTTAACCTATTTTTGCATTCCCTGACGTTTTATGTCATAATATTCATAAGCCATAATAATCTTTAGTTCTCCTAAACATAATATATTATTTCAAGAATTGATTGTTTTCACTTCGCTCACTTCGCTCGCTCCGCTATTATTATAGTCATAAAACTAACCTAACCGTCAACGTACCGACGCCACGTCAACATCGTTGGGACCTTGTGCAGTCTAGCCAAAAGGTTTCTGTCATACTAAATGTTTGTGAAGTATTCTACGTACATCACGTCTGAGTCTATGTTCCCAAATGGGTTAGATAGAGCACACAAATTGCTACATAGGAAAAACCATAACTATTTCACGTTTTGTGGCCACTTCTAGCATTTTTTTAGGTTTTGAGTTGGCTGGTATAACAGTTACTGTTTCCTTACTCGCCTTTTACGACATCTACGGAAGAAACGGAGAGGTGATATTCCATCGAAACCGCACGGGTTTTTCGTCACGATTAACGATTATTCGTCAAACTAAAAGCCCGTGTGTTCTTCAAGTATTCCCCGCCGCCGGCAGCGCTTGATCTAAACTTCGTCAATACCGCTTCCGAGCCGGCTAATTGTCTGTCTGTGCGTCAGCCGCGGCGGGAGCGCGTCACGTCAGCCGCACGCCGCGTCAACGCCGACGCCGCGTCAATGTAGCGACGCTGCGTCAACGTCGTTGGGACCTCGTGCAGTCTGACCAAAGGATTTCGGTCTCACTAAATATTTGTACATACAAACATACATACCTACAGTCACGCTTGTGTTCTCAAATGGGGTAGGAAGAGCGCACGAAACGTGACATAGACAAATCCATGGTTATGAGTATTTCACGTTTCGTAGCCACTTCTAGCATATTTTTAGGTTTGCAAACAGACCGAAGAAGTTATTATAATAATGACAGGTTGCTAGGTTGTCGCCTATAGCATACCCAAACCTGTTTTCCTTAGCCGCCTCATACGACATCTACAGAAGAAATGGACAGGTGTTATTCTTAATCCTGCACCACACGGAAAAATCAATAAAAATTGTCTTTTCCGTAGTTTCTTCTGACATACCTACTTCTCTCGCTTCATTTACTTTCACCGCTCTCGTCATTACATGCTTGGTTTGGGGTATCTGCTAACGTATGCAAAAAATACAGTCAGCAAGACTTGCGAATGAAAGTTTTGTTGCTTAGGTTTTTACTAAGCTACTGATAATTTTTACCACAGACTTTGACCTTTTACAAATCCCAGTAAAGGTGGAGGTCGCGTATAAATAGGCCAAATTAGGATACTGAATGATTGATATACGCCGCAAATGGGATAGCGTTGTCCGGTTCATTTCGGTTCGCACCGGTTCTAACTGGTTTGTTTGTTTGAAAACGTAAGATATTTAGAGATTTGATTTGATAGATTTCTATTAAAAAAATAGATTGTCTTGTTCTTATGTGACAACAGTGGATAAGTTTTACGTTGATGTACTTTTAGCAAAAATAACGCGAATAAAATCTGATAGAACCTACTTATATTTTATTTATGTAAATAGTTTCCGAGAGGCATTTTTACACGTTATGTTTGAGTCTACCATCGCTTCAGAAAGACCATCATTGCCAAGAAGAATGAGCCGCAAGAAACTTGGCAAGAAGTCATTTTTTCAAATTAAAAGTTTCATACCAATTTAAATTTGTTTAAAAAAAAAACATAAAAATACATTACAACGTGTTTTGTAGCCACGTTAGCTAAAATGGTATAAGGTTGCTAGCCTGTCGCCTAAAATATACCTATTTCCCTAATCGCCTCCTGGAATATATAGAGAGAGGGAAATCCATGAAAGAAAAAGAGATTTTATTCCAAACCCGACACCACACAGCACCACAATAACACCGTACTTTTTCAGTATTTTTCCAAAATTAATTCATCATTTTCACCAGCGAGTTTCATAAACCTTCCAAAGTTATTACTTCTGTAATAATACCTTCACAAGATACACTTAACGGGGGACGGCTTTTAATAATTACCATTTGAAAGACCTCGGTTTTAATTAAAAATCCGGAGGTTTTCATTTTTCATTACGCATCGTGTAAAACCTTGCACCCACGGGTTTTGGGTTTTAATTAGCAGGCCATAAAATGCTACCTTTATTTATTTTACGAAATTAACACCTTTGAAGATTTGGTATGGTTGAACCAATTGATTTGTTAACCGCGGAAAGGTTTAGGCTCGTTCAAGCCGTTTATTAAAACGACTGTTTCTCAGATAGTTACATACATACATATTCTCATGCCTGTATTCCCAAGAGGGGTAGGCAGAGCACATGAATTAAAAAATCCAGTGCCACGTCTAGCAATTTCAGAGTAACCAGATGGTTAAACGTGATATCGCAGTGACAGGTTGCTAGCCCATCACCCACAATACACTAACCCTTTCCCAGAGTCGACTCTTACGACACCCACGGGAAGAAATGGGGAGGTGCTATTCTAACCCGGCAACACACGGGTTCTCAAACAGTTGCTATTAAGAAATGTCTTTTTCCAGTTATGTCAGCAAATGGTTTCTCATGACGTCTGTATTACTAAATGGGGCAGGCAGAGCACACAAAACGCGACTTAGATGAAACGATGACTATTTCACGTTTTGTGGCCACTTCCAGCCTATTTTAAGGATTTGAGATGGCAGGTACAATATAATAGGCTGCTAGCCTGTCACCTAAAATATACCTGAATTAAGGAATGCCTTAGGTGACAAGCTAGCAACCTATCACTATTATATCTCTTTTATCAATGTAATCTAAGGCCGTGGTCGCCTTCACCCGCTGCCCGCGGCGTCTGAATAATAGTAGTAAACGGAACGCATTGATGTAGGAAGGTCCTATCGGCCCTTAACATGATAGCGCACTTGGGAAATGTTCGTTTATTAATATAAACCATATCACAAGCCAATAGAGTCCTTTTTCCGTGAAACCCTACATAGAGGCAAGTTGAGGACACGTGAGCCTGCAACAAGGGAGCACATTGTCTAGCTCACTCCTCTTGTCATTCTTGCCAGCCTAAAAAAATCTTTACGTAAAAAAAAAAACAACGCTCAAGAAACTTACCTGAAAAATTCATACAATCATTTTATTTTAACGGTTTTGTGTCAAAGAATTAGAATCGCATTAATTTATTTGATTTTAATATACACTTAATTTAATAGACAACATATTCACTATCAAGTCTACTTTTTTTGTAATGGTAACCCCTTAAGTCGCCATAATCCTTACATTGACCATGAATTTTTGCATTATGGGACAGTATTAGGCGTAATCAATTACTATTGAAATTAATTACACGGTTACATTCGAGTAATTGTGATTCCTCGGTAATTCATTACCTAGGTTATCAAAATTACTGTAATAGTCTCCTGTGATTACATTTGTAATTCATTTCTTTGGAATCGGTATTATAAACCGCTGCTGTAAGCTTAATTCTTGAGTAATCAAATACTTAAGTAAAACTACTACAGACTAGATTACTTCAATCAAATGTCAAACCTTTTCAATGTGTCAATTTCGTTAACGTCACTAAAATAAAATCGTTTTTTTTAATAAAATACTTTAAACGGTAAAAATTGCGTATATTGAAAAACGGTTTTCTGTTTTCATAAGATCATAAGTAATCTGGTCATCAATTTCAGTAATTTGGAATTGACAATGATTCCTAATTACTAGTAATTGTAATATTTGTGTAGATGATAACAGATTCCTTCGTGTGTAATTGTAATTCACCGTTGCACTTGATTCCATTACAAGGAATCTGACACATAATAGCGGATTACAAAGTAAAGTCAAGGAATCGTGTAATAGGGAATCGATTACGAAATGTCCAACTTTGTTGCGAGAACATCATTATTTACTATTATTACAGTTATTGAAAAAAATAAGAATATTAAAAATAAAATAAAAAATTCTGTGGCCAGAATATTTGCCCATACCCTCTTTACAAAATCCCGTGGTCCCGTGTGGTATCGGGTTTAGAATAGCACTAAGCCACTAAATACATGGGTTTAGGTATTCTTTAGGCGACAGGCTAACAACCTGTCACTATTATGCTACCTCTTCCATCTGTTTTTAGGGTTCCTTACCCAAAGGGTAAAAACGGGACCCTATTACTGAGACTTCGCGTATAATTGTTAAGCGCTTTGAATTTACTGATTGAAGTAAATAAGATTTATACGCTTGTAGATGATCAAATTTAACTTTTAAATGTGCATAAAAATACTCTAACCTACCCATCTGGGAATTTAAGCGTGATGTATGTAAGATTACGACATTGAATGTCCCATATTGCAAAAACTCATTGTCACCCCAATTAGAAAGGGACACGCGCATCTCTGCTTATGGTACTTGTCTTGGAACGGCCTTTAGTGGGGACCTCGCAGTCCTTATTTACTTGGTCCAAGACGGAACGCCGCACGCGGCGGGCGAAAACGACCACTCCCGAACATTCCCGAACATACCATTCAGACGCCGCGGGCGGCGGGCCGTTGTCGGCCGCGGGCGGCGGGTGAAGACGACCACGGCCTAAAATTATGCTGAAAGTAGCTTTAAAACCGTAGAATAGTCATCGTTCTGAGTATTTAACATTTCGTGTCTCCGCCTACCCTACCTGACAGTACAGGCGTGTTGTAGGTATGTACCTACATAATGAATGTGTGTTAATCCTTGACTTTCTACAATCGGTATTAAACCTTACTCATAAAATCCATGACCGGGCATAATCGAGGTATCGATATAATTATATCGATTATTCAACAAATAAGTGAAAGCGAACGGTCGTCGTACTTTCAAGACATTGAAAATTACGCTTCGGCTACGGTTAATTTAAACAGAAGATTTTAAGGAAATAATCTATTTCTTTTTCAATAATTTCAAATAAATAGAAGATACTATTGTTGTCAACTGATTTCAATGTCAAACTCGTCGAACTAAATACATACATACATAAAATTACGCCTATGTTCTCAAATGGGGTAGGCAAAATACACGAAAAGTGACATAGGCAAAACAAAGATTATGACTATTCCACGCTTCGCAACCAATTCTAGCATAATTTTAGGTCAGAAAACAGATGGAAGAGGAACTGTAATAGTGACAGGTTGCTAGCCTGTCGCCTAAAGCATACCTAAACTTATTTAGATTAGTCGCTTCTTACGACATCTACGGAAGAAATGAACATTGTAATAAAATTGATTCCATCTTGAAAAATCAAACAACTCACGTTCTAAATCGAGTTTACCTGGACATGTTTCGGGTTAATTTGTAGCCATCTAGAACCCGCAGAACGTTGTGTCACATTAAATGTAATAAGGATATCCCTTGTGGAGCAATGTTATATCACGTTCACTGTAAATAATTTCTATGGTAGATCAGTCAACTGGTGCGATGGTAAGTCAGGGTAATTGGGTGTTTAGCAGGTTGAGATACTTCTAAAATTGGCCTTATTACTATTTCCAGCCAGTTGCATGACATAAATACTCAATATTGAATCCCATGGTGAAGTTTGTCCTATAATGCGAACAAATTATGAAGGCGGTCAACCTGCTAAACATTCAGAATCCCTGACTACATACTGAATCCCTTAAACCCGTAACCTCTCTTTCCGCATGGGAGCCTAAAAATACCAGCTTATACTCCAAGCGCCCACTTTTATCACTCTTCTTGTTCCAGTTATTTATCCAATAAAAAACTTGGGGAAACCGCAAAATGTTATGCGGAATTACTTTGAAAAATATAAGCCATAGCTTCAAAGCAGGGAAGTTGTAACTAAGTTATTTAACTTAATACTTGGCCTCGGTAACCCTTTGTAAGCAACAAGTTACTTAGCCGGGTTGTCTTGGCGAAACAAAACGATAGACTGTCTGAGGCTGGATGATCAATTAGATGCTTAATGTTAAATAAGAATATTATTTTATTCTTATTCGTACACGTTACCTCGGACATATTTTTAACCGACTTCAAAAAAGGAGGAGGTTCTCAATCCGACTTTTTTTTTGTGTATGTTACTCGATAGCTGCGAGACCCGTTAACGGATATTATTATTCTTTTTTAATCGAAAGGGTATAACTCCAAATTTTTCCCATTGGCACTAAGTCACGATCTGATGATGGAATCTTGAAGAAATCGAGGGAGCTCTTCAAATGTTATAGGTTCGGCGTTTTCGGTATCTTTTATCAGATCGAAAAGGTAAAATTATGGAAAAGAGATTTGGAAAAGTTAAACTAAGTATACAGAGCGGCTTGAAACTGACGGTAAATATTTTAACAGTGGTCGGGTAAAAGCGTCTGAAAACGAATGTTTAATTCTCAGAAATTTTAATTAAAAAAAACACATTTACTCGTGTGGTGCCTGGTTACAATAGCACCTCTCCCTTTCTTCCCGTGGGTGTCGTAAGAGTCGACTCTGGGAAAGGGTTAGTGTATTGTGGGCGACGGGCTAGCAACCTGTTACTGCAATATCACGTTTAACCATCTGATTACCCTGAAATTCCTAAACGTGGCACTGGATTTTTGAATTCGTGTTCTCTGACTACCCCTCTTGGGAATACAGGCGTGAGAATATCGACGGTAAAAAGCAATCCTGCTGTAAACCGCACCTTGCCCAAAAATTTTTTATTTCATATTCGGAATCAGAAAAAAATTCTGCGTCGAATGGTCCTATTCCCGTGGCTCTACGACCTCTAGAAATTTTTGTACAGCATTGAAAATTTTAATTTTTTTCAAAAATATGTCCGACTACTTGCTGTAAATAGCAAAAAAACAGCGTTTTCCTGTTATTTGCATTTACACCAATTTCATTTTTATAATTATTGTGATCTTTGTAGTTTACAACGCTATTCAAAGTTGAGTAGTGCGGGTTACAGCATATTTGCTTTTAACATTTAAGTAACGTGCCTTCTTTACTACATTTATTTGATAATAAACTGTTTAGCGACGTCGTTTACTACATTTTCAACAAAATAGTGTATTACATACAATTACTGTTACACCAATTTAAAAACATAACTTTTTTCGGATTTTGCTATTTATGCTATTTTTAATAGAGTAGTCACCTGTTGATCATTGGTATTTACTGCCATTTCAATACGCGCTCGCGTCTATTTGACCGCAGCTTAACGCGTCGCTCAGTTACTCCACGACACTCGACAAGTTATGACGATTTTGTCGTTACCTATACTACCTACAGAGTTTCGGTGCGGAAAGAGTAATGGATAAGAAATGGAAACTTAAATGTTATTGTTTTGTAGGTTTAATTATTTTTTAAATTAAGATTCTTTTTCTTAATAATAAACTTTCGCCGCAATACAAAAATCTCTGATAGAATCATTAAGTTTTCAATTTTTTTTGAAGTTAGCCTTGTAGATACTAGTATTACATAGATCATTCTGAATATAATTTTCTATTAAATGTCAATTTGTAATGAGGATCGACTTAGGAGCGTAGTGACAGAACACGTGTTGCTTTTAGACTCTGTTTAATATAATAAGTAAGGCTTATTTATAGGTACATGTTGGGTGTGTGTGTGCGTGGCGCAGCACACACTACACCTCCCCCGTTTTGAGAAAAAAAGAAAAAAGTATGACAATTTTTTTTTTTTTTTTACAATTCCAATTTGATAACAAAAAAATTCAGAATACTCAATCTAATCTACCAACATGTAACCTAGTATATATGCGGTTTCATTAATAATAAATGCAGTTGAAACAATGACAAAAAAAATCAAAATACTTAATTACACGTACGAAAATTAAAATTAATTTAGAAAATTTAGCACGAATGTATGAGGCCGCACAAATGTATAACAAAATACCAAAAGACATAAAATATGCAAAAACATTAACTTCATAAAAAAAATTAAGAAACCATGTACCTTATGGTTTTTTTTTTTCCAACATGAATACTTACATAGTTAACTACACTAGTGATACTATAATAACTCCATTATAATAGCGGAGTACTTAATTAAACATACCAAATTTTAAACAATATTAACTTCTAAATTTGCACGCTTTGTTGACGAGAGATACATTAGTTTATTTTTCTTTAAAATAGAAACATATTGATGTGCACTGTGCTTTGTTTATATTATCTGTTTGTCTTGACACCTAAAATCGTATTATAACAATAAGAAAAAAATCTTTGCTTATTAAAATCAATTTTCTATCCCTAAGTACGATTTTTAATTTAACACTGACTTCTATCCTTTAACGTCTTTACTTTCTTCTATAAAATCCCTACAAACAATCTTAATATTCTTCTAACTCGTTTCACAACCTTTTTCATATCTTTCTTAGTGAGCTACTTTGGCATCACAAATCATCATTCATTATCATTATCATCATCATCATTATTTAGACTTATAAACTTTTTCATATTATTTATTAGTGAGCTACCTGGGCATCACTTATTCATCATCATTCCTTCTTTGTCTTCTTTCTTTCTCTTGTTTCTGTCTTTTAAGTCTTCTAAAAACTTTTAAAGTTACCAAGGTCCACAGCACTTTTATACCTTTTGTGTCTGGCCAGACTTTTACTTCATATATTACTTATTAGTTCAGGATATAAGGAATATTTATTTACTTCCGTGCGCGCACATTCATAATATTCATTTATTCATTATTTATTTTCTTTTCTAGGTACTTCATTTAACACTTCCTTTCTTCTTTAACATACCTTGTGTCCAAGAATTGTCATGAATGATAACTCGATCGATACACGATTCAATAACAAGGATTCAGTTACCTAGCCTTATATCCTGGTGGACCTTGAAATTAAAACTAGTCTTTTCCTATACCATCTCCCAAAAATTAAACGCACTTTCTATCTAATCATAATACCTATTCAAAATTCATAAACCTTCATACTAAACTGAATTGACGTTTCATCATACCTACTCGTATCTCAAATTCAAATTCGATTATTAAAAATGTTTAGTTTTTAGTCACCTATAAAAAAATCTTTAAAGTCGATTCGCAATTTCTCTGATAATAAATATAAAAAAAACAATCTATATTTTTAAACATTGTAACTATCTATTGATCTTGTACTAATAATTTGCAATGGAAGCCAGGTGATCAAACTAGCAACAATGACAAATTATTTTTGAATCATCCTTTTTACCCGTCTGCAGCTGAATAAAATGGACAACCTTGGCTATTTAAAATGATCATAAACTATTTATCGAAAATCAACACTACAAAAAAAAAACCTAAAATATTAATCATACCAATCAACATCAACATTAAAAAAGATACAGATCAAAAAAATCTTGTAAAACTCAAATCCTATGCCTCAAAAAAAAAACTGCAAAACTCTCAATTCTAAATACTGTTAAAATATCAACTTGAAATCATTTCATTACTTTATAATTAAAACGATCTAATAAAGCGCATAGTGACTGGACTTGCCTAGAGTAATTTGACACGTAATTACACACTCACATTCCGATCCATATATGTTGACACCTATGAGCTCATGGGACTTTAAACGTGTGAATCTTTCAATCTATTTTTAGAATGGACGCTACAAAATGCAATAAAATATTGTTTTTGAAATAACTTTAAAATGTAAATTAATTTAATATCTGAATTCTTCGTCAACAAGCGGCATTTTCTAAACATAACTTTTTAAATTTTAAACACAAAAATAATCTACTTCCATTAACATACTACTTACGTATAAAAAACCCCTTTTTTTAAAAAAATTAACAATGAAAAAAAAAATGAACAAATAAATGGCACGTCTCTTGCTGGGGAGGCTGGTTCTGTCTGGTCCTCTTCACTACTCCTTGCAGCAGGTCCGGCTCCATCGTCCAAGACACCATCTACAACCCTGTTGCATACAATTCCAATTCAACCAGGCATCATCCACTACTTCTTGCAGCTCTTCTTTTTAAATCTTCTATTTTTTGACTTATTTTGGCTAATTTTCTTCAACTTTCATTTTATTTTTCTAATTTCATTCTTCTTTTTCTTCTTCAATAAAGTTTTGTTATCTATCTTCATTAGTGAATTTTTTTTTTCTTCATAGTTTCTTTCCACGTGTCTTCTTAACGAACTAAGTTATAATTTTTAATTATATTTATTTTATTATTAGGTTTAATTGTCTTTTTATCATATTTTTTCCACACTTTCACTGATAGTTTTTAAATTTCAAGTTCGATAACACTAAATACTGGTGGCGCAGCGCGCCGCCAGCACCGCACGAGACAGCGGCACTGGCAGGATCGCCATGTAATGAGGAGCGAAGTAGGAGGCGTAGTGACAGAACACGTGTTGCTTTTAGACTCTGTTTAATATAATAAGTAAGGCTTATTTATAGGTACATGTTGGGTGTGTGTGTGCGTGGCGCAGCACACACTACAAATTGTCATAATTATCATAAGATACAAAATTACAATAATTAAGAAAATTATAAAAAAAAAAACAGGAAAATAATCTTACAAATCCCTACTACACCCTACAAACCACCAGTCCATGCCGTACCCGGCTCAAAAGTCCCCATAACCCCAACAGCATTGCCCCGCTGAATGGCCAAGGCAATCTTTTAAATTTTGAACCAAGTACGAGCCAGAGCGGGGGTCGCAGCCCCTGTTGCGCAATCTACGGCCAACTTCACTGACCAAGGATTTAGCCTCAGCCCCCTAGGGATCAGCCGATTCGACACGTAATTGGCACTGCAATTGGCAATTGGCATTCGTAAATGGCACGATATCATACGCTGGTTCCAAGGCTGAGTACTTAAGGTGTTTGGATCTCGCAGCATTTTCAGCTGCAGACTCAGCCGACTTTAACATGCAACCTAAGTGAGATGGATCTATATCAATATATCTATCTTTTGCCGTCGCTACGGCTCAACCCCGGAGGTTCCAGCATACAGGGTACATTTGCTGCCACCATTGCTCGTTGAATGGAGTGATGATGGCAAGAGCGGCCGGCGTATCGCTGACAACTTAGGCCGTGGTGTCCATCTTCTTTTATCATCACTTTACAAACACAAAGGTGACGCTCACACACCTTGCACCCCAACCTCAGCGCCACTGCTATTCGGATAGAATCTAGAAAGGTGCCAAGCTAGGACGAAGGTAAAGCCTGTAACCACGCATCCGCCTCCAGGCACACAACCACCTTCAATCGCGCAACATTCGAGCCCGTAGCCTGACCCATTAAGCCATCCTAAGTCCGTTCACAAGCAACCCCACCCCATTGCCTTTGTATAGCTTGATCTTCCAGCCACCGATCTCCCAAACTCAACGACGACCAAACCACCAGAGCCTCAAGCACAAAGGTTAAATGGACCCTACAGCCATAATCAAGAATAATGAGAGCTACAAGGTCCCCCACCCCATGAGCCGAAGACAAAAAGGCGATCAAGCCAACACCGTGCACGCGCCGCACTCCTAAGCCCCCGTACCTCACGGGACCACCGTACCGTACCTGGCACCACTGCGAGTCATTTTTTAAATGGATATTAATGACTCCTTCTAGTGCGCTCTTGATAGTGTTGTCGACCCGTCTAACCTCGTCCTCATACAGCCAGGTAGGAGCTGTCTTCAACAAATATACCATCCGAGCCATGGAAAACTAATAATTATCTCAAAAAAGTCAAAACGACATGCGCAAACAAATGCGTGAGGTGATTCTGGGCCGAAACCAATGTCTGCTTCTTGACTTTAAGGGCTGAGCCAACTCCTTCGGGAAAAATTGGAGCACCAAGCTAATTCAATCCAGCTTTGTTTTAAATCTTAATCCCCGGGATCAAAGATTGTAAACTCCCCAAAGATTCCCTGCTCTGAATTTACCTTAAGCCCTTTCTCCCTCAAAGCTGGCATAAGCTTCTTTGAATCGGCTAAAACCTCGTCCGGACGGGTGCCAATAGTGCTATCATCCAGGTACCATACATTCAACAGTGAGCCTATATCCGTGATGATCCCCCTGCTGCGCATCCACCTGCGAAGACACCAAACTGCCGTTGAAAAGAAAAAAGGTTTCAACGTGAGTAAGTCTCACAGTAGTTTAATGTTCAATTTGTACACCAAACTGCCGTTGAAATAAAGGTGAATTGCCTCGCGACAGCATTGGTGCAAGAAGGGATATAAAGAAGGGGCTTTATCCAGCATTTCCTTCAACACTATATCCCTTCCAACACTTTTGAAAGCATTCCTATTGTCAACCTTTACCACAACAGCACCGGTAGCCTTGCCTGCGACTGCAAAGGATCGTGTGGTATGTAAAGCCGCCCCACACCGTTGAGTGGTGCCAAACCCCATCTGCCTTGGCTGCAGACATTCGGCCATCACTTTCCGCACCGCTGGACAACCCAACTTCGCCACCAGACGACGAAACGTCGATCCCCCAGGAATGGGTATGACACCTCCTTTGTTTTTTGAAAGGGCACACAGAGAAGTTTCATAGATATGAACAAACTCCAGGATTGAGCGAACCCATACATACATACAAACATACATACATAACCGTCACGCCTTATTCCCTGCGGGGTAGGCAGAGACAACAGAGCGCCATTCGCTTCTATTCTGACATACTTCTCTCGCTTCACACACGTTCATAACTCTCGTCATACACGCTCGACGGTTTCGGGTACTCCTAATTTGAGCGAACCCATCAGCAAAAAATACATCATTTAGTAATGAACTCCAGTAATCGGACCCACTGTCACCCACCGAAAACGATGTTAACTCTTTGAGGTGCTGCGGGCGCAACCCATCTATGTAGACCCGACGCTAAACCACTGTGGAAAAAGCCAAAAGCCTCCGCCACCTCATCAGGTACAACCGACACCACAGGGCCATCCCGGTCAGGTGTTTGTGGAAAAATAAAAGACCTTGAAGTGGCTGGGTGCTTCTCCCTGAGGAACCTTAACGTTGCCTCACTCGATGCTAACGAAGAGTCCGACACCATCAGACGAACAGCTACCCTCGATTCTCCCTCGTGAACTTTGGCCTCTGTTGTGCTATAGATTGAACTCGGTCTCCAGACTCCGCTTTCCTTGGGACAAAAAGGTACCGCGGAGTTACAAACATTGTTTTTAACCTTGAAAGTCGAAGATTGGTCCAAACCCGCAGCACTGTGAACGGAAAGGACAGTAGGTGGTACCAATCCCCGACACTATTTGTCCGCAAGCAATTCCCAATGCGCTCTTGAGTATGTCTTTCAAGACTCTAACCTCTAACCTGAGCCTTAAGGTGCGCTAAACCTGCAAGAGTCGTTGGGCCCACAACCTCTTGCACCACATCACTCGGGCTCAAAGTAACAGTGATCTGTGGAACCGCATTTTCTATTGTGTAATTAAAAAGAAGGTGTTAATTTTATTTTATTATTTGACCTGTCAGACATTATTTCTTAGCTAATAAGTGGTTGGTAATTGTTACCTTGGTGTAATATTTATTTTTTGATCTCGTATTTGTGCTATAGGTAGTCCTGTTTTAATTTGTGATCTCACGATTCAGAAGAATTTTGCGTTACTTACGTTTAAGTTTTTTTTTATCTCGTATTTACTATGCTGTTTGAGATTTAGAAGTGATTTTTAGGTCTGGAACATTTTAAAATGGCAGCAAATAAACGTCAATTTATATTTACATCGTTTTCATTTTACCACCTTTTGGTGAATTGTAACAGTAACGTCAATTAAGTGCACCTAGTAACTAAGTGTTATGTCATTAACGTCAAAATGAACACACGTAAATAATAGTAATAAGTAGCTACAGCAATTTTGCTTTATACTTAAATACTTCGTTTGGAGCGGTCCATACATTTACCTGCTTCATTTACAGCATTTTTGCGTAACAGAAAAAAAGTGCTTTTGCTGTAACTCACATAAACATAGACTAAAACTAACTTCTAGTAAATTTCAGGTATTGGACTTGATAGACAATGGAAACATACGCCTAGTTCTGAAATATCATGTTTGTAGGTGTTATAGTTTAGAAAATATGATTTTTTTTCAAAAATTTCAAAAGTTTTTTGGCTCTGGTGAACATTTTACATTTTGTGGGTTACAGCAGGATTGCTTTTTACCGTCGATATGTATGTATGTTTACAAAAATCTGAACATAATTGCCGTCTTTTGTACTCCGGCTCTTAGCCAACCGCCTAGCATCGCAATGTTGGGCAGGTATAACATTCGTGGGTGCAGGTGCGCGCTGGCTAAACCGGGACTTGCAGAGCCTTATAATATAAGCAAAGTAAAGCGGGCCGCACACCAGCGCCACATGCTACACGTATCGAACATTTACGTCGCCACAATGTGTGACACAAAAAACGAACAAGTTCGATCTTAAATTATTGTAGTGCGGATGACGTCTCGCCACAAAATGTGTCCGCTACAAATGTATCCTCGGTGTGCGTGCTCACGTAGGAATGTATGGGGACGTTAAATGTGTCGCATTTAAAATGTGACGCTACAGTTGTGAAGAGACAATTGTATGCCTGGTGTGCGGCCTGCTTAAGGTCAATAATTTTTGCTGAGGTTTTCAGACGCATATACCCGACCACTGCTTAAAATATTAGGTCAATTTCCGGCCACCCTGTATATACCTAAACATTGATTAGGTACAGTCACGAACCGGGATTGTTGAGCCACTTGCCATTGTTCGCAATTTAGACGTGTAATCAATGACCGATGTGACGGACTAGATGTCAGCTATTGGATTTGTATTACACGACCAAGTTACAAACATTGGTAAGTGGCTCAACAATCCCTGTTCACGATGGTACCGCGCATTTGCCTTCTATTTCTGCCGAGCGCTCTTAACTCGTGCGACCGGTACTAAGCTAGTTATACTTATAGACTTTGTAAACAAAGCAACAAGTTGAATCCTAATTAAATAACATCAAAAGCCACTCCGAAACAGTCAATTAAACGCTCGCAACTAAGATAGTAAACGACCGTCACTGACTGAAAGCGGATTGTTATTTATTTACAAGTATTCGCCGTACTTTAGCCTTAGAGTGCTAGTAACTGGAGGTGTCCTCAACAGGTTTAAGTTTCTGGCTTAGGCTCAATTCACACCAGAAGAGCAGCGCAGCGCGCCGTAGCGCAGCGACCCGCTCCGTGGAGAATGCGCGAGGATTCCTGCGACTGTTCGAGAAGCCGCTGGAATGCGTAGGAAGTCGCTGGAATTTACATAATTATTGACATATTGATAATTATATGTATTGACAGCGGCCGTCGCGACAACTCGAGCATCCTCGGGCATTCCCACGACAGCTCGTGCAGTCGCACGGCTTTGTTTATGGAATGCGCTGGAATTCCCGCGGATCCGCGGGCATCCGCGCGCATCGTTAGAGTTTCTCATGCGATAATAAGTCTTATTGTAATGAAAATAAAGTTGAAATTCTCGTGACACTGAAACTGCGCTCCGCTACGCCGCGCTGCGCTGCTCTTCTGGTGTGAATTGAGCATTAGTGTCCTTAGGCGAGTCTTACACTTGTAAGTTTTACTTACGTAAGTAGGGACACAGCAATAAGTTAGAATGGGATAGCAATACTCATCTCTCTTTTTAGCAGATAGCTTCGTCCCTACTTACATGCCCGGGCTACACTAATGCTGGGACCACACTAACAGGAAATGGCATTAATTATCGCGTTAAAACGTGGCTACGCCTATGATTGACGTCCATTATCGCGATAATTAATGCCATTTCCCGTTAGTGTGGCCCGGGCATAAGTAAAACTTACAGCTGGCCTTACAGATGAACTGCAAGTTGTGAACGGCGGAGGTTGCTTCATCCGACAGCCGTCGATGTATTGACGGCTGCCGCCGACGCGTTGACGGCTGCCGTCGACATGTGGCGACGGCCGAAGTAGCGTCTGCCGTTCACAACTTGCAGTTCGTCTGTAAGAAGCCGAGTTGAATCATACCTACACTCTAAAAGGTACAAAAGTGATCTCTTTTGTAGACATCAAATTCATGGCTTATTGTGATTGTGATGGGTTTTAGAGGTTACAGCTGGAGAGGTACCTTAAATACATAGCTAATATTTCCTACTACAATTACATTAATTTTTATTAGTTAAGCACTTACTATTTTTCGTGGTATAGAAGCTAATTTAGTTGTCAATTTTAGGATCATTTTCGATAAAAATTTAGACAAAATGATTATTAGCGACAGATTGTTAGCCTGTCGCTTAACGCATAGCATACACTAAAGAAATGGAGAGGTGTGCCGCCTAAACATACAAGAAGGGGTTTATTATAAGTTCTCTTATTTACTCTAACACACAGCTGTATTGTTATGTTCAAGGTTTTTTTTCACAACTAGTTTCGAGATTTTTTACAAAAATGACTTCATATGCCATCTACAGTAGAGTTAGTACTCTAGTGTCTTAAGTATTAGTTCTAGTTGTCACCTAGCTCAGAGTTAGGACAAATGGACAGGTTTAAGCACCCAGGGGAGGATTAAGCTGAGTCTAGGTTAAAAACATTCCTAAGATGAAAAGGGTGGGTAGAGTCGGCAGTTTATTTACGGTTAAATCTTCATTATGGTATAGTTTTAATGTCATAATGAGCAATAAGTTAAGTCAAGTCTTAAATCGAGCTTAGCTAATTTTGAGCTAGTTTAGCAAACACGCACGCAAAATGTAACGCTTTTTTAGGGTTCCGTACCTAAAGGGTGAAAACGGGACCCTATTACTGAGACTTCGCTGTCTGTCTGTCTGTCTGTCCGTCTGTCACCAGGCTGTATCTCAGGAACGGTAAGAGCTATTGAATTATTCAAAAATTGAAATTTTCAGAGATGATGTTTTTTTGTTGCCGCTATAACAACAAATACAAAAATCTAAATAATAATAATAATTAAGGGGGGCTCCCATACAAAACACGCGTTTTTTTTTGCTTTTTTTGCTACGGAACCCTTCGTGCGCGAGTCCGACTCGGACTTGGCCGATTTTTTTTTCTTATTCTACGGACGCAAAACACTCGAGGATCAAATACCATTTTTGTGATTGACATCATTTTTATTCTTAGTGTACTTAAGTTTTTTTTTTCAATCACTTTGAGCTGCGATATCTTGGTGTTTCAGAATATTATACAGCAGTTGTTAAGAAATTACTTGTTTATAAGAGCATATAATTCAATATCCGAGATGTACAATGCCAGTCATCGATGAACGAACAACACCGTCGATTCAAGTGCCCATAGCGTATCCGCCCCTATACCTTTTAAAGGGTCGTCAAAAAATCTTTTCCCCCATTTTTGCCGAGACCCTAAACACTTGGTGGACCCTTGTTAGGGCTCGTTATGGACCCCTTCAGGGTTCCGTTGTATGAATACAGGGTTTTATGCAAAGTTAAAGCCTTCGGGTGGTGTTGGGGTAATAATGATATGATTCTACAAATGAATGGAAGGGACATAGCTTAAGAATAGGCTATTCTAACAATAAGTTAGTCTTTAGATTTCTAAATTAATAGTAAAGAATACGTGGCGTTGGATTAAAATAACACCTCTCCATTTCTTCCACGGATGTCGTAAGAGACGATTAGGAGAAAAGAGTAGGTATGCTTTAGGTTACAGACTAGAACTGTCACCGTTATAACTCTGCCATAAATGTTTCAATAAAAAAATTGGTTTTATAGCCACTTGTTGTACAATATTTTAGGTTTGAAGTTACAGATATTATAGTGACAGTTAGCTGGGCTGTCACCTGAAATATACCTTAACTATATCATAAGACGCCGCGTACTATGCTCAAGGAAGAAATGGAGACGACTTTTTCTAAGCTTTACCTACACCACACTAACTATTATAAACTATTTAAATAAATAATAATAAGTGCCATTAAGTGATAAATAAAGGTGAAGTAGCCTACTGATTTGTATAAGACTTGCGATTTTTTTGTAGCTTAAGAGGGCGCACACATTTTTACGAACGTAATATAAGATCAGGTGGGGGAAGAGAAATTCAGGGGCAGGGCAGGGGTAAGAGGCA
>BHDV01000690.1:78099-100403 GCA_005406045.1 Adoxophyes honmai
TAACTCCCGCGGTTACAATTTAGGTCTTTGTCCTGAAGGATACGCGCTTGTAACACCACCATTGACGAGCAAGTGTGATGAAAAATATTTTTTTCCGTTAATCCCTAGAAAAAGAGTTTATTTATATGTTACAGTAGTTTTTCTTTAAAAACTTAAGGATTTATAGCTTTCTAAAGCATTGGAAAAACATCAAAATCACCGAATTTTGTGTGCACGCTCTTAAAAAAAGACAAATTGGCCCAAATTAGTTTATCCCAGATAATGTAGTTACCCTTGTAAATGAGTATAATTTAAATTTTAACAGAAACGTGTGGACCTTATTAGTTATTCTAATTAACTTTGATTATTCAGGTCATTTTCTAAAGCAAAATTAACTTTAGTAATTAGGTAACTGTCTAGTTAACTTGATTAGGATAGGCACAGTCTAAAACCAGAATATAATCTCATTAGTATCGAATTTTCATCCGCACGATCGCACTTGTGAAGAAGCTCTAGACTTAAAATTTAAAAATTTAGACTCCTATTACGTAAGTAATTAAAATTATTGTAACAAATATACGAGTATCACACACAAACACCATGTCTAAATTTCCAAATACGAAATACAAATGCGACATGAGGCGTTATAGACACGAATCGTGGCTATTTCACATTAAGGTTTTAAGTTGAATAAGAGAGGTACTACAATAGTGACAAGTCGTTAGCCTGTCGCGTGTAATACATCATGTTCTTTGTTATTGTTTTTTTATGGGTTTTGTGCGTGTATTAAAAAAAACTTCCTGCTAAGTTTTTGCGGTGCATTCTTTATGACAATGATGGTATTTTCGAAGCGCTGGCAAAATATAAAATACAAACTATATTTATGTAAATAGGCTCCTAAGAGCACTTTTACACGTCAATTTCAAATCTACAAGCGCTTCGCAATAAGACTATCATTACCAATCATCATTTTCATAGTTAGTCTCAAAATCTTAGAACATCATGAAAAAAAAGTAAATGAAAAATTCTAATTATTAAATCAGCGCAATGGTTCGCGTACTCTTTCAGCTTGTAATTGTAGATAACATACTGCGTTTAAACTGTGACTGGGGTGAATTTATGGAATTACAACGAATTTAGGGACTAAACAAATTGATGAAGATTCAGGGCCACAGGATCTTGGACTGTACTGTTGTCCATGCTAATGCCATTAATCCGAAACTTGGGTTTAACAATGTCCGAAGTTAGTTTCACATTGGGTATACGCAAGTAGACCTAGTAAGGGTTAAATTATACCATAGAGGGTTAAATTTAGTCGTAAAACTACTGTGGACTCGTAGGCTACCGATACACTCACGTTTTTATTTTGAGATTAGGGTGTTTTGGGATAATTCGTCACCCTTCATTCGCTCCCGACGATGAGTCACCAATTGGCCCAAAACATGTCAAGCTAATCTCGATTTAAAAACGTGACTGTTTCCGTTTTATTTCACTATAAAATTTACATACATAATTAGGTGTGTATTCCCAAATGACATAGGGTATGTCATCTCACGTTTCATAACCAGGGGTCGGATTTTTCATCGCATGATCCGAGGCAAGAAAACTATGGAGTCGATATTAAAATTAAATTATTATTGAAACCATACTCATACTCATTCATATAATTAAGAATGAAATTAAATTGTAAATATAATAAATCGTTGTGAGTAGAAATAAATTACATGGTAAATAAAAATAAAGTAAAATAAAACATTACTTTTATTTTGTGCATCTAGTTTCCAATATCCATAAAGCTTGTAGATGCAGGAATAAGTGCCTCAAAATCTTGACAAGGTATGGCATGTGCATTGTCCATTTAAAAATTACAACTGTAAAACGAGTAAATAATGGCAAATTTTTCCATATTTTAATTTTATTCAGTAAAATTAATTTTCGATTAACATTTTTAATCTGTTAACCTGCACAAGGGGCAAAGTATTACGGGACTAAGAAAATTAGTGAGTATGAGTATGAATATGAATTAAAAGTTTAATTTTAATATCGACTCCATAGTTTTCTTGCCTCGGATCATGCGATGAAAAATCCGACCCCTGTTCATAACCATTTTTTGCATAATTTTAGGCTCATAAAACAGATGAAAGAAGTATAATAGTGACAGGTTGCTAGCTTGTCTCCTATATAAACTTATCGCGTTAGTCCTATCCTCTTACGGCGCCCACGGAAGACATGGAGAGGAGTTATTCCAAACTCCACTGCCAAAAAAAAACAATTGTTGTGAAACCTGTATCCTTAGTCGCCTCTTACGACATCCACGGAAGAAATGGAGAGGTACTATTCTATCCCGACACCACACAGGCAGTATTAAAAAATAGGGCAATATTGCTTACAAAATTGGCACTCGGCAGTGAAAATTTTTGATTCAAGTTCCAAGGGTACAAATTGCCGGTAGTAAAATACTTGTACCCCTATAAAGTCAGTATTACATACAAGCGAATCTATCAGGAATCCCAAACTTTCGTTTAAACTAAAACAAACCAGAATAGTTGTAGAATTACTCGGCCCTTTAACTTTTAAGGGGAAGCACTCGAGCGTGCTCTTAAGGGGGAGCGCGTCCACTTACTAATGATCGGCTTTATTACCGAAATGTCAGTGACAATGTGATATTGTGAATTGAAGGTTATTAGTATTTAAAGTTATTTTAGTGACTGGGATTATGACTAAGAAACCATGACTCTCGTCTTTGCTATGAGTTGCTAGACATATTTGTGACCCATTATCGAGAACAACGCGTCACGGTGGCTGCGGAACAACCCACACTACAGGTTAGTTCGGATTAGGATATTTCGGAGTTTAGTCAAGTAGTCAGTAATTTAGTAACTAAGCAAGTCTGAAAATGAAAATTTAGTCGTTGTTCAAATTCAGCTAAAATACTGGCCTGATCCGAACTGAGGTACGTGCAACTGCTCTGTCCGCGTCACTGCTTGACGCAACTGACACTGGCTGACAACTACCCACATTTTCGCCATTACTTTCACTATAATTGTCAAACGTTGGGTAACAAACAAAACTAACTCCACCCGTCTCTAAAGACAACGAAATACTTGTATTAAGAACAGTTTTCTAATTCCTATAGGTATAAGAATATTCGGCTGTCTTCAGAGCTCAGCTTGAGAGAGCGCAGCAACTCGGTCAAAATTCACAGGTGCACAACGCAGTGCAAAGTCAAACGTTGAACCAAACGCACGGTAAACGCGACCAATCATCATCATGCGAACCAATCGCAACCTAAAAAAAACCTGACTATTTTGGCCAAGTACGATCTCGAGCACTGTACAGAGACGTATCCAGACAAAACAAACGTTAAAAAATCCTACTCACCCTCGCGCAATGTGCGAATAAACGCTAATATTTTTCTTATGGCTCGCATATTTTTTTAATAAATCGGACGGAGCCTTAAGGCGATTTCCTCAATCTTGCCTCATGACTTGCCATAACCTCCTACCCTCCTAAGATATGTCAGGCACGATTTGAAAGAAACTTGACCTACAACCTACATTAGGATAACTGGACTTCCACATAAGTTTTTGGGGATTGAAGTGGGACATTTAAAGGGCAAATAGGGAAGGGCTTTTGTCCAGGATAATTTGGCATTGTTGTGAGAATTATGGACGTAATATGGAGTGATCGTAAACTTTGCCGGGGAAAGCAAGATAATTATGGTGCAATATCCTAAGTGTTGCCGGGAGAATAACACCTTTCCATTTCTTCCGTGAATGTCGTCAAAGAAAGAAAACTGCCTAGTCCATTAGAGATTACAGGCGCAATGTATACATGTAATTGTATGTATGTACTTTGTCGGTCAAAGCAAGATATGGTGCAATCTGACCCGTTTTCAGTCTTCATTTCTTTCGTGGATGTCGTAAGACGCAACTGGGTAAATATTCAGGCGTTTGAACCGCTGGAATAATTCTCAACACTTTTTTATCAGATTTCTTAAGAAATTGGTACAATAAATGTATTATATAGTGTCTGTGCCTTATAGATAGGTACACACTTGACTATTATATACACATTTCTCGAAGAATCTGATAAAAAAAGTGTTGAGATTAATGACAGCGGTTCAAACGCCCGAATATTTACCCAACTAAAGAATTAGGTAAGCATTAGGCGATAGGCTAGCAACATGTCACTATTATTCATACATACATAGATCACGCCTGTATTCCCAAACGGGTAGGCAGAGCACACTTAACGCTACATAGACAAAACAATGACTATTTCACGTTTTGTGGCCAAATCTAGCATTTTTTTAGGTTTTGAGTTGGCATGTATAACAGTGACAGATTGCTAGCCTGTGTCTAATGGACACTTATCTCCTTATGCATGATTTCCACCAAACGGCCGGAATCGGAAAGAATTTTATGGTCTTTAAACGATACTGAACCTTACGATCACTGTGTTTAAGTCTACGTTACCAAGCAGCGTACAAAAGCTAGGTGACGTACGTCACCCGCGACCACGGAATACAAAAATAAGGTAATGTAGACTTAAACACAGTGACCGTAAGGTTCAGTATCGTTTAATGACCATAAAATTCTTTCCGATTCCGGCCGTTTGGTGGAAATCATGCATTAGTTCGCCTTTAATGAAACCCACGGAAGAAATGTATTCTAACAAATGTATGTTATTCTAAATTCACCCAAAAACCACACGTGTGATGGATAAAAAATAGAGAACGCGTCTACCTGTTCGCGTAATGAAGAAACCCTTACCTATTCCAAAAAGTAGAACACACATGGTTAGAACTTTCTCGTGACCCTTTCACGCACGGTTAGTGATAAGTGTGTCGTGATAACCCTTGATAAGTGAGGCCATGATAAGCTTCGCCGGCAATAATCTCCGAATCCGGCGCCGGAAAGAGCATAGCGTCCGGAAATAAGGTGCCTTGGATCATATGTCACCCCCAAAGAGTATTATGGCAACGTAATAATATTACGGTGTAGTCTTGGACGAAGAAACTGCTATAGGTGTATGATTTGGGTTTAAAGATCTTTATTACTCATAAAGAACATAGTTCACTTACAATGAGCATTAATTATCTAAATTACATTTAGTAAGTATAAATATGATACAGCCGTCGACAACACTTAAAAAATATTATCACTAATATACATTTTTAGTTTGTTTTTAAACACGTTAAGCGATTGGCATTCTTTTATTTCTTTCGGCAAGTTATTGTACAACTGTGCTCCCTCGGACAAGACAGTTCTTTTCCCGTATCCTGTTCTATGTTTGAAAAGTTTGATTTTGTCTGTGTTTCTCAAGCAGTGTGTAAATTTTCGTTTCGTAAGTGTAATGTTTGTGTGTATTTTACCACTCAGAATTTTTTTTAATAGAATACAGGTAGTATAAGTGTACAGTTGTTTTAAATTGAATAGTTTGGTTTCTGCATATAGTTTTTTCGTGTTCATGAAGTAATTGTATTTAAATAAGGATTTAATTGATTTTCAATGACACCTCTCTATTTCCTTCGTAGATGTCGTAAGAGGCGAGTAAGAAAAAGGCTAAGGTATATTTTAGGGGACATGCTAGCAACTTGTCACTATAATAACTGCCAACTCAAAACTTAAAAAAAATATGCTGTTGATTTTGTGTGCTCTGGTAACCTACGTGTGTTTGTGTTTATGTATGTAGTATTATTAAGCATGTTAAAAAGTTATGTTATTTTAGTCGTCATTGATTGAAATAAAATCAGAATTCAATATTCATAGTTCACATAAGACACCGTCTGTCGAATCAGGTCAGTTAAAAATAAATATGAACTAACTATTTATGAAAAACATTTTCTATTCGACCTCCATAATTTCTACTCAATGTAACATTCATCCAAGAAAAAATTGTTTGAAGTTTAACAAAATCCAAATCGATGAGATTTCTGCGAAGTAAATTTATGTCTTTACTCAAAGTAACGAAGGTGATATCGGTGACGCTTTAACTGTGACCTTATTACCTTGTGGCAAGGTTCAGAACAGGTCAATCAAAGGTCTTTGTGAGTATGTTTTGTTGCCCCGGACTGTGTAAATAAGATATAGAATGAAATGTAAATGACAAACAATTACAGATGACCTATTTTGTTTGGATTCTGTGCCTCAATTTCACGCAATGACTATGTAATTTGTATTTATTTGTTTGCTTTTTATTTGCAATTAATGTTTGTTTTTTAAATATTGATAATTTTATTTGGTTTGTGAGGTTTCGAGTCTAGAATAACACCTCTCCATTTCTTCCGAAGTTGTCGTAGGAGGCGATTAAGGAGATAGGTTTAGGTGTGCTTTAGGCGACAGGCTTGCAAACATAAGATTCGATTAGATTATTTATTCAAAATACAACATTAACAATACACAATACAATGTCAAGTTAAGCGATATTAGATTGAATTCGTAATGTGTTTAAAGCTATAAAATAAAAAAATAAATTTAATGTCACAATAATAAATAATTATGTCAAAATTAAGTAAAAACAACCAATAACAATTTCACCATTTTGGGATCGTCCAATTTATACCATACAAATAATTCAAACTGTCACCTACCAACTTAAAACCTAAAAATTATGCTAGAACTGGCCACTAAAACTCATGGTTTTGTGTATGTAGCGTTTCATGTGCCCCGAATACCGCGTTTAGGAATAAAAAAATATGGCCAAGACAGTATGTCTGATAAGAGATTTTCTATAGTAGGCTTCTTTTTTTTAAGAGGATTCACAGAGTGCACTGATTTTGGGAGATACAACCAGACATGTTCAGAGATCCGCCCAGATATATCTCGAGCCAAGATGGTGTTCAATTTCGGGCGCGTACCTATTGAATTCTATTTTCACAAACTGATATTGTACACTTGCGTTTAGTTCTGGCGTTAAATTAAATATGTAACTGTAATTACAGTTTGAATCTTAATTTAGTTTCAATTCGTTGTTGCTTGCAACTTTTAACTGTAATTAGCATACTAGGGATTCATATTATTACCCGTGTGGTGTCAGTATTAAAATAACACCTTTCCATTTCTTCCGTGAATGTCGTAAGAGGCGACTAAGGATGTAGGTTTTGGTACATTTTAGGCGACAGGCTAACAACCTGTCACTATTTTACCTGCCACCTTAAAAGTTAAAACCAAAAAATGGATGCTAGAATTGGCCACGAAATGTGAAATAGTCATCGTTTTGTCTGTGTGCTCTGCCTACCCCTATTGGGAACACAGGCGTGATTGTATGTATGTATGTAACAAACAGGATGGCCGTCGACTTCACGCGTCTGAACTCTGGGGATTTTTTTACAGGTGAATTTTTTCCCGGAAAATTTCAGGAAAGGCGAAAAACATTTTGTTAAGTGACAGGTTAAAAAGGGTCCCAGTGATTTAGAAATAACCCTGTATAACGATGTATGTCTCAAGCTTTCATTTTTTTGGCACAAATCTTCTACATTTTGAAAACGCAGTGTGTTTTTTCCGTGTGGTGTCGGGTTTAGAATCGGGCTAGGAGTGGCCACGAAACGTAAACCAGTCATGGTTTTGTCTATGTAGCGTTTCCTGTCCTGCCCACCCCATTTGGGAATACAAGCGTCATGTATGTAGGTAAGGTAAATGTACCAATGCTCGACACTGACTCAATACACTGCACTTGCACCTTTATGTCATAGTAAGACAGGAGACAGATGAATGTCGTCTACTGGGCGTTGATGCGTCGAGCATTGGCACATTTATCTTAATTAGATTTTTTTTCAACTAAATAAATCTTCTCCAATCATTTTGAAACCACATTGCCAAACGTGGCAAGCCTGGTAATCGTCCAACGATTCCCGAAGGCTCGTTACTGATATCGCAGCGAATCGATAAGGGTGCTGTATCGGAGCTTCCTTACGTTTTATTGGTCGTAAAGGTGCAGGTGCCATTAGGGCTGGGGTGCCCAAAGTGGGCGCCAGGGTGCCAAGGGTGCCATGGTTTAAAGTAGTGTAATGTAAAACCTTGTGTGTCGGGTTTAGAAACACATCTTGAAATTGAAAATTTTAATACTTTTTTAATTCGAATACCTAAGCTACTAAGCGCATTTTTACAGTGATCATCATTTCCAAAAAAAATGCGCCGCAAGAAACTTAAATACATACATACATATTCTCACGCCTGTATTCCCAAGAGGGGTAGGCAGAGCACATGAATTCAAAAATCCAGTGCCACGTTTAGCAATTTCAGCAGGGTAACCAGATGGTTAAACGTGATATTGCAGTGACAGGTTGCTAGCCTATCGCCTACAATACACTAACCCTTTCCCAGAGTCGTCTCTTACGACACCCACGGGAAGAAAGGGGGAGGTGCTATTCTAACCCGGCACTACACGGGGCAAACTTAAATAAAGTCAACTAAATTGAACTATTTTATGCCTCTGGTTGCCGAATCACCCGTTAAAACTGTGATTTTCTAGATTATAGTGTATGGCAAAATTAAAAGTTATGTAGTTTAATTGAAGTTTATTTAAATCTAGAAGCATTGACATAATCTTAAAGAAAATTCCAAGAAAAGCTATACAGATGGATACTTCTTATTTATTTTCAAAACGAAACAAACAACAAATTAAGTAACTATATCTTGCATGCGCTCAAACCCAATCTATCAAGTTAAGTTAACCTTGGTTTACTAAGTTTGAGAACCGCTGCCCTGGGAGTTTCAATAAGGCAATGTAACCTCCCCTCTGCACCGTCGTTTAATTCCGACACTTGAAGTCAAAAGGTTTAAATTAACCTTTGAGAACCAGTGAATGGCTTTTAACGGGTTCTTTGGGTGGCGAATTTGTACATACATACATACATACATATTCTCACGCCTGTAATCCCAAGAGGGGTAGGCAGAGCACATGAATTCAAAAATCCAGTGCCACGTTTAGCAATGTCAGGGTAACCAGAATCTGATGGTTAAACGTGATATTGCAGTGACAGGTTGCTAGCCCATCGCCCACAATACATTAAACCTTTCCCAGAGTCGACTCTTACGACACCCACGGGAAGAAAGGGGGAGGTGCTATTCTAACCCGGCACCACACGGGAATTTGTAGTTATGTAATATTTTCATTTCTTTTAACATTTATAACTGTGGTAGCCTAGCGGTTGGACCGTGGTTGGACCTGTGGCCTTTCATGCTTAAATAACACTTCTACGTATCTTCCGTAGATGTCGTAAGAGGCGACTTAGGAAACAGGTTAAGGTATAAGCGACAGACTAGCAAGCTGTCATTATTATACCTCTTAACTAAAAACCTGTCACTATTATACTACCTCTTACATCTGTTTTAAAACCCAAAATGATGCTAAAAGTGGCTCCGGAGCATGAAGTAGTCATAATCATGGATATGTCTATTTCACGTTTCGTGTGCTCTGCCTACTTAATTTGGGAACAAAGGCGTGATTTTATGTATGTATGTAAAAGTACTTTTGTAATGGCTTCGAAACGTGAAATAGTAATGGTTTTTCTATTTAGCATTTTGTGTGCTCTGTGCCTTAGGAATACAGGCATGATGTATGTATCCTAGCTTGTCGCTAGCATACACACCTATTTCCTTATTTGCCTCATACGACGTAGGGGTAGGCAGAGCACACAAAATATGACACTGACAAAACCATGACCAATTCACGCTTCGTAGCGACTTCTAAGACTGAAATCAGATGGTAGTGGTATCTATAATGGTGACAGGTTGCTAGACTGTCGATTAAAGCATACCTTAACCTATTTCCTTTCACGCCTCTTACGATACCCACGGAAGAAATGGAGAGGTGTTATTCTAACCAGTGGCGTAGCTAGGGGGGGCGGCGGGGGTTAACTTTAGCTAATGAAAAATTATAAAAGGTAAAAAAAAATCATGTGGTCACACTGTCGGTAAATAAACATGTTTTTTTTAACTTTATATTAACCGTTTCTATCGAATTCTAGGGGGGGAGGGTGACACCTACAATATCCGCCCCGGGTATCACTCATGCTAGCTATGCCACTGATTCTAACCCAAAACCACATAGGCAATACGACTCTACAGAAGAAATAGAAAAATGTGTCGCTCTACCTATATCCTACATCTCGCATGGACAAACAAAATGCACTATCGGCAAAGGGTTTACTAAAGCAAAACCGTTCTTACCTACTAGTACAATATTTGCACATTCCTGTCGGCAACGTGGTGCCAACAATGTTTTCTCTATAACTCAACATTGGTTGTTTGTGAAGTAAATTGGGTTTGCCGTTTATCATAATATGCATTATGCTCCGACGCCAGCGAACTTGTATTAAAATAGTGAACCTTGAAAGCTTTTGGTAAAGAAAATATGTCACAAAATTTTACTTCAACAGGGTGACTTCTAAATCATAAATAGAAAACATGTTTTCTGAAAGAGCTCCCCAGAATAACACGGAGCATTGGTGTTCATAGCAATTAGACAGTCCATCAATTAACTCAAACGAAATAAGAATATCAATCCCTACCAATAATAATTTTATGACGTTTAACAGATTGTCATTGTCAATTATTATTTTATTTTTATCATCCCTTTATAGCCAGAAAATAAAGGTTTGTTTAATAAATAAGTTAACATTTCAATTAAATATAGGGTACCCAAAAATTATTACAAATTATGACATTTAACTAAAAATTTATATTATTTGAAACATTTTGTATGAAACAAGATTCAACTAATCTTCTGTCTGTAAACGAAGGGGACACCATGTAAAGAGTAATGTGGGAACGAAACGACAGGACCCCGTACGATCCTATCACCCACCAAGCCCCTCCACAAACCTTCCATTCCAATGCCTAGGGGCAGCGCAGACTACAGACTTTTTGTAATCGAGTCTGCGGTGCACAAAAAGTCTGCGTGGATTGTATGCATTGTGCACCGGACTTTTTGCGCGTCGTGTGCGTTACTGATAATTCCATAGGTTCTATTTTCACAGACTAAAAAGTCCGTCGCGGATAGTCTGTCGTCGCAGGGCCTTAACCACATTCCGATGTTTGTCTCACCAGGTAGGCAGAACTTTCCCCGTGGGTAGAAACACAACAAACAAACAACTTCCTAATGTAAACGTTTGCACTTGATTTGCTCGGCTTAAGTTTGTCGATGTATTCTAACCATTTATTGATTCGCAATAATTTAGCATCAAAACAAACATGTATTGAAGTCAACCAAGGGTACGTACAGTCAAGGAGTTTAATTCATGAGCCACCATGGAACCAATTCACAGTAAACAGAGAGTACAGTAAACACAGTGACATTCCATCAACTATCAAGGAAAATCGTAATGTTTTTTCTTTGAAAAGGTTCCATGGTGGCCCATGAATTGAAGTCCTTGACCGTACAATCAAAGAATTTGATAACTGTGCCACTTCGTTACTTTTTACAAGAAATGTCACTGTGGCATCCTTGCTAGCAAGTAAGAAATCAAATCATTATGAATTTCCTTGACTGTACTGTACTTCATTTGTTATAGGTACAGTTAAGGAAATTCATACCTGTGCCACTTTGAACCTTTTCATAATGAGTTTTATATTGCTTTGATTAGTAGATAGTATGGTATGTCATAGTGACATTTCTTGTGATAATTTTAAACAAAAAAAAACCGACTTCAAATCTATACTAATATAGTAAAGCTGAAGAGTTTGTTTGTTTGTTTGAACGCGCTAATCTCAGGAACTACTGGTGCGAATTGAAAAATATTTTTTGGGTTGGATAGACCATTTATCAAGGAAGGCTTTAAGCTATATAACATCACGCTGCGACCAATAGGACCGAAGAAACAGTGGAAAATGTAGGAAAAACGGGGGAAATTTGTGACTATTCCACGCGGACGGAGTCGCGGGCACAGCTAGTTAGCAATATTTTGAAAGTATTCTGTTTACTGAATGTAAAATTTTGACTTCATCAACAAATTACCGAAAACGCCGTACATCTCCATATAAAATTTGAAGAGTTCCCTCGATTCCTCCAAGATCCCATCATCAGATCCTGGTTTCGTGCCAATGGGACCAATTTCGAGACCCTTTCGATTAAAAAAAAAATTTTGAAAATTGGTCCACGGGTTTTCGAGATATCGAGTAACATACACACAAAAAAAAAAGATTCAAACAAATTTACAAAACAAAAAATGGTTGCCTGTAAAGTCGGTTTTACGGGCGAAGATTTTACGTGACAACGTCTTTTTCTCGGTAGAATATTTATTGATTTAAGACGTTGTCACGTCAACTCCCAATCGTGCCAGCTGTCCATGTCTGCGTTTGACGTCTCACATGATACCATAGAGGCTTCGCACTATCGAAGCGCCACCTCCTTAACACTGCGGGCCTCTCTCTCGTTCGGTGACGTCATCGTAACGTTACCGAGCGTTACACTTTTTCATAAGTGACTCCCAGCCGCAACCTAATTTAAGACGTTGTCACGTCAAAAAAAAAATTAGGTTGAATTGAGAACCTCCTCCTTTTTGGTGTCGGCACGACACCAGGATCTGATGATGGAATCTTGGAGAAATCGAGGGAACTCTTCAAATTTTACATGGAGATGTACGGCGTTTTCGGTAATTTGTTGATGAAGTCAAGATTTTACATTCAGTAAACAGAATACTTTCAAAATATTGCTAATTTGAAGTCGGTTTTTTTTTTTGTTTAAAATTATGTGCGATTTATTTTAATAGCATTATTATGTGATTAGCATTAACAGATGAAGGGCTACGGACTAAACCGAATCATGTTGATTTATACCAGATTTGACGTTAGTTATTCATATTATTCATCGCCACAGTTTTATGTTCAAAATCTGGTAAAAATAACATTCATTTTAAAGGTTCCATACACAGAGCGTAAAAACGAGACTCTATTGCTAAAGACTTTGCTGTCCGTCCGTCCGTCAATCACCGGCTGTATCTGAAAAACCACGATAGCTGGACAGTTGAAATTTTCATAAATTACGTAGGTATTTCTGTTGCCGCTTTAACAAAAAATTACTGAAAACAAAATAATGAAGTAGTTTGTGTTTCAATGGCACTCCCTTTTAACATTAGCGATTTTTTCCCTTTTTTTGGATGTGTTTCTTATCTCTAATAATCTTCTCGTCTATTTTAAGTAACGCTGAATAAACAGTGAGCATTTGAAGCGAATTGTAACAAAAATAAAGCATTTAGAGGCAACGGTGCGAACGGCCATTACGGGCAACCGAAAGCTTAAATCACTGATTAGGGAAACTTTACGTCTTAACAAAGTGTTTAAATACGCAGATTTTGGGCATTACAGCTTTTGTATGGTTGTTGGTAAGTTTCTTAAGTAGGGCCAATTTTTTTGTGACATTTTTGTGGCAAATTTTAGGTTTAAGAACAGATGGAAGAAGTATAATAGTGACAGGTTGCTAGCTTGTCGCCTAAATCATACCTAAACCTATTTCGTTAGTAGCCTCTTACGACATCCATGGCAGAAATGGAGAGGTGCTGTTCTATTCCGACACCACACAGGTATAAAATTAGTTAAAAAATAAAATATAGCTGTGCAATAATTCAGTCCATACTCACCAAAAAATCTTTATTTCAAACTAGCTTCCGCCCGCGTGGATTTCGGTTATATTGCGGTATAAAGCCAACATTCCCTCGGGAACATATTTTTTTCCGGGATAAAAAGTATCCTATTATTTAATCCAGACTTCTAACTTTACGTCTGCAAAATTTCAAAGCAATCGGTTCAGTAGTTACGGCGTGAAAGCGGAACAAACAAACAAACTCACTTTCCGATTTATAATATTAAGTAAGGATGGAAAAAAATGGCACAAACAAATAGACAAACTATTACTTGATATTCTGACAAGAAAGCAAGAGTATTTCATAGACATGCAGTGAACCAGTTATACCACTTCACCCACTACACTTCAACACAATCCCCTGGAGAAATACAGTCGAGGAAAATAAAAAGCGCAGTTCATTTCATACTCACTCTTCAACTTTCAATAGCAAAATCTTGTTTTCAACTAATGTTTCTTGCAAAACTAGCCCAGTTCAGAAGCATTAAAAACTTTAGTGCTATTCTTTGTGAGACTCATTATACGGAAACCACAGACTAATATCTAAATAGACGACTTAAGTGTATGTAGTTCGCGTGCCAAAAGGGAGAGCAATACTCTTCCTTTGACGCGATTTCATTTAGTTTTGTCCCACTTAGATTACGTTTAACTGCCTAGAGACAGGACAACTTGAATAAGGCGACGTCTTTGAATCGGTTTCACTCGGACTGTCAATTTCCAATCACTAAGCGCTCATGTGACGTTACCAACGTAGAGAAAAAGTGGCCGCTTGGTTTTCATACAAATGCGGGAACTCACGGTATCTATTTCGATATAAGTCTGTGACGGGAACCTATTTCAAGACTTCCTAAGACTCAGCTAAGAGATTATTAACGTTATTGTTGCCGTGTTGCGATAAATACTGCGAAGATTGTAAAGAGCGATTAACAAAGGGTTCGTTATTTTGCATAATTACTCAGAAAATCATTCAAGAATACACAATATGACCGAACGTAGTTTTCAACCAAGGGTCGAATACACGTGTCTAAAAAGGTTCTCTATTGGAAGGCATAAAGTTTTTTAGACTAATATTGTTTCGCATAACACTTTTCGCCGAAATTGTTTTTTGCATAATCATCATTATGCATATTTTTTAACGCATAACATTAAAAAGCATAAATACAGGAAGCATAATTGTCATCAAGACTAATGTCTATAAGCATAAGCATAAATAGGCATAATAATCAAATGGCATCATATCAAATTGCATAACAGTATTATGCCAAAAAATAGTAAAGTTTTGTGCCAATGGCTCGTAGTAATTGTTGCTATTCACACCAATGGTATGCAAACTTATGTATTATTTAGGAACTAAATCAATGTCGATGATGGTCCGGGAACTATTCCGCGATGTATAGGCGCTTCGCGCCTGGATTTCATACTAACCTCACCTAACCTAATAATAGTAAATACAAGGTAACAACGAAACTGAGTTTTTAAATTATGCATAAAGACATTTATACCAAATAATTATTAGCCCAAACAATAGTATGCGTAATGTGTATTCGGCCAATACAAATTAGTCCAAATGAAATTATGCTATTAGCGTAGTATGCCAAAAAAGTATTAGGCCAAAGTATTATTATGCGAAAGTACTGTTATGCCAAAATCAATTATGCCAAATCAATTATGCGAAACAATAATAGTCTAAATAAAATTATGCATTCCAAGGGGATCCCGTCTAAAAAATGTATTATTGAGCTAGTAAAAGAAATGTTTCATCGCTTTTCAGATCCACGCGACTCGTGTGTCGCAAACCTATTTTATACGAAGCTATACTATAGCCGTATATAAAAAGGCCGTGGTAACCCAGCGGTTCGACCTGTGGCCTCTCAAGCAGAGGGTCGTGGGTTCAAACCCCGGGCTCGCAACTCTGAATTTTTCGGAATTTATGTGCGATATCGAATTTGATATTTATCACGAGCTATTCGGTGAAGGAAAACATCGTGAGGAAACCTACACACAGCGACGAAGTAATTTAACGTTGTGTGTGAAGTTCCCAATCCGCACTGGGCCCGCGTGGGAACTATAGCCCAAGCCCTCTCATACTGAAAGGAGGCCTGTGCCCTGCAGTGGGACGTATATAGGCTGATGATGATGATACTATAGCCGTGATTATTCAAAAATATACATACATCAAAACTGTATTCTCAAATGCGATAGGCAGATCACAATGATTCTTAGACAAAACTATTCACGGGTCATTTTTTTCAAGTTTTCGTTTTTTTGAATTGAAATTTCCAAAACACGAACTTCACAGCGTTTTTCAGACGTATATACCAGACTAATGGTTAAAATACTTAGTCTTGAGGTCAATTTCCGTCCACCCTGTATACATTGTCTCTATTCCCTAATGGGGTAGGCAGAGCACATGAAACGCCACATTTACAAAACCATGACTATTTCTCGTAGCCACATGACACTATTCATCAAACTCTATACATTGCCGTCATACATCAATTATCGTCCCCATAGTTTCGCTCTCTGATCATAAACATTTTCCCCTATCTCGAGTATTATTTGCAAAGCCATTAGTAATTAATTAGGACCTGAATGCATGGACTGAGGTCCTCTCATCACGTGGAGTGGTTCGCAATGGGAGGGAGATCGCATCGCTCTTTGAGCCTATACTTAGAGGTACAGTTGTTGATTATGTCACAGACATACGTGACTTTTACTGTGTGGTGCCGGGAATTATAAGTCCATTTGCTTCGGTACTCCTACACGCATTTTGTTGTCATAAAATAATATAGGTACTTAAATAAATATAATATACATACATGGATACTTACATACATCACGCCTATACGTATGAAGTTATGATTTACGGGGGGCTCCCATACAACAATCGTAATTATTTTGGTGTTTTTGGGTCAATAGCGAAAACAGGTTTGGTAAACACTTTAAAATTTACAGAATATTTAGAAGTAGGTATAATAATATTCTATTAAAAAATATTTATGGGGGGCTCCCATACAAAAAAACCTTGATTTTCGCAGTTTTTGAAATGAAACCTTTTGAGCACATGTCCGACACGTACTTTTTTCTTCAAATTGTATAAAACCTAAAGATAATTATTAGTATTGTTCATTGTAAAACTATTGTTTTTTTTCCTATGGATAATGATGTAGTGAGAAACTATTTTCCTTCGTAAATGTTCGGAAAAGTTCGTATTTATCGTTTTCTCTCAAATAGCTTCGGTGCCCATTTTAAAGGGAATTCATTCCGTAAAATATATGGTAAATATCCAGTTTTAAATAATAATTGTAATTGTTTTAAGTAATAAAACGATAAATACGAACTTTTCCGAACATTTACGAAGGAAAATAGTTTCTCACTACATCTGTAGGTACTTTGAATGAATCCTTTGCCTTTTGAAGATCATTATAGAGAAACCAAATGAATGGAAAAATACACATCTATGTAGCTAGTAACTGGAATAGAAACATACCAGAACCAACTTGACAAATTAGACGGAAATAAACGTCCCCTGAAGTTATTATTGGTCTATCGAGTGAATGAATGAATTGAATGGCCCCATTCAATATTTTGTGTGAAAAGGTCACTGTTGACATTCAACTTGTTAGTGGTGGGTACGGACACATCTTAACAAATTATTTATAGACTAAGTATTCAGATTCTTATGTAAAAGTAAAAGAACTACATAAGTATTAGGTATTATAATAAAAACAGACATAGGTACATACTGTATTACATGTAATGCTTTATAGGCAAAGCCATAACTGTTTCACATTTCGTTGCTACTCCTAGAATACTGTGTAGTGCAGGAGTAATGTGGGAGCGTAGTGATACAACAAGTGTTACTTAAGTACTCTCTTTAATTACAATAAGTAGGTCCTATATATAGGTTACACAGTGGGAGAGTGTGAGTGTGGCGTAGCCCACACTACAACTGTTTAGAATTTAAGTTAAGACATACAATAGTGACTGGTTGCTATCTTTTCGCCTAAAGAATACCTTCACTAATTCCCTTAGCCACCTCTTACAACATTCACGGAAGAAATGCAGAGGTTTTAGTCTAAACCAGACACCACACGGCCACCCGAGATCTACAAGTCACCCGTCTCTGTACTTTAAATTCTTGTTTTTTTTTACTTTGTTTTATTTATACAATAAAGTCACATAATAAGGCCCTGCGCAGACGACAGACTATCCGCGATGGACTTTTAAGTCTGTGAAAATGGAACCTATGGAATTATTGTGCAGTAACGCACACGACTCTCAAAAAGTTCGGCACGCAATGCATACAATCCATACAGATTTTTGTGCGCCGCAGACTCAATCGCATAAAAAGTCTGTCGTCTGCGCTGCCTCTTACAAAAATATACCAGTTATAAAACGTGTGTATCCCCGGCCTTAAATAAGGATATAAATTATAATTCAGATATAAATTATAACACAACCCGTTACAAATGTTGCCGGCCTGGTAAACGGAAACTCTTCTTAATTTACTCGTGTTTTTCTAATAAATTCAAGTTAATTAACGACCGTAATTTAGTGGTTGTAATTAGGTGCTTGAAATTACTAAAGTGCCGCTAAAGTGAGCTATTTAATGCCCGAAAGTGAATAGCGGTTCATAAATATACTGCGGAATAACTAGTCATAGAATGGCCTTATTAATCGCAGAATAGAGAAGTTCCTGTGGTGTCGAGATAGAATAACTCCCCATTTCTTCCGTAGATGTCGTTAGAGGCGACTAAGGATAAAAGGTTTAGGTATGCTTTAGGCGACAGGCTAGTAACCTGTCACTATTTACTATTTCGACGAACGGTTTGCATAAATACAACTTCCAACTTTCTCTCTGTGGACTTTGGCCCTCAGGCATAACATCTGCCTGGAGAGAGATCTCTCTATTGGAATCTTTCCCACAAAAATGCAACCTTGAGCGTTATAAATGACGGCCGGATAGCCCAGCGGTTAGAGAACCTGACTGTGAAGCTTAAGGTCGCGGGTTCGATCCCCGGTCGGGGCAGATGTTTGTATGATGAATACGAATGTTTGCTTTCGAGTCTTGGATGTTTAACTATAATATAAGTAAGTTTATCCGTTGTCTTGTACCCATAACACAGGCATTAAATTGTCTATTTTGGGACTAGGTGATTGGTGTAAATATTGTCCAGTGATATTTACTTATTTATTTTAAATGCGCCAGTGTGCTCGGGGTCTAACTGAAAAGTTTTTCTCAGAAATTCAACATTGAACAAGCACGGCGCCTGATTGCAGGCGAACGTGATTCTAGACCCCGCCCTTGCCGAGTCACCTCAAATCTCCTGACTTATCTTTATATCTTTACCTTATTGCTGTCCCCGCTCTTCCTTATCTTGAGGATGAGGTATCTTGCGATACTTGTCAAGGTGATTTTTTGAGGGTAATAGCTTAACTTACAAAGTTGAAGTTACTTTAAAAGTGGCTACGTAGAGTGTTTACGAAATGTGAAGTGGTAACAGTTTTCACTATGTAATATTTTGTGAACTCTGCCTACACCATTTGAGAATATAGGAGTGATATTATGTATGCATGTATGTAAGTATTACCTATTCCGTGACCAAGGAAATAGAAACATAATCCTATTATTAGAAGTCTAAAATATGCAAGTCTTGCTGGCCACCTGTCTTCAAATACACAGTCTAAATAAACCAGTAACTAATCCATGACGATAAATAGCTTTTTTTTATTTAGGAACAGATGTGTTATATTTCAATATTTTTAAAATGTGTCTTGTGTTCTAAAATAACCAACAGTTCCATTAATTAAAAATAAAAACACGATGAAAGGAATACTCAGCGTCAGATAAAACATTTAGACCTACATTAAGCTACAAGTTATTAACTACGTAGGATAGCTATTCATACTAGCTTAAGTAATTTCATTTTTCTAGCAGATAATAATGGCATCGCGTCACTTTAAACCTAAAACTTAAAAATTTAGTACGGCATCTAAACAGACGTACTTGATTTTAAAGTATAAAGTAGGCAAAAAAACAGGGCACATTAACCTGAAAAGTGATGAAAAATGTGTCTCCCATGTGGGCAATAATGAAATTTCTCAGAAAAAAAATTACAGGGGTTTTCAGATGCGTATACTCGATCACTGATCAAAATATTAACGGTCAATTTCCAGCCACAACTCTTAAAATATTGCCAAGTTTATTGCCGATCTACTGGCTGTATACTATGACCTGCCCAACCACATGCAACTATGTTTAATTCACGGGCCAGATTGTCGGCCAATCGATCCCGACCTTGCGTGCCAAGCAACATATTTGCCTTATCATTCGGTTTTAAATCAACCTTATTTGCATATACCGTGGTAATTGCGTGGACAAAGAATTAATGATGTTGATTTTTTATCGGCAAACGTCGTGCTGTGATTTTGTGCGGTTCAGCTAATACCAGTCTTAGAATAATTAAAAATTAGGTAGGGAGAACAACGTAGGTAAGACCATACGTAGCTTTTTCACGTCTCGTCACAACTTTTAGCATTGTTTTAGGCTTAAAAAAAAATCAATGAGGACAGGAATAAAAGTGAATATTTTCTTTGAAAAATTGACTTTTTTTCTCAGACATGCAAGAGTAAAACAATAATTTAATAATGCAATATTGAGAACATTACTGTTTGTTAAAATGATCTCAATATAAATGGTATCACCATTTGGCGAAGACGCCTTAGGATTAATAAAGAAACCTGAGGATTTGATCTTTAAAAAATTAACTTAACTTTACTAAATTTTAACGAAACTAAGTATAAACCTACCTAATCGCCTCTTACGACATCCTCAGGAGAAATGGACACCAGACACTACACAAAATCTTCTGGCTTCTAGGTGTACCATCGCGAACAGGAATTGTTGAGCCACTGACCTATGTTTGTAACTTGGTCGTGTAATACTAATGCAATAGCTGACATCTAGTCGGTCATTGATTACACGTCTAAATTGCGAACAGTGGCAAGTGGCTCAACAATCCCGGTTCGTGACTACATTTCTATGAAACTAGCGAACTCACATGGTAGTAGAAACTCACACATAAGATGAACTCACATTTTTATACGTAAAAAGAAACAAACTACACAATTTGCAATGTAAGTACTGAAGTAGGGTACAAAATTTTACGAGCTTCTTACACCTGCTTTATTCTTTACAATCTCGTAACAAAGTATTTTATTGAAACAAGCTCCTAAAAATGGCAATATTGAAGTATCTACTTGATACCTTAAGAGCCAATTACACCTTTGCTTTTGCTTTGAGAATTACACTCACCAAATTTCTGTGTGGTATCGGGATAGATTAACACCACTTCATTTCTTCCGTGGATGTCGTAAGAGGTGACTAAGGAAAATAGGTTGGGGTATGCTTTAGGCGACAGGCTAGCAACCTGTCACTATTACCTGTTCCACCTGCTATCTAATCTAAATTTATGCTAAAAGTGGCTGGGAGGCGTGATTTAGTCAAGATCATGGTTTTGTCTATGTCAAGTTTCGTATGCTCTGCCTACCCCGTTAGGGAACATAGGCATGATTGTATGTATGTACGAGTATGTATGTATTCACCTAATACCGTCACCTCACGTGTTTTAAACCATATTGGTCCACTATCCTCGTTTTTGTGTTCCGTACCCAAAGGGTGAAAAGGCGACCCTATTACTGAGACTTTGCTCTTTGTCCGTCCGTTCGTCCGTCGGTCACCAGGCTGTATCTCGAGAACGGTGATTACTAGACAGTTCAAATTTTTATTATGAGGTGTTTATATTGCCGCTTTAACAACAAAAATACTAAAATAAAATATGCATGTAGCGTTCGGCGAGCGAGTTCATGAAAGTGCTTTACTCGCAACATTTTATTACAGTACAGACGAACCAAAAAAACGGGTAGCTAAATTACAGCTTAGAACTTATGAATTATAATTGTTTACATTGAGTACTTTTAACGATCTGTTAAGCAGCACTTCTTCGCTCAAACCGCAATGTAAAGGTGTCCTACATTTTTTTCGCATAATAATATCTCGACGATACGTCGACACGGCGAAAGAGTGCTATTATGTTTTAAGTGCCTGCCCTTCACTGCTATTGTGCTAGCGTATAGTGCTTGAACTCAATTTCGGCTTTCGGCTTTTGGTTTTCGGTTTCGGCGAATCTTTCTTGGCTTATCGAAGTGAGCGCTATAGTGATCGATATACTATAGCCCTTCATGTAGGAGAAATGGAGAATTTTGAGTCCGACACCACACGGGAGAAGAAACGAGGTGAATAAGACGACATAATTTATTTTATAAAAAAGATATTGCCAACTGTAAGATATTAATAACAAGACCTCGAAGATAAATACGTTGTATAACAATGATCAAAAGATCTAATTACCTAAATCAATTGAACATTCAAATGTATATTTTACGTTGATAAAACCTATTAAAACTAATAAAATAGCGTCTTAATGTCTTCAATCTACAAAACAAGGATGGGGCGTTTTGAAATTTTGGGCTAGAGCATTAAAAAAATAAAGAAAAAATCTGTTCTGTTGTTGGTTTAAATAAAGATTCTGTCCGAATTTTCTAAGTTAACAACACATACACTGTTATCCATTAAATCAAGCAGTCAACCTCTTACCAGGCCCCCGACACTCCATACAACCGACCGCGCGAGACAGCCTACTACTACTACATAAACAACATAACGTCTGTACACGCAC
>BHDV01000690.1:101587-133979 GCA_005406045.1 Adoxophyes honmai
ACTATTATTCGGACGCCGCGGGCGGCGGGCCGTTGTCGGCCGCGGGCGGCGGGTGAAGGCGACCACGGCCTTAGTCACTACAGAGTGTGTTACAATAGTTGCGGGCGTTTAGTGGAACGTACCATCGCGAACCGGGATTGTTGAGCCACTTAACTATGTTTGTAACTTGGTTGTGTAATACTAATCCAATAGCTAACATCAAGTCGGTCACATCGGTCATTGTTAACACGTCTAAATTGCGAACAGTGGCAAGAGGCTCAACAATCCCTGTTCGTGACTGTACTCGTACCCTATGACGTGCTACCTCGCCCCTCCCCCTCATACCCAGGGAGAGTCAATAGATCAGAATTGTTGTTCACTAATGTGCCACGTCGCGTGAAACGCCAAGGTATCAAAATATGCTATATTAATTTGCTACGTCAAAGAATAACACTGCAGTGCACAGAGACCTTCACTTACGTGTGGGAGGTCAGCCCACGCTGCAACTTGCATCTGGTCTGTTTTCTTAACCTCTGAACTTTCGTCATCGATCGTACTCGCTCGGTAGCTAGTGAAATTTAACGGTCAGTAAGCTGTACGGATATGATGACACGCCCTTTTTAAGCCTTTGACATTGACAGGGTTTCGTTACATCAAACTTCATCATCATTTCAGCCATAAGGCCAGCATTACACTTGTAAGTTTTACTTACGTGTGGGGACACAGCTATGAGCTAGGATGAGATAACAATAGTCATCTCTCTTTTTAGCAGATAGCTGCGTCTCTAAAACTTACAGATGTAAAGCTGGCCTAAGAGTATTTCTTTACTCAGAACCAATATTGGATCCAATCAATACGGATAACAAAAAAAATGTCCCAAAAGCAATTCTGTTACTTTTTTCGATGCACTTCATGCTGACGGAAAAAAATATTAATTAATGCTTCTATGGAAATTACAATCGAAAGCGCTCGTGATTCTACTAATGAAAAACTATTTTTTCTTCTAGTTGAGATAAAACGAAACAGATAACTTTTTACAAACAAGACCATTTAAATAGTTTTGCGGGGTAAGAAAATGTTGAATATCTCTATTTGTCAACATTAACGCAATAAAAATGATTTTGAGTTTGAGTTAAAACGGAACGGACATCGAGCTATCAGTTTAAGAGCTGCAAACTAAAATCACCCCTCTTTTTCCACCGGTGGTTAAACTTCTAAACACAAACCGAATGCAAACGGCTAAGTTATCCAGCTGACAGTCAATATCAATACTTCACAAGCCCAAGCGGCTACTTCATTCATTATTCAATATGGCGGATTTATTAAACTCTCTTTAGGCTGAATTTTCTAATAAACGCCGTTTATATTCAAGACAGATCGTTTGAGTGGAGATAATGAATTAATTTTTGAGCTAATCAATTAAAAACGTCGACGGGTCGACATCAATATCGTTTGGAGTTTTTGAAGCGGGTAAAAGAGGTTTTCATTGTGTAGGCGCGGTTTGGTAGCCGACCGCACGCAGCTGCAGACGAAAATGGTAATTGTATAGTTACGATAGGGTGGACGGATATTGACCCTAAATAATATAAATGTCAACCAGTGGTCGGGTGTAATGGCGGCTGTACACACTCGTCGAGAGCCTCTCGCCGAGAGCCTCTCGACACGCCGCCGAGAGCGACCGATATGAGAACGAGAGAGCGAGACGAGACGAGAGCGCCCTGTACACACCCGCACTCGGCCTGTCTCGGGGTGTCTCGACGAGTGTGTACAGCCGCCATAAGCATCTGAAAAATCCCTGTTAAGTTTTTTTTTTCGGAATTTATACGTCAAAAAATACGATAAATTTAAAAAATTGCCCCGTCCTTCGTACTCCGCTTTTTATCAAAATATATGTTAAAAGTGGCTATGAAACGTGAATGGTCATTTTGACTACACAGTATTGTCTGACAGCAGAGCGTTGGCACAAAAAATCGATTCTAAAGTAGATAAATTAGTAAAGCCCATTGGCCCAAATCCTATCGTTGGTTTGAAAATCGTCAGCAACAACGCAGAGTGCTGCCGCGTGTCGTCAGCTCTCAAATCGTACCTTTAGTCACGCTTCGCTGACGGTTTTGTGAAGGGACGAATCTAAAATTAAAGGGAAATTGCAGCCAAGCTGGAACTTGCGACTCAGGTGTGCAAACTGATTAGTTTTTATTACAAGCTTTTATTTAGTTTCTTTAGTTTGTTTGAGCTGAAATTTAAACGTATCATCGCGAACCGGGATTGTTGAGCCACTTACCTATATTTGTAACTTGGTCGTGTAATACTAATCCAATAGCTAACATCTAGCCGGTCACACCGGTCATTGATTACACGTCTAAATTGCGAACAGTGGCAAGTGGCTCAACAATCCCGGTTCGTGACTGTACCTTTAGGAAAAGGTTAAAGATGTGGATCACAGCTGATCCGTTATTGTTTGACTACAATATAATCGTGTCTAAGTTCCTAAATGGGGTAAGCAAAGAACACGAATCGTTACATAGAGAAAACCGTGACTATTTTACGTTTCGCAGCCACCTGGAGCGTCATTTTCAGGAGGTTTGAAAGCAGATGATAGAGGTAAAATACTGACAGGCCTCTAGACGCTTTTTATGACAACCACGGAAGAAATGTCCGATACGAACTTGTAAATGTGATCGCACCTGAAATCGATACTTGGTCTCTGAAAAAATCACTGACAAGCAAATAATTCTATCCAAAATTTTGCATCCTTCATTTTATCCTTCGATAAATTTACGAATACCTTCAAAGGCCGAGATATGAATAACAGATAGAAGCCTTTCAACGTCTCATCGAACCTTTATGTTAATATAATAAACACCGTATTTGTGAGAACAAGATTTATGGTATAACCGGTTCCTTGGTACGGAAGTCCAACCAATTATTTGTCGCCAGGCTGTCCTCAAATAGCTACTTAAAAGTGACGAACTGATTAGTAACTGCAATTACAAACCAGTTAGTAACTGTATCTAACACACGACGGTACTTAAACGCGACGAATTAATGATATTGCCAAGTTAGCGGCTTGCTTATTCGCCTGTCGCCTAAAGCATAATTATATCTACATAAAACTATTTCCTTAGACCCCTCCTACCACATAAACGGGAGAAATGGAGAGATGTTATTCCAAACCCGACACCACACGGGGGTTGCACTTTAAGTAGGTAAAAATTAACCTAAAAAATCGGCCAAGTGCGAATCGGACACAACAAAAAATCACGATTGTTGTATGGAAGCCTGAACTTTTCGGGGGGGGTTTGAACCCCCAAACCCCCCCCCCGGGCTACGACCATGGGTGTCAATGTGGCTAGCAATCTGTCACCCTCCATCAGTTTTGAAATTCAAAATTATGCTAGAAGTGCCTGCGAGGCGTGAAACAGCCATCGTTTTGCTGTAGTGTTTTGTGTGCTCTGCCTATCCCGGTTGGGAATAAAAGCGTGATGTATGTATGAAACCCGTGTGGTGCTGGGTTAGAACAGCACCTCCCCCTTTCGTCCCGTGGGTGTCGTAGTCGACTCTGGGAAAGGGTTAGTGTATTGTGACCAGTGATCGGCGATCGGATGCATTTTATGTCACTTGGACGTTTGACATCATGCATAGTAATGACTAATATGGATAAGTCAGTGTTATTTAAAATAAAAACCACTTTCATTAAAAAATAACTTAATTCAATTTGCTATAGTAAATAATCATTATTTTTTTCTACGTCAACAAATGGGTGAATATCAACACAGAAAAAAAAACAGTTTCGGTGACGCATTTTTTTGTATATTTTAACAGAAATCATACTTTTTTGTAATACGACTTTATTTGTAAACTATTTATTTACTAAAAGATTAGTATTATCACTTTATTTCTGATAAAATGTAGAAAAAAAATGCGTCACCAAAACTGTTTTTTTTCTTCTGTGTTGATATTCACCCAGATGTGAGAGGTGCATATTCGTAAAGTGATATTTCGTTGTTAATAAACTTTAAGCAGGTAATATTTTTTTGTCGAGAATTTAAATAGTCTTGTCCATGTCATAATTTCGTCAACGATTTGACATAAAATGCTTCCGATCGCCGATCTCTAATTGTGACCGATGGGCTAGCAACCTGTCACTGCAATATCACGTTTAACCGTCTGGTTACCCTAAAATTGGTAATCGTGGCACTGGATTTTTGAGTTCATGTGCTCTGCCTACCCCTCTTGGGAATACAGGCGTGAGAATATGTATGTATGTATGTATGTATACTGTGACTGGGGTGCGCAGACGGCCCCGCGCCCGATGGCCATTCGCCGAAGCGGCTTCCATTAACAAGTTAATTGAAAAAGCAATCGCAATGAAACACAGCCTTTGCCTGCATACAAGTTGTTTGTGCAGCTACTGGCTGCTAGCTACTAGCCGTGGGAAATGTTGTTTTTAGGGTTCCGTATAGTTTTAAGATTAAGTTACCTTTTTTTAAGCGGTTCATACGTTTTACCATCTTTTTTTTAAAAAGAATTTTTCTACAATTTAGCAACATTTTCCAACTGGGTAAAACTATCCGTTGGCAACACTACCCAAATGACCGTATAAAATGATAAGACACTTAATTGGTGTGGCTGTGCGGTGTCTGATTGGAATACCTCTCTGTTTCTGACGTGGATGTCGTAAAAGAAGTCTAAAATAGGTAAAATTGAATTTTGAATTTGAATTTTGAATTTTGTGAAAATATCAACTCTCTGGCTATCGCAATTCTTGAGATTGAGATACAGCCTGGTGATGGACGGACGGACAATAAAGTCAGTAATAGGGTCCTGTTTTTATCTTTTTATCCTTTGGGTATGGAACCCGAAAACGGCGAAATCTGTTACATGTAAATGTTTGAAGCACCCTATAATATGAAGTTTGAAGTTAAAATTTTAAACAAAAAAAAACCGACTTCAAATTAGCTAAATTTTGAAAGTATTCTGTTTACTGAATGTAAAATCTTGACTTCAGCAATAAATTACCAAAAACGCCGTACATCTCCATATAAAATTTGAAGAGTTCCCTCGATTTCTCCAAGATTCCATCATCAGATCCTGGTGTCGTGCCAATGGGACAAATTTCGAGTTATACCCTTTCGATTAAAAAAAATAATTTGAAAATCGAGAGTCGAGGTTTTCGAGATATCGAGTAACATACACAAAAAAAAAATTAGGTCGAATTGAGAACCTCCTCCTTTTTGAAGTCGGTTAAAAAGTTGTTGGTTTTAGTTTTTTTTTACTGATCATAAAATTTGAAAGGTTGTCTTAGGTCATTACTTAAAGGTCATTAGTTTGTAAATAATTTCATTCTATAAACATAATTCAGAACCTAATCGACTTGGCTGTAATAGATTATACTCGTGGGACTCGTCTATTTGGTCTATTGAAAATCAAAGCCGATATTCGATCTTTAACATTTTGATATTAAAATTGAAGACAATTATAATTTATTTTCAGAAAATTAAGACAAATAAATACTATAATCGGTTTTGTGACCAATTAATTTAGGCTAAGGTTACCGTGTGGGGTCGTGCTTAGAATACCACCTCTCCATTTCTTCCATGGATATCGTCAGAGGCAAATTTAAGTATCTTTTAGGCGACAGGCTAGCAACCTGTTACTATTATATCTACCTTTTAATTTGGAAACTGAAAAATATGCTGGAAGTGGCTACGAGGTGTCAAATAACTAGTCATAGTTTTGTATAGACAAAACTACAAACTAACTTTTGTATAGACAAGCTACATAGGTAGCTTTTTGTGTGCTCTGCTTATTGTTAGCCATTGCATTATAGCCATATTGTGTAGCCATGATTGTTTAGCCATCGCGGTTCTTGAGATACAGCCTGGCGACAGACAAACAGACGATCGGACAGGCAGCAAGCCCTAAAAAGACAACCGATTTCCCAAGTTACCAAACTACAAATACTAATAAAAGTTTTTTGAGGTGAAAACCTAAGTTTCAATAAAACCTGATTCCCATGTCTCCTCACTTGTTTCCGAGCGGAATCAATCAGGTTTTATTGTTCACGCGGGACGCGGCCGTCGCTCGGCGATGAATGGTGATCAGTTGTCAATGTTACAAACACTTTGTCTGCCGAGTTTGTTACACCGATTGTTAGGTGCAACGCAGACGGCACACTTTTTGTGCGATCGAGTCTGCGGCGCACAAAAAGTCTGCATGGATTGTATGCGCGGTGGATTGGATTATGTGCGTTGTTATGCGCCGGAGTTTTTGCGCGTCGTGTGCGTTACTGCTTAGATTCTATTTTCACAGACTAAAAAATGCGTCACGGATAGTCTGTCGTCTGCGTAGTACCTTAACGTCATTTGTTTTCAGACCGTATTTCAGATATTTACTCAAAACTAGCTTTTGCCCGCGGCTCCGCTCGCGTTAATTTCGGGGTAGCACAGAAGAGATAGAGCTCATCCCATATACCAATTTATAGCTTTCTACATATAAAATTGCGGTATTCTCCACAAACTTCCACCTCTCACTTTAGTGAAATGGGGAGTTTTGAAGAGACAAAAAGTAGCCTATGTCACTCTCCATCCCTTCAACTATCTCCACCCAAAAATCACGTCACTACGTCGCTTCGTTTAGCCGTGAAAGACTGATAAACAAACAAAGTAAACAAACACACTTTCCCATTTATAATATTAGTATGGATTTTAATTTATATCCCGTGTGGTGCCGGGTTAGAATAGCACCTCCCCCTTTCTTCCCGTGGGTGTCGTAAGAGTCGGCTCTGGGAAAGGGTTAGTGTATTGTGGGCGATGGGCTAGCAATCTGTCACTGCAGTATCACGTTTGATCATCTGGTTGCTCTGAAATCGCTAAACGTGGCACTGGATTTTTGAATTCATGTGCTCTGCCTACCCCTCTCGGGAATACAGGCGGAGGATATGTATGTATATGTATTTTAATTTTGCGCGCTATTCGAGGGCGTTTTAGTAAATAGTAAAAAGACAATTAATCTTCTTTGACGAATCAAAGCTGAAGAGTTTGTTTGTTTGTTTGTTTGAACGCGCTAATCTCAGGAACTATCGGTTCGAACTGAAAAATTATTCGTGTGTTGGTTAGACCATTTATTGAGGAAGGCTTTAGACTATATAACATCACGCAGCGACTAATAGGAGCGAAGAAAATATTGGAAAATGTGGAAAAAACGGGGGAGAATAGCATGGGAATAGTCACTCATCCACGCGGACGGAGTCGCGGGCACAGCTAGTTATTCATAAACCAACAATGTATCAAAACATCTAAACATCCAAATAGATTTTATGTGGCCAAGTGGCTAGCTGGCTGGTGATAATATGCCGTAAATAATGTCAAAATTTGTCAGTTCAGTATAAATTTTGACAGCCGCGTATCTTAGGGAATAAGGGTTAATTTATTAACGAAATGTAAGTAACTTTCGCCGTAACGACATTAGTGCTGAATAATATAAAGTACCTATTTTACTCGCAAAAAAGCGGGAGACGTATGAAAATCAGCGGCGCTTCCGTCGTTCTTGAGCTAAATAGAGAAGGTTTTAATAAAAACGCGTAAGATGTATGAAATATTGCGGCGCTTACTGTTTTTTGGAGTTGAAAAATTTGTATGGGAGAACGATTTTTTAGTTTTTTAGTATGTTACACTATTTTTTTCCACACTTTCTCATCTTACAAACCTTCCCTGAACTTCAACGAACATTTTAAAAAAAGAATTGGCCAAATCGGTTCGTGCGTTCTGGAGGTATTTCGTCAGGAAGGAAAACACGACTTATTTTTATATAGTAGATGACAACCTAGCATAATAAAATAGCAACCTGTCACTATTATATTGTATTGTATTGTATGACTCTTTATTGCACATAAAATAGTTACAGAAAAACAGGATACAGGATTACAGCTTCATGTACAAAGGCGAACTTATCCCCGAGGGGATCTCTACCAGTTAACCTTCAGGCGATTGACAGGATAAATGGAAATGAGTAGACATACAAAAAAAGAAAAAAAAACATGAAGATAAAACCTAAACTATAACTAAACAAATATATATAAGCAAATATATCCTAATGCATAAACATTACATTCTAATACACACAAATAATTACCACTATTATAAACTAATATTATACCTCTTAACCTAAAACCCATTTGAAAATACAGGCATGATATTTCACAATGAACATCAGTTACGTCATCAACCAAAGTGCATATCCCGTAGCTGAGCCACAGGTAGCTATTTATACCTGTACCACAGTGAACGGAGTATGTCATCCGTCACTCTAATGGCCTAAACGCTGCTTTTCAATCAAAGCTGGAAGCTTTTATACCTTTTGTAACAGGAATGATTGATAAAAGCGAAGTTGATTACGTTGTCGACGTAAAAAGTGCAAAAAATGTTGGAATAATAAAGCCTACATGTCGTGTGCACCACCAGTGGGTGGAGATAACTTTTTCCAATAGTAGACTACTCAAACTAGGTAAGTGTAAGTACCAACGCTCAACGCCTCAACGCCCAGTAGATGACACCCATCTGTCACCTGTCTTACTATGACATAAGGTGCCAAGTATTGGGTCAGTGTCGAGCACAGGCACGTTTACCTTACCTAATTTAAAATATGTATATAAACTTGTCCTGTATGATTATTGTGGTAATTTTCTAAGAACAAACTTTTGAGACATCGCAACACCTGTAGAATCAAAGCAAAAATCCCAAAACGATTTACAGTTTGTCATGTTCGCAAATATAAAATTCGCCTGTAATTTTTTTGTGTTAATTATTGACAGATAAAAAGTCAAACAATACCTTCGTAAAACTAGTACTCTTTTTGTTTTAAATTTTATTTTGTACTGTGACAAATTGTCTGCTGTTTCAATTCATATAACACTAGCTTTCCGTCCGCGACTTCGTTCGCGTAAATTTCGGATTTTGGGATCGTAGGTTTCTGAGCCTATTCATTACAAACAAACAAAGTTTTCCTCTTTATAATATTAGTGTACATGTAGATTTAGGTATCTAAACCCAAATATTTTACGGAATCCTCCTTTTTTTTCAAAATAAAATTCAGCCTATGTTACTCGTGGATAATGTGGCTTTCGAATGGTGCAAGAATTTTTAAAAACGGTCCAGTAGTTACTGAGCCTATTCATTAGAACCAAACAAACAAACAAACAAAGTTTTCCTCTTTATAATATTAGTGTAGATTTACGCAAGACGATAAATATCGATTATTTAATTTACAAATTTAATAAAATTAAAACAACAAACATTCGCTGCCTTTTATGGGATGCAACGTGTGTGAGCACTTTTGCTGCGTCCCATTTAAGGCAGACTTCACGGTTAGCTGGTTCCGCGGCTGAGAATGCCGCGAAGCTTAAGCACGTGAAGTATTCTGCCTTGGAGCCAGTGTACGATTTTGTTCCTGTCGCGGTCGAGACGGCGGGGCCCTGGGGTTCAGAAGCCCTTGATTTGTTTAGGGAGCTCGGTCGCCGTCTACGAGATCGAGGGTGTGATCCCCGCTCAGGCTCGTGGCTGGTCCAGCAGGTGTCCATTGCAGTCCAGCGCGGCAATGCAGCCAGCGTAATGGGCACCTTTGGGCCAGGCACGGATCAGGGCGGAGATATTTAGTTATAAGATTTTGACAAATTAAGTGTGTTGGATTGTATAACTAACATAGGATTAAGTGACATTATGTAACTAACAATGATTATGAAATAAATAAACAACAATGAAATGAAGTATAATGTGAAAAACTGTTAAATTACAACGAACCACGAATATTATTTTGTCTTATTTTAAGAATACAATAGTCATTAATTTTAATCAGCGAAGTTAAAACTCTTTCTATTATAATACCTACACACACGTCATTGCTAATGGTTGAATATCAGTCCAGTTTACTTCGCTCTAGCTTGCTGGCACTGCCTCGTTACTGCAATTGGGTCACACACGGGAGAAGTGGACGGTACACAGACTGCTAATGCAGCTGTCGTATACTGCGTTTTTATCTACATTGTATAGCAACCTGTCACTGCAATATCACGTTTAACCATCTGGTTACCCTGAAATTGCTAAACGTGGCACTGGATTTTTGACTTCATGTGCTCTGCCTACCCCTCTTGGGAATACACGCGTGAGAATATGTATGTATGTATGTATGTATATCTACAGCGTACCCGTGTGGTGTCGGATTTTGAATTCAGGTCCGACCACACCGCAGCTTAAAAAACAGTCACGATACGGAATCGCAGTGGCTCGTCGTATACGTACCGTTTTTGACGCATGCTACCCCACACCGCTGCTTAAAAAACGGTGACGGTACGGTATGAATGTGGTGCGTCAGCGTATTTTAAGCAGCGGTGTGGGGAGCATGCGTCAAAAACGGTGCGTATACGACGCGTCACTGCGATTCCGTATCGTGACTGTTTTTAAGCCGCGGTGTGGTCGGACCTTAACACCACTCCGTTTATTCCGTGGATGTCGTGATAGGCGAGTAAGAAAATAGGTCGCATTTCCACGTTTACTTTTTAAAATCTAAAACTGTGCCAAAATTACTTACGAAACGTGAAACAATCATGATTTTGTTTATGTAACATTGCGTGTAGAGTACACAGTCCACCCCTTTTGGAAATACAGACGTGAATTTTATGTAAAATTCATAAAATCGTCTGCTTTCCCAGATACTTCGAAGTCACTTTTCCCTCATTTTTAAATAGTATGCCCAATATTTTCGTTCTAATATCTTAATCCAATCATGCAACCTTCTTTTTAACTAGTTTTTCTAAATCTTTTGATTAATTTCCAGCCATCACAAACAAAGCCTCACCATTTATCTCTTAACCCCTAAAACTTCACAAGCCGCCAATTTAAAGTCTAGATTTCCTAGCTTAGACCTAAACTAATTTGGGTCTGTCTCCGACCAAAAATAGAGTTTTGTAGTAATTAGAAAGGCAAACAAAAGCCGGCCTGGTTAATTAGAGAACTAAAGTCTTCGGCCTGAGGTTGGTTTGGTGCAAAATACAGGAATAAGCGTTAAGCCTGTCACATATTAACACGTTCGCTGCGATATTAGGCCTATGGGCCTAATACGTCGACTCCCAGTCGGTGCGGGAGGAAAATATGGTGTACTCACGTTCGTGCGAAGCGTGTATTTCGTAGATTGTTCAGAGTACAAAGGAGACAAATATAGCTTTGTGAATATTTATAAAAGGGCTACTAGTTCTGATAATAAAAATAGTATTACGCTCTTAGACCTAATATCGCACTGAAAAATAAAATGGTAATTACTTGCGAATATTAGGTCTGAAGGCCTAATATAAAATAACAGGCATATCAACCTAATGTCGCACTGATTGGAGGACATTTTAAGTTAGTGTTGTGCTGTGTAGTGGTTAGTGCATGACGTCATAACGATATTGGCATGTTATTTAACAGTGATAGTGCAAAACGTAAGATAACACTACTTGGGAGTATTATTATTCAACCGGGATCAAATACTGGTGCACTTTCAAGATCAACAAGCCCAAAAAAATCTGAAAAATAAAGAAATCTCTTTGTGTTTAATGCCAAAAAAGATATTGGGTAAATGTTACATGCAGGTATAAGTTGTGTTTTTTAAACACTATAAAATGTTACCTGCAATAAACATATTTTATTACTTTACTTATCGACTATTTTTCCCCCATCACTAATATAAACCTTAAATATGGCATTGATTAGGTGCGGTATTAGGTCTAAACACCTAATGTTTTTTTTTACGTTTTTCTCATATATAACAATTGGGAACCTCGGGCGAAGCCAGTGGGGCATAAATATACTCAATTAAAACAGCATAGATACCAAATTTGCGTGATTTTATTGATTTTCAGAGAAATAATTGAAGTTATATCAACCTCTACTCTTAAAGGTCTTTAGACCTAATGCCGCACCACCCGAAAGTGTACGTCTTAGGCGTTTTGACCTAGTAACGCACTAGAGGGAAAACTTGAAGAATTGTTACCGCAGCTAACGTGTTAATCTCCATTTACGATATCCACGGAAGAAAAATAACAACACGTGCGTAGCGTTGCCGTGTGGTGTCGGGATAGAATAACACCTCTCCATTTCTTCCGTGGATGTCCTAAGAGGCGACTGAGGAAATAGGTTTAGGTATGTTTTAGGGGACAGGCTAGCAACCTGTCACTATTCTACATCTTCCATCTTTGCAAACCTAAAATTACCTATGCTAGAAGTGGCTGCAAAGCGAGAAATAGTCGTAATCATGGTTCTGTCATTCACGATTCTTATGCTCTGCCTACCCCATTCGGGAACATAGGCGTGGTTGTATGTAGAAATTTTGCTAGGTACCAGGATATAAGGAGTTTTGAGGTGGTTATCTAATAATCATGGTTTTGTCTATGTCAAGTTTGGTGCGCTCTGCCTACCCCATTTGGGAACATAGGCGTGATTGTATATGTATGTATGTAAATTACAACACGTCAAAAAAACAAAGAGAATACGCGTACCCAACTCTTACCTGTTCCATTACTTAGACACATTTAGGCCCTGCGCAGACGAAAGACTATCCGCCACGGACTTTTTAGTCTGTGAAAATAGAACCTATGGAATTATATGCAGTAACACACACGACACACAAAAAGTCCAGCGCACAATGCATACAATCCTCACAGACTTTTTGTCCGCCGCAGACTCAATCACACAAAAAGTCTGTCGTCTGCGCTGCGCCTTATGGGGTTCCCCTATAATAACAAGGGTAATGTGAACCCTACTGTTGTTTAGTAAGCGCTAACTATCCCCTTATGCATAATTTAAGGACAGTCCATTACCAGCGAGGGCATAAAAGTTTGTATTATTATGTGTTTTAATCGTCCAAGGGTCTTCATGACTGTTTTCTGTGAACCCGTGGTTCTCTACCTTGTCAATTTTTTCTCAGGCCACTTACGTTGACGACTTAACATCTTTTTTTGTTTCCCTCGTAACAAGTTACTAAGGATGATGCAAATTGAGTAATGATCTGAAGGGCTCGGCTATTTTACGGATAATTTTGTTCGTCATAATCATAATTCCATTTTGTATAACCATAAACTAAAATCACATAAGCAGACTTCGTATATGCGAATTCAGAATGCTGAATAGGCATAACAGTAATTAAGTAGCAGGCTTACAGTTCTGTGAAGGTCGCAATTCTAACCAAACTTAACCCACTATACACAGTAAGAATATTTATTGAATATGTTTACAAGATATAAATATTAACAACTACGTAATAATAAAACTATACATATAATACTATAAAAAATTAAATTCTTCGGTACTTTAGGGGTCATAATCATAATGCCAACCTGACCCGAAAGTTATTTGTAACAGAGTTATTATAATTTTCGGAAAAACAATCACTCGGTAAATTGTGGATTATGCCAGATACACTTTCTGCTAGAGAGATATGCCTCGAAAATAAATTACAAAAAATCTGATATGCAAAATACCTTTCAGACAAAAAATGAAGGACCCTCAGTAATAATTATTGTCTTATTTGTTCCAGATGTGGTTAACAATACTAATCATAGTGTTAGTAATCTGTCTATTCTTGTACCTGGACACTGTTAAGCCACAAAACTTCCCGCCAGGCCCGAAATGGATCCCAGTCTTTGGAAGCGCCTTAGAAATATACCGGATGCGGCAAAAGACCAAATATCTATACAAAGTTGTAAAGAAGCTATCAGAAACCTACTGTCGAGACAGTCCTCTTTTAGGTCTGAAGATAGGCATTGATAGGATCATAATGGTTAACAGTCTGGAAGCACACAAAGAAATGCTGTACAACGAAGACTGCGACGGAAGACCTAACAGTATTTTCTACACCACGCGCACGTGGGGATTGCGACGTGGAGTCCTCCTCTCAGACGGGGAGCTCTGGAAAGAACAGAGAAGATTCCTCTTGAAGCATCTCAAGGAGTACGGTTTCGGACGTAAAGGAATGGGAGACATAGCCAGCTTTGAGGCAGCCCACATCGTCAAGGATGTCCGTGCGTTGATAGACAATAATAAGGAAGGTAGTGTCATCCATATGCACAATTTCTTCAATGTGTACATTCTGAATACGCTGTGGACGATGTTAGCTGGTCTCAGGTACGAACCAACTGACCCTCAAATGAAAGTGCTGCAGGATTTGCTGTTTGGCTTGTTCTCTACCATAGACATGGTTGGAACAGTCTTCAGCCATTTCCCTATACTAAGTGTCGTCGCACCTTCGAAGTCAGGGTATAAAAGCTTCGTGAAGACGCACGAAAGGATCTGGAAGTTCCTGCGTGAAGAATTGGAGAGGCATAAGCAGGATTTTGACCCTGAGAAAGAGGATAAGGACTTCATGGATGTTTATATCAGAGTCCTGAGAGCTAAGGAACCGAAGGAAACTTACTCTGAAGGTGAGTGATCTAATGGCAATTCCAGTTTCCTTAGAAAACATCGACGGAGTGTCTGTTCAATTTCTTGTCATGTCACGGGATACTACTCAGAAATTGGTTTAAAAAGAAAGAGACTACCATATTTCATCAGGTCGCAAGTCCAAACTGTTTTATTCAGAAACAGACCGATGGCAAACCTGATCTCATTTCTCTTTATAATTTGATTTCTTAATGTAATTTTAGCTTTTTGTCGTGCCTATTATACTGACTGTCAACCGAATGTAATTTTTTACGTAAACTATTCGAAAAGTAGACCGCTTTATTCTTTAACTGCTACATCCTCGCTTAATTTGCTTCCAGGTCAGCTGGTAGCCATATGCATGGACATGTTCATGGCTGGGACGGAGACGACCAGCAAGAGCATGGGGTTCGGCTTCAGCTACATGGTGCGCGACGTGGAAGTCCAGAAGAAGGCCCAAGAGGAGATCGACAGGGTCGTGGGTACGGAGAGAGCGCCGTGCCTCGAAGACCGAGCTAAGTAAGCATCGATAAAACTAACAGGGTTGACGAACGAGCTGGTAATGGGTTTGACGGTTGAAACCGATCGTGATCACGAGCATCTCGGTAAAATTCAATTCACGATTTTATGCGTCTAGCTACTTAGTACTTTAGTCGCTTGATGTGAAGTAGTGTCGCTTTTAGCGTAGCTGTCTATTATAGGCTCAACGCAGACGACAGACTTTTTGTGCGATCGAGACTGCGGCGCACAAAAAGTCTGCGTGGACTCGACGCTCGTCGCTCTATCCCGAAAAAAGCGGTCTATTTGAGTCAGAGACAGTTTTGCTCTCTATTGATGCACTTTCAAATATTTTTCGCTAATTCGTGGAGGTGACAACTTATTGGTTAATGACCTCTATGATATTTATTAAAAATGAGCCATATGCCAGTCAGCCACACCTTCTATCTACGTGATCGTCCCTAGAAATGAGAGGCGGTGGCGGGGGTGAGGTAACCACAGGTGATGTTTCTCCCCGCCCCTCCTGCAGTCCCCGCTGACGTCCAAGGTATCTCCACCGTTAATTTGATGTTTGTTTGTTACAGCATGCCATACAACGAAGCTATAGTGCACGAGTGCGTACGCCATTTCATGGGCCGTACGTTCAGCGTGCCACATCGCGCTATGCGGGATACTGTACTTGCTGGGTACAATATACCAGGGGTGAGTTTGTAATTTAATTAATATAATTTAATATATTAATTTGTAATTAATTTAATGTAATTTTCCTTGTGGTGTCGGGTTAGAATAGCACCTCCCCCTTTCTTCCCGTGGGTGTCGTAAGAGTCGACTCTGGAAAAGGGTTGGTGTATTGTGGGCGATGGGCTAGCAACCTGTCACCACAATATCACGTTTGACCATCTGGTTACCCTCAATTTGCTGAACGTGGCACTAGATTTTTGAATTCATGTGCTCTGCCTACCCCTCATGGGAATACAGGCGTGAGAATATGTATGTATGTATGTATGTATATTTTAGGCGACAGGCTAGAAACCTGTCACTATTATACCTGCTAACTCAAAACCTAAAAAAAAAAGCTAAAAGTGGCCACTAAACGTGACATAATCAGGATTTTGTCTATGTAGCGTTTCGTGTGCTCTGCCTACCCCATTTGGGAATACGGTCATGATGTGTTGTGGACTATACATTAACATCGCCCTTTTTCCAGGACACAATGGTCGTCGGAAACTTCACAAGCATCCTAATGGACGAAGCCCTCTTCCCTGACCCGTACGCTTTCAACCCGGAAAGATTCCTCCTCAACGGTAAAATCCATATCCCGGAACAGTACTTTCCCTTCGGCCTGTCCAAACACCGCTGTATGGGAGAAGTGCTCGCAAAGTGCGAAATATTCGTGTTCACAACTACACTGTTGCAGAATTACACGTTTTATCCAGTAGAGGGCGCTATGCCGTCACTAGAACATATAGATGGCGCCACTCCTGCTGCGGCGCCGTTTAAAACTTTGGTCGTCCCTAGACCACATGTTGCTGCTAACTGGAATTAGTAGTTGATTTATTATTATTTGAATAGGTTTTGTAAGTTGATTTCAACGCCGACTGTGGTCCGTTCAGGATAACATTAGAATATAACTGTCAAATCATCACATTTTTAAGCAAGTCACCGCAAATGGTGAAACCGTTTGTATTGAGAGAATAAATGTTATTGCATAATGATTTCCAGTTTCAAATTTGGATTTCTGAGGAAAATTCGAATTTGTCCCTTCCTAGTCTAATAAAGAGAACGGAGTATAAATGACGTTGATGAATCGAAACGTTAATGCAAGTAAAAATGGGCACTATGGTTTACATTTTTAGTATTAAGAGGAAATGGAGCGGTCACATTTTGTATGGAAACGTGTAGTCCCCTGATTCCTCGCTGGATATTACCCGTAGAACAATGAAATTTTACATCAACAATCTAATGATATATTAGCATGTTCCTATGTTTTCCTTTTTTTCTTTATTGAATTATTAAAGGAGATATTAACCTTCAAAAACATGAAAAATTGGCAAGTTTTTTCCGTTGTGCTCAAACCTCTAGAAACCAATTTTAACACAATTATATCAAAATATAAGAACATAGAAACACAGTTATGACATTTCTTAAACATTTAATGAAAAAACATATTTAATCGGTTAAGTTTTGGAGAAGAAATCAGGGGACTACGAAACGTTGTTTTTGAATAATTTTCATAGGTATTTTCGGTCCGAGCTGTAGTTGTTCTTATCGCACTCGACGTCGTCTGGACAGGTCACGGCGCGACAGCAATAGATTTAGCAAATACCTATTTTTCAATTCCTTCGACCGGCATATTTCCTCTTAAATCATCAAATACATCGTTGAGTTTCCTTTGTGTAAAATACATGTGCTACCTGACTAAAAGAGTGTAGGACAGTGGTCCTATACCTCTTTAAAGACAATCGTACTTCAACAAATCTAATTAAAGTCTGGCGACTGATTGTAGATTGTAAAATAATAAAAAAAAAAAAAAACTTTCCTTTTTTGTGGCCCCTATCGAACAGTAGGGAAGGGATCGTAATAAAAAAACACTTGTGTAGGTAAGTATCGTTTCAAAATGCACAATTTATTAAAAGCTTAGGTACTGAACATCAATAAATAACATACAAACTAACATCGTAAAAAACTAACATCGCACTAAAAAGCGTCAATAATTAACTGATGGATGTTTTAATTCTGCGTGCGACAAAATGCAACTTCTTTGTGGAACGCTTTGCGAACAATTCATTCTTACACTATTCAAAAGATGGCGCCAACATTAAACTAAATCTTAAAGTTTAAATTGTTAAAATCAACTATTTTAATTGCACAATTATTTAAATTGGATAAATATAGGTAAAAAACTTAAGTAAGTCACCTGTTGTATGTGTGAGTAATGTGCGCGAATATACATTCTATTTTTTAAATTTGTATTATATCGTATGGTTTGGAAACACATTATTTGCTTTTCTTTCAAGTTTGATTATTCCTGTCTACTTATGATTGACACGACTGTCAACATAAGATATAAATAGTTTATCATGTAATTGTCTTCGTATTTATTGCGTCGTCCATTGCACACTGTACTCAGCTACATACAACAGGTGACTTATTTAAGTTTTTCACCTATACTTCACATTGTGATTTCCATACATATATATTTATATTCAACAAAAAGTTTGAGATTGTACCGTAGCGGACACGCTGTCTGAACAATACAATCTGTATTAAAAAAAATACAGCGTGCATAAACTAAGCAGAATGAGAATCGAAAAAAATATGATTTATCCGATTTAATAAATATGTTCTTAAAAACGGACTTGAAATGTTTAAATAAGTCATCACATCAAATATTATAAGCTACAAAATCATGGGTCTTTTTAATGCAGTAACACTAGTTCTGTGTTAACATTGTGTGAAGTGAATACCTCGTACACACCAGCCTCGCAAGAAATAGACTACACTTGTCATCAGATTCCCTATAAAATTTTAAAATATCATTGTTTTTTTTTCTGAAATGTATGTAACACAAGTACTTGCAAATAGCAAGTAAAATGCATGTAGGTACTCGTAATTTAGCTCAATTAATTGAAGTTCAACGACGCTCTAAAATACTGTAGATGTAGCAGTGTTTTAGATAACATAGAATTACATTTTTATTTTAATTAAAAAGTTAAGAGTTTTGTATCATGCTGTATTAGTGTACTTGAAGTAGATCTTCTATATTTAATGTTTTTATTTGGTTTGTGTTGCTTTTATAAGGCTGACATATTTATACATCGAAAAAAGCCTCGTAGCAAATAAATAATTCACAACAAATTCTGTGAGATACTAAAGCAAAGCTTGACCATTTTGCTAAGGGCCTCAAGTCAAACCACAGGGATCACAGTTAGTATAGTAGCCTAGCAAAGCCACGTCGTTTACCTTATTTCCTCCCTGTACACACTTTAAACAAACTTCCATTACGACTAGTTTAAATTGATCAATAAAGTTAGCAGATTTACAAATCATACCCGTGAAAATGCTATTTAATGTGTTCTTTTAGAACAAAAAAGAGAAAAGATTGCTACTAAAAGTAAAAGTCTTGTGCTTTATTAACAAAACGCAAATTTGTTTGCACCACCATGTACCTAATTTCACAGGTATCCTTTGTAGAATTATTATGAAAGGTCAATTTACAATATTACTTTGGACTTCCTACGTAACCTAGCTAAAACTATTAGAACTTTGGCCTATTATTTATTTATCAATATAACAATTCAATTCCCTCTTCGTCAATCTGCACCCTGTCTTATAATTACAATAATTATTATACAACTACGTGAAATGAATCTGCAGTGCAAAAATAAATAGTAGAAAGTAAAGCCGCGACTTTCTTTGCTTGTATTTATGGATTCCCAATAACACTTGATTTTGTATGCATATTTATTCGCATTCTACTCTTTATTGTAGCACTGTTTGTTTTACACAGTAGCGCCATCTACAGAAGGTTTCGCATTGTCTTCATAGATGACGCTGTTGTTTCATTTGAAATGATTAGTAGAGACCTCTAGAGTGAAACAGCTACAACTGTTTATTAGGAACGCGGTTATTTAAAGAAATTATTCTTGGAAAAAGGGATGAAGACATTCAAACTTCTATATTTAGCACATAAAATGGAAGAATATGTAAATATTACCAGGGATTATTTATTAAAGGTTGACAATGTTCATCCTGCTGTATATTCTTCCGAAATAGGAGCTTTGTATTATATTCGTGATATATGAGGTTTCACTGTCATATATTTACTACGAGCACGATTGTAGGTTAGGTATAACTAGAACGGAAGCCTTTGACAGCTAGCATGACATTATCAAAATGTATTTAAGCATTTCAAATAGTAAGTAGTAGTTATGTAATAAAGATGTGACGCGATCTTTGTACAGAAATTCACTGTATCGAAAATCAATATCCGAGCCACCATAACACCACCAGTTTTCAATAACCACCAGAGTGTTTTCGTGCCTGATTTCATGCCTGACAAAATGTTATGGTTCGAGCCTTTTCAAGTCTGTACTTTTCAACCCGGTGGCTTCAATTTAAGGTCACAATACATAGGGTTTTCTTATTAGTATTTCATCATAATCCATGATTTGTCAATTAGAAAACATTTGATAGTCGATTTTTGTCTGAACAAGGAAACGATTATTAAAACTAGTGTAGTTAAACAAAAACAAAACAAAACATTTATGCTGTAGATTATCACCGTAAGGAATTGAATGCAAGAAATTAGAGAGTATATTCAGTTCGTCGTTATATGGTTGGTATTTTAAATCAGTTTCATTTTCGATTTACATCATCAAGTAGGTAAGTAAGGTAAAAGTACCAATGCTCGACGTCTTAACGCCCAATAGATGACACCCATCTGTCACCTGTCTTACTATGACATAAGGTTGCGAGTGCCTAGCATTGGGACTGTGTCCAGCACAGGGACGTTTACCTTACGTATTTTTTTGATCTACGTGTCAATAAATTACTTAACTCGTTTGATTAGATTATTGACAAGTAACGGAACTATTTGGAATCTCCATGCAACGTGACGTTAAATCGATTTGACGTGAAAATCACGGCTCATATTGTGTTTATATTCATAATCTTATTTAATTTATTGTAAACACTATGGTAAATCAGTGACCAATGTCTTCCATCTGTTATGTTGAGTTAACAATGAAGACACGCCCAGTATTTTACTTAGCGAGCTGCCTTTACCAAGGACGGTGGTTCCATCTACGCATTATTTAGATCAAGGGATGTTGCGGATGCTGATCTGCAAAAAAACTCAAGCGTTGGTTTGGTAGGGTAAAGAAACAGAGTAAATAACAGCGTCAGATCTTGTCACGATCACGACAAAAATAATGACGCGTCACCGTCACCGATTCACCAAGGTCCAAACACAGGTCACTGCTTTCCTACTGGTTGAAGTTTGAAACGCGCCACTCAGCGGGCTCGCTCCTTTCTTTTTGTCACGGCATGCTATGCATTCGCATCCGCATCAAATTCGCATCGATTTATATGGATGCGGATATATTTGCGGATGTTCCGCATATATGCGGATGCGGATGCGGACATTCGCGACATCTTTGATTTAGATGTTTTCTGATAGTTCAGCTGCTCTGAAGAAAGACATACTAGTGCTATACGCGATTAGATAGTTGTCTTCTTGGATAGCATCAATATACGTTTTGAACTGTATTTAGATTCTATATGTAAAGGAATGATTTTGAAAACTGATGAAGAATCCTTAATCTAGCGTCAGATGAACAAGGTATTAAATATCGAGGCTGTTTTTCTTCAACATCGTATCTTAAGGCGTTAAAATGTTTGAATTTGAATACTATGAACTTAAGGATAGGTTGATTTCCAAACGAAGTAGCGCAATTGAATACGAGCAAGTGAGGTCAAATTATATCAAAACAAATGTCATAAAAAAAAGATTTTGAAATTCTCTTGGATAGTGTAGATTTTTCATTTTTCATTCAAGTATGCGTAAATCTGTTTTCAAGATTGCCAAGTTCTATTAGATTAGAAGATATTGGGGTGTTACTTGTTAGGTGTTGTTAGTCTAGCTAGACAGAACACTTTGTCCATCCGACATCTATTCAACTAATGGTCATTTTCCTAACAGCGATTGGATATCTACCAATAACATACTTAATTTCGTTACTATATTAATAAACAACAGTTATATATGATAATTTGATTAAGCACCTGCTCCTCCATCGAAGCTACAAAGAGCGATGAAAAAGTTTCGCTTTTATCCAAAATACGACTCATTTCCATTGCTTTACAAAGTGTATTTTGGTCAATGAAAATTGAGACTATAGAATTAAAAGATACTAAAACAGCAGCAAAATAATATCTTAAGAAGATAATGAGGATATTTTCGCAGCTTGATTCCATTTTTCCTTACATATAATTATCACAAGGAAACATTCCTTTAAAATAGTTTTGTTTGTGCTATTAGTTAATACTTAAAAAAAAGCTTTTTATTCATTACACATTTCATACAAAAAGTAAATAAATCACTGTTTCACCTTTCATTAACCAAAACCCGAGCGGAATCGCTTATTAAACTTAACATAATAAGTACAAGCGTATTATAAAATTACATAACATAATTTGACTAAAAACATCGTAGCAACATTTTAATAAGGTAAATATTTAAAATAAATACCTATGCAAAGAATGCGAATAAACATTGAAAACATTTGAAGTTTTTGTTACAGAAAAACTATCGCTAGATGGCGAAAGTAGCGAAACATACTTTGCGATACTAACGACATCTAGTGATGTTTGTCTAAAGCTCACAATAATTATACTGCTGAAACACTCAAAGTACGGAAGTGATTTGATCTAAATACGTTTTATGTATAAATACCCGTTAAAAAACTTAATATTCTAATTACTTGATTACAGAACAATTACAGCTGAATAAATACATAAAAAAACGCATTACGTCATAACAAGTCATTTCGAAAAGGCGAAATTATGCAAAGATTGTACCTATTATTCTATACAGCAATAAATACACTCAAAACAACACAGAATAATACAAGACAACATAAATTACTTACACCCACTCCCTCCCATGTACAAAACCGAGTACCTAACCACAAATTTTCTCGTAAGTACATAAAAATTTTTAAAACACAAACTTAACTTCGTTTACCAAAACTACTTGGGACTCGGGAGCGGCGCCACTGTCCTTATTAAACTCCTTAAACACCATATTGAGACTTTAGTTCAAAAGTTCGCCACACGAACCGATAACCTTGCGAGTTGTGCGTAGGCGACAAAACTTTAAAATACTCGTGAGAGGCGCCACTGTCTTCGTTACGCTACATCGAGACCTTAGTTCCAAATTTCGCCACACGGACGGAAAATCTTGTGGTTGTGGAGAAACAACACCAAACGTGGTACTAGGAAGTACGGGGGCTTCATGAATTGGGTAGAGGTTCTAATACTTAAAGTACCGCTTGTATTTGGGCCTTTTCATTTGATTGACCAGCCGAGCCCAAGGGTCAATTCTCCGTCATCTGTCCTCTTGGTCAAAAGGCTTCAACTCAATCTGAAAAAAAAAAAAAAAATGTTACTACCCATTTTCTGCAAGTTGGCAACAGCCCAGCTATATACAACTTAGCTGTGTACCTACATACGATGATTAAGTTAAATATAATGCGCGGTCTATCTCGTTATTACTTAGCTAATTGTGAGCCATACGGCCGTGTTTGGGAATTTCGTTTGCACCACCCGTATCAGCTAAAGATAGAACGCGTAACCCAGCGAAGAAAGACTTAGCAAATTTTGACTCAGCTAAGTATGACTTTCTTTCTTTCTTTCTATTTGTGACCCAGCTAAATACGCTTAAGTGACCCAGCTAACAGTACTGACCTCGCTAAGTATGTATGACCCAGAACGTGCTATCCCGGTTAACGCGTAACCGAAGCGCGCTCACCGCCCCGCGGTCCCGCGCGAGCGACCCATCGGTCAGTCCGAACTCATCGAAACTGTCCACGACCGTATAGTTGCCAGCCATTTTCAACCATACGGCCGTGTTTGGGAATTTCAATTGGACCACCCGTATCAGCTAAAGATAGAAAGTGTAACCCAGCTAAGAAGGACTTAGCTAATTGTGACCTACCTAAGTACGACTTAGCAAATTGTGACTCAGCTAAGTACGACTGGGCTAATTGTGACCCGTCTAAATACAACTTAGCTAATTGTAACATAGCTAAGTATGAGTTAGCTAATAGTGACCCTGCTAGCACTGACCTCGCTAAGTATGACCCAGAACGTGCTATCCCGGTTGACTCGTAGCCGAAGCGCGCTCACCGCCCCGCGGTCCCGCGCGAGCGACCCATCGGCTAATCCGAACTCATCGAAACTGTCCACGACCGTATAGTTGCCACCCACTGGCAACACTTCGACGTAAGTGTCGTAGAACTTGTCGGATAGATGGTCGACGTTGCCGCTACGGAAAGTGTATCTGGAAAAGAAATGTAATAAAATAATAACATTATTGTCTTGCGTATAACCATAACCGCAAACTTATTTCTGTGACGTACCTACCTTCTATTATGTTTATATTTACTTTGTAGGTGGCGGGTAGTCTTAGCTTATATTAATAAATCAGTCAGTCGCTCAACCTCGCCTTTCATTGACGTCTCAATTTCGATATAAGTATGTGCGTTTAACGGTGGTGCCATCTATTCTATTGGGGTAAAATGAAGCCTATTGCGATTAAAATATTGTGGGAATTTTAAATGCTTTAATTGTATTTGAAGATTAATAAATTTTCCAGTATCTGTATCTCTTTATACCCGTGTGGTGCCGGGTTAGAATAGCACCTCCCCCTTTCTTCCCGTGGGTGTCGTAAGAGTCGACTCTGGAAAAGGGTTAGTGTATTGTGGGCGATGGCAACCTGTCACTGCAATATCACGTTTAACCATCTGGTTACCCTGAATTTGCTAAAACGTGGCACTGGATTTTTGAATTCATGTGCTCTGCCTACCCTCTTGAGAATACAGGCGTGAGAATTGTATATATGTATGTATGTGTCTCTTAATGCATAGGGTAGAAAGGTAGAATATGCAATAACAGTTGAAATCTTTCTTTCTCGCTCATCTTGCCAGGCAAAATAGCGGCACCGGAGTTACCGGCGTCGCGCGCAAGCCAATGACCGTCGAAGATTAACCCGCGTAATGGCACTGCATAACGTATTCAAATAAAGCATTCTGCGCAAGAGTGCCTTCTATTTCTGGTACAGTCGTGAACCGGGATTGTTGAGCTACTTGCCACTGTTCGCAATTAAGACGTGTAATCAATGACCGATGTGACCGACTAGATTGTCAGCTATTGGATTAGTATTATACGACCAAGTTACAAACATAGGTTCAACAATCCCTGTTCGCGATGGTAGCTGTACAACGCGTGCTAGGTCTTAGTTACTTCAAGACGTCTCTCACCTCTCTAGGTATATCGGTTTTTGGAAGGTGAACTCTATAATATCCCCTTTCTTCGGCTTCATGCCCCAGAAGAATGTTTCCCCGTCGTACGCCCTCCGGAGTGTGTGGTCTGCCTTCTCCTCTATGTCGTTCCTGATCGATTCTAGAGGGGGGTTCTCGTGGGGGTAGAAAGCTGGAAGTTTGCCGAAACGGGAGTCCTGGAATTGACGAATAGGTATAGGTGAAAAGCTTGAGTTGTGTACGGTTTGCAATGAACGACGCAAAGAATACGAAGACAATTACTTGATATTGACAACTATTTATATCTAATCGTGACAGTCGCGTCCATCATAAATAGACAGTAATATTCAAACTTGGAAATTAAGCAAGTGATGAATCTGCAAACCAAACGATATATTACAAGTTTTAAAAATAGAATATCTATTACCACACATACAGCTTGCTCTTTTTTTTAATCAATTATTAATTGTTTGATAATTAGGAGAACTGCTTTATAAGGAAATTATTAAAATTTTAGGTCAAAATCCAGAGTAAAATACAGTAATTTCAACTAATGGTTACTCAGCGGCAAAAATGTGTCGCTCATTTATTTTCCATTGTGAACTGAAGGCTTGGCGACAGGCGCGTGAGATTGACTACTTGCCAAATCTTGATGTGTCTGAATAGACGAGACGGCGACAAACACACTATGGCGAAGGCAGACGTTCAATAAATATTGTGATCCTTCAGTATGAAAATACTGAATGGATCACAATCTGTTCATGAATTCAGTGTATTTTCCATCAATATAGCAAGACTAGACGATGAATACTCGTATATATCACAATATGAGATAAATATTGAAGGAAGTCAATATTTATTGAACGTCTAGCCTTCGCCTATTTCGCGCGCGATTCAACTAGCCTAACGTTTAGCCGTGCCAAACCGGCTATGCGATATTTGTTGCCTTTGAATATAAATATGTTACGGCAATGTATCCAAAGGCAAATAGTTACCTGTACTTTCTGTATTTTCCCCTTCAACGATGAATACAAGCCAATGTGTTGGAAGAGCGACGATTTGTACTTCGGTCGTATGTCTGTCTTGCTCTTAGCACATTCTTTCTGTAAAAATATTGTATGAGCACATTATAATCATATAAAAGTACTAACTAAGTATTGAATTTATTTTCATTAAACTTCGGCAAAAATTCTGCTTAATTTCTTGTCAAATGTACTACATATATCCCGTGTGGTGTTGGGATAGAATAACACTTATCCATTTCTTCCGTGGGTGTCGTAAGAGTCGACCAAGGAACTAGGTTTAATGATTTATGCGACTGGCAAACAACCTGTCACTATTATACCTACTACCTCATCCATCTGTTTTCAAACCTTAAATTATGCTAGAAGTGGCTACGAAGCATGCAATAGTCATAATCATGGTTTTGTCTTCATCACGTTTCGTATGTATGTATGTATGAAATTCGCTTAAGCTCGTCACACATAACCACACTCATTCCCAATCACATCACTAAGACTGAATTCACAGTAGCCCGGGAGACCCGTACGGGCTGTTGCTACGGGCGCCCGGTTCGGGAGCACAAATGAGGAACTAGAGCATCGTTTCACAGCGACCCGGATTGGTGCGCACGGGACCCGCTCCGCGTCGCTGTGAGACGATGCTCTCCTCATTTGTGCTCCCGCTCCGGGCGCCCGTAGCAACAGCCCAACGGGTTTCCCGGACAGCTGTGAATTGAGTCTTATATAAACTTCTATTATTGCACACTTTACTCACCGAAGTCTTGTAAATACTGCACACCCTGTCAGCCAGGTAGCTTTCCAACAACCAGTCAATAGGCATATTGTTGTAGAAAAGTTGCACGTATGTGATAAAATGGACCAAGTCGGAGCTCTTGAACAGTTTTCCTATGCCGCCAAAAACACAGTATTCTATGAAGAACCAGCCCGGAGTCTTGATAGTCGTCGACGCGGTGAAGTACTTGATATCCTGGAAAATTGGAAATAATTTTTTTTATTTTAATTTACTATTGTCTGACAATTTCTAGCTCGACCCTCTCTGGCTATATGGTTATATCGTCGATCGACGGCATGGATACCATACCATAGGGTAGAATGGAATATAGCCGGGGTTAATCGATCAGCGTCGACCGGTGCCATCGACTGGCAATCGATCGATTGGTTACTCGACCGGTATCTGTCGATCAACTAAGGCTCAATTCACACCAGAAGAGCGGCGAAGGGCGGCGAAGCGCAGCGACCCGCTCGGTAGAGAAGGCGCGAGGATTCCCGCGACTGCTCGAGAAGTCGCTGGAATGCGCGAGAAGTCGCTGGAATGCGCGGGAAGTCCAGGATCTCTGGGCTCGAGCATCCTCGGGCATTTCCGCGACGTCTCGCGCAGCACGGCTTCGTTTATGGAATTCGCCGGAATTTCCGCGGATCCGCGGGCATCCGCGCGCCTCGTTGGAGTTTCTCATGCGATAATAAGTCTTATTGTAATGAAAATAAAGTTAAAGTTCTCATGACACTGAAACTGCGCTCCGCTTCGCCGCCCTGCGCCGCTCTTCTGGTATAAATTAAGCCTAAAGCTACCAGACCAGTCGATCAACTTCGATCGACGTTTATCGATGCCAATCATCGATACGATAGATAGATAGATACGAACGATATATATTGGTGATACTCTAACTCTTCTATTTATAAAGTGACAGGTATAGTGTAAAAACAAAATTAGTAAAATATATGTCATACAAATTGAATTTTTAATACAATCATATGAACAAAAATGCGGAAGCATTAATTCTACATAATATAAGCTAGGCAACAATATTGCAAAAGTCATTTCATAACTCCATAATCAATATTTAACCAACAAGTTTAGTACGAAATTATAATAACTAAGTCAGTGTTTTCCCAATATTGTTGTTATGGGCCGACTTTAAAACCTTTAAACACAAAGTTATTAACAGTATGGAGGTTACCATCCAATATTTAATTTTGATGGCCTTGGCCTGTTACTGGATCTATTCACACTTGTCTTATTAATCTAACATATTAAACGAACAGAGCGTGTTAAAACGTCACTAGAATCGACCAACGATAACTCTGCATAAGATATTTAATAGCAAACCCCAAAAAATGGCCCTGTGGCAACATTTTTTTCATGTCACTCGGAAACGACATGTTGGCGTAAATTCTTGATACTTGATAGAATAAATAAATAAATACCCGCGGACAATCTCACACAAATTGATCGAGTCCCAAACTAAGCTCTAGGCTTGTACATACTATGGGTACTAGACAACGATAAACATACTTAAATAGAGAAATACATATTTAAATACATGGAAAATATAGATGGATTTAATTAGGGCTGGAAATAAATTAAATCCTAGATCAAAACGTGTCGTTTGACTATAAATGAGTATTGCCATAAACAAACTTTTGATTTCTACTGTTGTCAACTCATTGCAGAGTTGTTGTGGGTTGACTCTATAACTTTTTTTTACTATACTAATGACTTGTTATAAATAATAGCAGTGGTATCTTGAAGACTTGTGAAAAATTCGCATCGCAATGATTCGTTTTAGAAAAGTATTAGATTAAATGTAATTCGAATTAACCTACTATGGTGTTATTTATTCACTAAAGTGACACACGGACTCAGCGGCGAAGTGTCAAAATAAACTGTCAGAATGATAAAAAAATAATTGACAGCTCGACGCTGAGCTCGTCGATGAGTTCAGTGTGCCACGTTAGAGAATGACAGTCTTCTGCCTTTTTTGCTTGAAAAAAGTACATATTATCGATATTTTACAAGTCTAATTCAACCGAGATAATATTATTATTAGGTTTAAATCTGGAACCATAATTTAACCACGTCAGAGCTCAAATTCAATTGAATTCAACATTCACAATCGTATCAGCTCGGTTTTAAAGGGCCACCATTTTAAAATCATAAAACAAAATGTAATTTCGTATGAACAGACACCAGCAAAACGTTCGCAAGGCACAAATTAGCGGCATAGCTTACAGCATAGCAATAAATGGTACGAAAATAATAAGTTCGGACAGCAATGAATTATGGTAAAAAAAGCTTTGATTCGCGACAATAACAACATTATACCTAGGTACAGTCGCGAACCTGGATTGTTGAGCCACTTGCCACTGTTCGCAATTTAGACGTGTAATCAATGACCGATCTGACCGACTAGATGTTAGCTATTGGATTAGTATTAAACGACCAATTTACAAACGTAGGTAATTGGCTGAACAATCCCGATTCGCGATGGTACATGTCAGATAGTTATTTTGATCAATGGGTAGTTCAAAACGCAAGCAACACAAAAGGCTTTTTGCCTCGACAGGTTCTATTGTGCCCAGAACGCTTAGTGTAATAAACTTCCTGGATTAGACAACGATTTCGTTAGAATTTAGAATTAACGCGAATTTGTATCGAAACTGAGACAGCGCCTCCAAGCGGACTGTTTGCACAACTACCGCGGTTTACATCTCCATTCAATTTCGCTTTGATTCGCACTCGTGCCTCGGCGACTGCCAAATGAGCACTGCGTTACAGTATTACCAAACAAAGAATGCTCCACGATATACCTGCGTAGTAAATCAGTATTGTGGAGCGGGAAACTTCGATCTACCAATGATAAAAGAATATTTCGCGCGCTGAACACTTGCGTTGTGATTGGTTATTGATTGAAGTCTCAGACAGATGACTCATGACAGATGTCTAGCACCCCAGCGCCAATTGCGTCGAGTAGCCGACAAAGTTTGTGTGCATAGCAAGCAAAATTGTGCCCAGAGCGTTTGTAAATAAAGTTCAATATAGATAAATTACTCGATCGGCTACTCTCGGATATCGTTCTGCGCTTCTCGGCGCAGACGGTAACAGCCGATACGACTTATTTTCTTGGGAATACTGTACCGCTGTTCTCGACTCAGAGCGAATTTCAGGCTTGTCCCTACTCACTTCACTGTAGGTATAGGTAATTAAATGAAAAGTTTACCATACCTGCATATAATTCTTCTTGGCGATGACATCGTCCTCCAACATAAGATAGAAGGTCCCTCTGCTTTGCGCGTACGCCATCAGGTATATCGTGTCCAGATTCTGTTTTGTTCGCCATTTCATGCGCTTGACAGAATCACCTAGAGTCGGCTCAATGCTGTCAAAGTCGGGGTAGTATGACGGTGAAGGTGACAGTACTTCTATGAGACCGCTGGCGACTTCTTTCGGGAACCTGGAAAAGAGAAACATTTGTAATAGGCTTGTGTGCTAGGTTAAAATGTGTCATTCTAATTAGTCCGTTAGGTAGATTATGGAAAATATGGGACTCGTGTGGTGCCGGGTTAGAATAGCACCTCCGGCTTTCTTCCCGTGAGTGTCGTAAGAGTCGACGCTGGGAAAGGGTTAGTTTATTGTGGGCGATGGGCTAGCAACCTGTCACTGCAATAATCACGTTTAACCATCTGGTTACCCTGAAATGGCTAAACGTGGCACTGGATTTTTGAATTCATGTGCTTTGCTTATTCTCTTGGGAATTCAGGCGTGAGAATATGTATGTATCTTCTTTCCTTACTGACGATTTTTTACCCGTTTGGTGCCAGGTTTATATTTCTTCCGTGGATGTTGTAATGGGGCTACATACTTATATAAGACTTACATGGTTTCAATCTGCCGTGCCGTATTGATGACGAACTCCAGATCCGACTCCCCCACCATGACGATGATCAATGTGTCATTGAGATCTGCCTCCGTCATGCCAGTGATGAGGTGCTGTGAAAAGAAGAGGTCTTACTTCACGTGATCTATCGACGATTGACCTTACAAGAGATAGGAAAACGACCACAGACTTATATCGAAATAGATACCGCGGGTTCCTGCAATTGTATGAAAACCAATCGCTTTTTCTTTACCTACTGTAACGTCACATGAGCGCTTTAGTGATGAGAATTGACAGTCCGAGTGAAACCGATTCAAAGGTGACAGCGCCTTATTCAAGTTGTCCTGTCTCTAGGCAGTTAAACCTAATCTAAGTGGTGCAAAACTAACAATCGCGTCAAAGGAAGAGCATTGCTCTCCTTTTTGACTCCCTTTTGGCACGCGAAGTACATACACTTGAGTCATCTATTTCGATATATAAGTCTGTGAAAACGACAGATAACAGGATAGCTTATCCGTGTAACGCTACCCTCTTGGGACTTAACAGGAAAGTCTACAGGGCGTGGGACCTGTAGGTTAGGTCATAGAGGATAGAACCTATAGAGTACTAATGTCATTGAATTTGTTCGAAGACGATTCTGTCAAAGCATGGCGGCGTTCGCTGTGCTCTTGGCCGGCCCAAGATCGCGCGTAACGCAGTGGCTTTTTCCTCTACGGTTATTGGCTCTTTACAGTTTCTGTGACAGTTTGTAATTTGAAATAAACTGACGGTTTGTGGAACTGGGTGGTCATCTTTGTTTCTCTAGTTGGTCTATCCTCTATGGGTTAGGTAGACCTTCAGGGAGTCGTCTGGGCACATTCAGCTACTTCAATACCGAATGCGACGCTTAGTGATGGTTTCCAAGTCCAAATTTTAAGAACTAGCGCCACCTATCGTCGAATAGCCTAACTAAATAACCCTACATCGCGCCAACTAATATTTGAAGATCGGTTAAATATAAACAACTTCCAACTTTCTCTCTGTGGACTTCGGTCCCCAGGCATAACATCTACCTGATTCGAGTATTTCCCACCAACTCGCCAAGTGCAGGACAAGGTACCAATGATTTAAACTTTCATGATTCTCAATAGCTAACTCCACCCCAGTGCGCTTTCACATTCACCTTGCGTCTTCCTCTGACGCATGCCCGCGCAACCACAGCGCATCCGCTGAAACTAGATCCGTCCTCAATGAAAACGCGCTGGTGGCATGCGCTGTGGTTGATGGTTGCACGGGCATGGGAGGAAGACGCAAGGTGAACGTGAAAGCGCACTGGTGTGGACTTAGCTTATCACTTTTAAATCAGTATTAAAAATGTTAAGTCTCTATAAACGATGACTATGAAGGAGCGAGTAACAAACTAATTATTGAACAGACTCTAAGAAACAGTAATTTACTTTATAACATTCAATTATGGAAACATTATGATAATAAATTAAGAACGACGTGGCCATAAACAAAGAGCCGTATTGTATTGTATGACTATTTCTTTATCTACATTTATATTAAACTAGCTTTTGCCCGCGGCTTCGCTCGCATTAAATTCGGAATGACACAGAAGAGATCTAAGAATTATTTTAATTCGATATGTATATAGTACTAGCTTTTGCCCGCGGCTCCGCTCGCGTTAATTTCGGGGTAGCACAGAAGAGATAGCCCATCCCAAATACCAATTTATAGCTTTCTACATGGAAAATTGCGGTATTCTC
>BHDV01000694.1:0-14713 GCA_005406045.1 Adoxophyes honmai
GCATAGACAATCTTTAAGGAATGTAACACACACAATTTTAACAGGCTCATCCCACTGCTTTTGTGAGCAGCAATTAACAGGCGCGGCTGACCCTGGGCAAGCCAAAGACCATACATTTTCGGCCTCTGTGGAGTGAGCAACCTCTAGGACTCCCAGTGAAGGAGCTAAAATGTCACCTATAAGAGGTTGCGCACTAAGCACTTACCTAAATACTACCATTATCTGAGCCTATTTGTTCTGCATCTTTTTCAAATAGCTACACAGGGTAAGGCGCTGTGACAGAATTCTAAACTTGTGGGTGCGCCGTGGGCTGAAAAAGATTGGGAACCCCTGCCATAGAGTGTACAATCACTCACAACACCCACTGAAACTGCCATGTTACCCAGTCTATCCAGTTGCTCATTGCCAGCTATACCCACACGAGCTGGTATCCAATGTAATACTATTTGGACGTGGTTACAGTTAGAGTGCATGTTGTGAATGAGCTCAAGGATGCTGTAGGTAGGCTATCGGCAAACCTCGGGAGCCCGAGACACACCAAGCCAGGTGTTGAAGGGCATTCCTTGAGTCTGTCAGATTGATAATTTTGTTTTTTCCTGTATTTGAACCCTACTCTCATGAATTATGAAAAGAATTTACAAAATACTTATAAATAAGGCTTTTGCAATTATCTAGTTTTTATTGCAAACTAGTGTTTAACTAAAATAAGAAACTAATGTGACAGAAGTTTTTCTTTTCTTTTCTTTATTTATAACTCTTACCGTCCATTTCCCCAAGAATACACCTGGCCTGCATCTGTAAGCAGCAAAAAGTGTTCATAGCCACACTGAACATCTCGTATGCTGTCAGCACACATGCTGGTGTCTGTAGGACTTGGTAATGCTCCAGTGTAAACATTTCCATGAGCACTCAAGTACACACAGCTAAAGTCTGTAATATTAATTTTAAGAGTAGAATCATTCCTTTTCAATCGTTTAGTTGGACTTGCTACAAATGTCTCTGTAGAAATATTCAAGTCTTTCACATCTGTAGGATCTTCCAGGTTCATAACCGATATTATGTGTGATTTAGTGTCACACATAAATAAATAGTGCTCATTGCCAGTGAGTAAAACCTTGTTTTTCTTTAAGTAGTCTTTTGGTAAAGGTATCTCTATAAACTGACTTGCATTTCCGAGCCATGACCCCGACAGATAAAACTTATTGGCATTTTGGTACAAGTTGTATGACCAACTAATATGCAGTAGTTTGGCCTGATTTATATCGACAAAGGCTTCACAGCCTCTTATGCTCCTGATTGTTTCGAATTCACTTATAATAGATTGTTTTTCCAACCATTGCCCATGTAAATTAGCACCACTTACTTTATACATAATGTAATGAACTTTCATTAATTATAGGAATTAAATACCCAAATAGAGATATGGATTTATGCAGAAAATCACTTTATTTACAGCCTACACACACGTATCAAAATAAATATTGACTAGCAGGTAATTGATGATTATAATTATATGGTAATAAAAACGTTTTCGTTTACAAGTGTTATCATAATGATAACGAATTGTATTTGTAGTGTTTACTGTTTAGTTTAGTTTCGGACCATTATCTAAATCATGTTCAAATCCAAAACAAATTAAATTTGTCTAAATGTAACGTCCTTAACGTCAACTTGACAATATCTGACAGATTTGTTTGTCTATGATTTTTTTCTTTCCTTCAAGGAAAAGACAACGGCTTTAGCGCCATACAGCTAAGTCTGTGGTATTATTACATACATACATACATACATATTCTCACGCCTGTATTCCCAGGAGGGGTAGGCAGAGCACATGAATTCAAAAGTCCAGTGCCAGATTCAGGGTAGCCAGATGGTTAAACGGGGACCCCCTCATTTCCCATAAATTCATATGTACTCATTTCATTTGCCATAATAGTCACTGGCCATAACATTCATTATCCATAATATCACATACCATAATTTTTAAATGCCATAATACTCAAATGCTATAATGTTCAACTTCCATAATATTGGGTGCCATAATAACATTTGCCATAATTTTTACGTTACATAATGTTCATAATCCCTATTATTCTATGCCATAAATACTATTTGCCATAATTATGGAAAAAGCAGATCCAGACTGTTTCAGTGTGCACAGTGGGCATAATGTAAAGAACACATAAATTGATGGGAAATTAAGGGATCCCTCTAGGAAGATTACATTTAGGTACGACGACGAGCGAAGCGAGGAGGAGTGTTAGGTAGAACCGTGACCATACAGCGCACGAGCCGAGCGAGCGAAGCGAGCGTGCCGCGGCAGCAGCCGGCGAAGCGCCAGAACCGACACTTTTTATTATAATTATTGTACTTGCGACATAACACTAATAACCAAACCCAGCAAACATTTCGAGGTCGAGTAGACGTTTTGGTCTCAACTTTAAGTCACATAAAAATAGCGCTTGCGACGTGTATTCGACATTTTGTAGAGTAGTGGTGCCTAATATGATTTTTATTTATATAACGGTCAAGACTACGACTTTTAAACAAGTTTTGTTCGAGTAACAAAAAAATTATATGACTATTCGGACATATAATACACTATTACATGACGAAGAGTTAGAAAAGGTACTGTAATATAACTTTTATATAACTAGAGGTCTTATAAACATTTCATTATATGAGCAAAATGTTAGCTGGGAACGATCCAGCTACCCTATATTAAAAAAAATATACAACTATGAAGCGCCTGGAGAAAACGTCCCAGCAACACTACTCATTCTGACAGTGTTTTAGCAAATAATTATTATGGCGTTTGAAGTTTATAGCACGTAATTTTAGAACGTTTAAAATTAGGGAAAACGAGATGTATGGCAAACGTATCATTATGGCACCTAAAAGTTATGGCAAATGAAATTATTGCAAATGGTTATTATGGCATATAATGTGTTATGGAAAATAAAATTATGGCAAATGAAATTCGGGCATGTGAAATTATTGCATATGACACTCGGGCAAACGATAGAGAACCAATATTTATATATGTAGTACAAAAAAATAGTACAGTTTGTTTGGTTCAAAATGGGTTCAAACTTGGCACCTTGGTTCAAACCATAGTAGATTAGTAGCTTTGTACAAATTTGATTGGCAACACGGATAAACCGACAACCAACGACAACCGAACTGACTACGAAAGCGAAAGAGAAAGACTACAAAAATTACAAAATCAAAAATGGCGTACCGCGTACACCGGTATCAATGTAAGTAAACTGATTCTGATCATGCTGCTGAAATTTTGTGTTATAACTTAACATACACTTCGTTAAAGTGATATAAGATTGCCCATTGTTATTTTCTGTCTTTATATGGTAATTTCTACAGGTCTGAAGGTTTAATGTCATGAAGTTTTTGAAGACCAAATCAATATGGCTCTCAAGCTGGGAAAATGTAGACTTTGTCTCAAGCTTGGCGACTTCTATTCCATTTTTACGGTGGACAACAATGTTCAGTTGGCAGAGATGGTAATGGACTGTGCTCGTATTAAAGTAAGTGATAGCATTATTGTTGTTAACGTTAGGCCATAGGTACAAGCATTAAATTTCTGCATTGATCTCTTTGGATTATCTTTTGCTAACTTTTGCCCGCTATATCATCTGTTTAGGATTAGCGCGTCAAGTATGCTGTGTCTGTAGCTTAGCCTCTAGCTATGTTATTATAAAGATTAATCAAAATCCTTCCAATAGTTTTGGTGTCAAAGAGTGTCAAATATTCATATTCTTCGAGTTTTTATTATTATTAGTAGGATTGGATAGTAATATTATAGTAGGAAACAGGATAAGATTACATGGTAAAAAACACATGTACAATAACTTGATTAAAAATAATAAAAATTATGGTTTAGTACAATTATGTAGGGTTGTTATTTTATTAATATTTTTTAAACAGGGTCTTTTAAAGTTCTCAGATGTTCTCACATTTACAGTTCTCTAATACATATATCTAACTAAACTAGTTGATGAGCCTAATGTTAAGCTTGTCAACACATTTAGTTATTGCTATATGGCTGCATTATACTAGAGACCGATAGGTACTTAAAAGATGGTAAACAATCTTGACGTGTCTTTTTATTTAAACATACACTTTATAAATCAAAATCTTTACATTTTACAATTAAGGTATGAAAAAATCATTTACTTTCATAATTGAATTGTATAGTGTAACGATTTTCATTTTTAGACTGTGTATTTCAATAAAAAGACATGTCAAGATTGTTTACCATCTTTTAAGTACCTATCGGTCTATAGTATAGAGAATAACACTACAGTTCCTTACTCAATATCATTCAATCGCAGTTGAGTATTCACTTTCTATAATTAGTACCAGTTGTCTTAGTTGAATAGCTAAGTAAAGTTTCTTGAAGAGGTGCTAATTATATTTTTTCAATAGTCAATGGCTCAATAATCAAGGAACTGCAGCTAGGGCTTGCAATATTCGACTATTTTAGATATTCGAATATTGGGTTCGTAAATTCGGAAGTATTCAAATATTTTAGAAAAGTTTTAAAAAGCATAAAATACAGTGTAAACTCTATATAGCGACACTGAAGGGACCGTGCATTTTATGGCGTTATAGAGAGTTGTCGCTAAACGGAGAGAGAGAAAAATCTGAATTAGAAAAGTAACTTTTTCGTTAATACATAGTAATTTTCTTTTACTAGCCATGTTCACAGTTTGAAAGTTTGTGAGCAACTAAAAATATGGTAATGGCGAAGATAACCCATGACTCCTACTCATTGGTCATCGTCAAAAACAGTCTACACATGCAAGCAATCCCAATTTGTTAACAATACAACAAATTTCTTAGAAAGTATGGTGTGTATGATGCTGACAGTCGGGTTTATTGGGAACTAGAATAAAAAAGTGACAAAAAATGTACACATCTGCGAAGTCTTTACTAATTTAAGCAACTTAAAGGTACTTTTATTACTCTATTGTTGTCGTTATTGAGAGTGGGCGCAACGCTATGTAGAGTGTATCATTGTATAGAAAACAAGCTAAACCAACTAAAGCCAATCAATTTCGACGCTTTAGGGAGTTTGTCGTTAAATCAAGTGTTGTTATATAGAGTTTACACTGTACTTCAGAATCGGCTGTTTAATCACACAATATCAGTCTCAAAATTGAAAGATGTGGTCATGTCATGAGTAAAATAACACGCATTAGTTTAATAGGAATAAAAAAAGAAAAGTATAAGGAAGTTGTAAGCTCGATTAAAATATATTTTGCCTAGGACCACCACTATAAAATGATGCCATCTGCACCCAGATGGATGTTTCTAGCAATTTGTTACTAGTCTTTGAAGTGGATGTAGACGGAGTTTCAGAAATGGTATCATCAATCTTTTTTGAAGCTGAGGATTTGAGGAAAGCAGTTTAAGTAAATTAATTACAGCATGAGTTTAACTAAATTCCTGTTTATTATTGAATATTACTTTACATTTATTTATTTTATACATATTTTGTAACGATAATTTTTGCAATCATAATTAATTAGTACAATTAAATAACATAAATCCGAATATCGACTATACAAATACTATACCTCAAATATTCGAATATATTTTTTTGCCGAATATTCGAATTGCAAGCCCTATCAGCACGACGTAAATGTAATTACATATAGGAATCTAGGTTCGCCGGGCCGGGTATAGTTAGTTGAACTAACTAACTTAGTTCCCGAAGTTCCCTATGAGGTTGACATTGTCAGCCTAAGTTTATTAAAGCCTTGTCTTAGGCATCACTAATGAAAGGAGAAGTGAACAGAAACACCTGACCTCATTCAACCTTAGTAACGAGAAAATGCACTACTTATCTCTTTGTTTTGCCATATTTGACACGGTAGGCTCCACAAATTTTCAATAGGGATCAAGTTGAGTGACTTCGCCGAACATAAGATAATAGTTAATTTATATCTAAATATGCTGATTAAAGTCATTTCTCAGCATTCTTTTTGTAACGAAATACAGTTTAGGCACTTGCGGAGAACTTTGAAAGCCTACAGTTGTTGGCAGCATGACTTCTTCCAAAATTTTCAGATAACCTGGGGCTTTTGATCAAGGTTTATACGAGTTCTTCTCTTATATTTGCTGCCGGCATTTCTATATTTTAATTATATATTTGGTCAAAATTTACTACAGAAGGTTTATGTAGAATTGTCACAGTCTGTCTATGGCGCTGCGCAGACGACAGTGTTTTGTGCGATCGAGTCTGTGGAGCAATAAATTGTCTGAATGGCGCGCTGACAGTTTCCAGGAATTTCCATTCAGAGTTTCGTGGAATCTGTCAGCGCGCCATTCAGAGAATTTATTGCTGCGCAGACTCGATCGCACAAAACTCTGTCGTCTGCGCTGCGCCTATGGGTCAGCTCACACCGAGACGAGACGCGACGAGACGCGGCGCGACGATACATAAAGCGGCCAGTGGTTTCGCGCTGCGGAGCGCGGCGCCGCGCTACGTCTCGAGGCGTAGCGAGACGTACAGTCAGCTGCAGAGAAAAGTAACCCCCCGTCCATACAATGTTACATTACAAGGGGGTTACCTTTCTCTGCAGCTGTCCGTACCTGAATGCTCACAATGAAATGTGAACCTTATCGCGTAGCGAATAAAGTATATTTTAAGTTGGCAGCGCTACGCGCGCAGCACCGCTCCCGCACACCGCGCGTATTCTGTATACTGACAATGAAATATGAACCTTATCTTGTAACGAATAAAGTATATTTTGAGTTGTTCTATTAAAAATTTTCGTGCAGCGCCGCGTCGCGTCTCGTCTCGGTGTGAATTGACCCTATCAGTACTTATTTTTCTGTTCATGACAAAGAGCCAAAACATTAGAAACACGTTTACGTTATATTATGATCATATATACAGTGGTGGACAGATAATTAGAAACACTCCATACAATCACGTAAACAACCAACATGAACTGGCGGTAGTAGTAAAAGAAACATAAATAAGGTATAATTCATCATGCAGTAATGTAGCCACAACATTAAAATATGTATAGAACAAAAAAAAAGACAACAGAATTTTATCATTTTGCTGTAAAGTTAGTTTATACATTGGTAACTTGAATTTCCGTTACTGGCCGTTTGGACACATAATTAGAAACAGGGTCACTAACATACTTTTATCTTTTGTATAATTAAAAATAACCTTTTTATTACACTTGTGGTGGCAATTACACATCACCTTTAGTTTGTTGAGTAGTAAATTGTGTTCAAAATGGTGAAAAATAAAAGTTAAAAGGTGTCAACTCGCTAAGTAAATGTAAGTCCGTGTTTGAACCGAAAGAGGACATAGAAAAGACTCTTTGACCACTTTGAATGCTATCAGATCCATTCCAAAATACATGGAACTACTGAAAACTAAATTAGAAAGATACACGCAAGGTAAACATCGCCCAGAGAAGATTTGCTCATTTGCTAAACAAGACCCGTTCATAGGCTCCAATGAAATTAGAAATGAGGTTTTCACGTCATATGACCCCGGAAACGTGAAGTGAATACTAGTAGCCAGTCGGTTAGTTGAAGTGAAACTGTATAGGAGGGTTTCCCAAAAGGTACCGGTCCCGCAGAACAGTAAAGAGAGATGAGATAATTATTTACGAAAAAATACAGCAAGTTGACAGTTCAGGAATAGACAAAAAGTTTTACTTTCAGATGAAACTAAAATCAAAATGTTTCCACCACCATGCTTAACCATACTTTTGTGTATTTATTGTTGAAACCATGGTTTGATAGACGTTTAATGTAGCGTTTTCTGTCAGAATTCACCATGTTATTTTTAGTTACACCTGAAAATAAAACTTTTTATCTGAATCTTCCTATATTGTCCACTTGCTGTATTTTTTCGCAATTAATTATCTCATCTCTATGTTGTTCTGTAGGTACGGTACCTTTCGGGAAACCCCCTCAAACAGTTTCGCTTCATCTAACTGACTGGGTACTAGTCTACACTTCACGTTTTTGAAGTCATGTTATGTGTAAACCTCATTTATAATTTTATTTTAGCCTATAAACGGGTCTTGTTCAAGAGAAGATTCGCTTACCGTACGATAAGCGAATCTTCTCTGGGCGATGTTTTCTTTGGGCGTGCCTTTCTAATTTGGTTTTCAGTAGTTTTATGTCTTTTGCAATGGTCGATGGTATGAAATACCTTCTTATGGTGCACATCCTAAGTGATTGACGATTCATTTGGATGTCCCCTTCGGTCCAAACGCAGATTTACAATTACTTAGCGAGTTGACGCCGCATAACTTTTATTTTATTCCCATTTTGAACATAATTTACTGCTGTTGTAAGTGAAGTTGATGTTTATTGCCGCCACATGAGTAATGAAAAGGTTTTTTTTAATTATTCAAAAGAAAAAAGTATGTTTGTGACCTTGTTTCTAATTATGTGTCCAAAGAGCCAGTATCGGAAATTCAAGTTATCAATAAATAAACTCATTTTACACTAAAGTTATAAAATTCTGATGTATATTTTTTTCATTGTACGTGTATTTTAATGTTGTGGCTACATCGCTGCATAATTAATTATGAATTATTTGCGTTTCTTTTGCTACTACCGCTAGTTCAATGTTAATATTTTCGTGATTGTATGGAGTGTTTCTAATTATCTGTCCACCACTGTATATCCGTACGACCTAGACTTATTTCTCGGCGACTGGCCCCAGACCGCTTTAGATCGGGATGAATGGAGGACATGGGGGGAGGCCTTTGCCCAGCAGTGGGATACTGACCCAGGCTAGATAATAAATAATAAATATCCGTACTAATATATAAATGTGAAAGTGTGTTTGTTTGTTTGTTTGTTTGTTTGTTTGTTTGTTTGTCCGTCTTTCACGGCTAAACGGAGCGATGGATTGACGTGATTTTTTAGGTAGAGATAGTTTAGGGCACGGACGGAGAGTGACATAGGCTACTTTTTATCCCGGACAAAATTGATGTTCCCGAGGGAAAACAAAAATAAAGTTTGCTTGATAAATCGATATCGATCGATGATAGATCGATATCAATCGATAACCGATCGATAGATGATAGATCGATGGCGCTGTGTGTCGTTTGAAACGAGAAGTTTTCTTATAGTTGTGCTTTATACCGCGATATAACCAAGTTCCACGCGAGCGAAGCCGCGGGCGGAAAGCTAGTATATATATATATATGAGATCATATTTACTTTGTAACACCAGCGACACTAAACAATTACTCACAGCTAAACTTAGAAATAAAAAACTTAGTCACGGTTCACATCTACCACACTGTATCTGTATAGCATGAACGCTATGTCTGACGCCGGGTCAACTAAGACACTTTAAAGCATCTCGTGTCGCACATATTTAAATTGGCTGCTCCGACCAACGCCTCTCGCAGCGCGATTCCTAAGTTCCTAACAAATTCCACTAATACCTAAGTGTTGGATATCCTCTAATGTGCCGCATAGTTCACAATTTGGTGAATCAGCTTTTTTCATCAATGATCAGAAAGTTTATAATCATTAAACATGCATGCATGATCGTCGCGGTGGGATCCAGGTAGCAACTTCACTATCACATTGCGCGCTGGGCCGTGCGGCATACAGTTGTGTCCTGCAGTTCACTTTTGCATTGCACCATTTGCCACAAAATTTGCAAGTATCGCAAAGTTGGTTGCTAAGGACGGTGGCGTCCTGGCGTCATGCGAAGTGCGCCAAAATGTGGAGCAATTATTTAAAGGGGCTGTTGGAGTTATGGCAGGTGTTGATTTATTTATTAAGGACTACATTATGCCTTACAGTAGCGTTGTGAAGTTAGGCTACATTTTTTAATGAAATGAATAAGAAATAAAAGATCAGCCGTTTCCTCTAAAGAACACTAATTTGGCTTAAATATGTGATTAGGTATTCGATCGGATTTATTAAAAAGTGATGTATATTTTCTTATTTTTAGGTTTTTGAAGGTGATGGACTGCCAGATAAAGTCTGCGCTGAGTGCATTCAGAAGCTCAGTAGTGCATATATATTCAAACAACAATGTGAAAGAGCAGATCAGGAACTACGTAGGAACTATGTCCCGCCTCCAGGTATGACCCAGATATGATTTACATTATGCTTCAATGCCTTTCATCATGTTACAAAAAATCTGCAACTTTGTCAACTGAAACTTTCAACATTTCATCCATCTTGGGAGCGTTCAAGTATTATGTAACGCAAATTGGAGGAAGGGGTTCACAGAAATATGTCATATAGCTCACTGGTAAAAATGGTCACGGGTGTTACGTAATGTTCAATCGTCCAGAGAAGGCAGGGGGGGAGGTTGTGCAAAAAACGTTTGCGGTGCGTTACAGGAGGGAGGGAGGATCGATCGAAAATCTTCAAAAATTGCGTTATGTACTATCGAACCAATAATAGTGAACGTCATAGTGATATTGCGTTGTTTGACAGAGGAAATGTTTATAACGTTTATTGTGACAACGTTCTGCGGTGGGTCAGGAATCAGTTTGTTCGATAGTAATACATATACATACTTGAACACTCCCTTTCGCGACAGATGTATTGTGTTTGATCTTTATAGCTACGTACTTGATTGATTTTGATCAATGGACGTATTTGCAAAACTTTTATCAACCATCAATTTACGAAATCAATGAAAAGTGGATACCACGTGTCACTAACAAAAATATTAGATAATTTATTGAATTGGTTCAGTTGGTATGATGTGTGGTTAAGGGCTCCAAAATATTTTATTTCTAGGACTTAATTTCATGTTTTGTCTATTTGAAAAAAAAAATAGTTTATTGTGTTCTGTTTCCCCTACTTAGTTCGATCAATATTAGAGTACTACATATGACACCGCCTATACAAGATTGTTGTAATAGTATAATTATTATCAAAACACTCAAGACTACCTGTCATTTTCTGACATCTATGGTTAGAGAGTGACAGGTACCTATAGTCATCTCGCGCGCAACTAGGCTCGCATCATGTCATATTTTTGTAAACTTATTGGCAAAGCATTTATCATGAATAAAGATATATAGGTGAAAAACTTAGCTAAGTCCCCTGTTGTATGTGTGAGTAACGTGAATGAATAGACATTATTCTTTCAAAATTTGAAATTTATGTCGTATGGTTTGCATACTCATTCTTTGCTTATCTTTCAAGTTTGATTATTCCTGTCCACGTATGATTGACATGACTGTCACAATACGGTATAAATAGTTCTCAATTTAAAGTAATTGTTTTCTTTTTTTTTGCGTCGTTCATTGCAAACTGTACATAACTACATAAAACAGGTGACTTACTTAAGTTTTTTACCTATACTAATGTTGCATCCTCTTGAAATTTTTATCTATAAAATATATTTTTTTTCGTTCGATTCCAAAATGTAGATGTACGATGGCGCTGGAGCTATTTCAAAGACACTACAAGTATAAACTTTTTCAATACTTTTTTATTGCGGTGGAAAACAGTTTTGCACTTGATCTTTGTAAGTAGGTACCTCAGAGCAAAAACAAAGAGGAGCTGGCGTAAGCAATTGTGCACTACATACATACATATTCTCACGCCTGTATTCCCAAGAGGGGTAGGCAGAGCACATGAATTCAAAAATTCAGTGCCACGTCTAGCAATTTCAGGATATCCAGATGGTTAAACGTGATATTGCAGTGACAGGTTGCTAGCCCTTCGCCCACAATACTGTGATTTTTAATTGTGTCCTGACGTCATCAATGTGGGCGGGGCCTAAGGTAGTATGCTGACAGCGTTCGTCAGGTGCACATCTCCCAAAACTCGCAATTTTTCATCATTTTCGCGTTTTTACGAAGAACATAATAAAATGTTGTGTTGTAATGTCAAAGTTACTCAGACGGACATTCTGATGCTACGAATGGCATGATATTCCATTCGTAAGTAATGTTATACGCAATTTATTGAAATCCTTCTAGAACATTTGCGGTTTTTAAGTACAAATTACTATTCAATACTAGATTGCGGCACTTTTAGTAATAAAAAAATATAAATAGGTTACTAGTTTATTGCAATAATTATATGAAGACATTGGAAACTATTATCCATTTAGTACTTCAGCCTTTTTTTAGTTGCTAAATACAGTATTCAATGATTTTTTATAATTATAATTTAAATGGGCCGCCATCTATCATCACGTACAATAAATATTATGAATGTCTCAAATATCGTCGCTCCCATGCTAAACTAACATAACTGTAAAATACACATTTTTGAGGGGAGCGAATTGATGTTGCTAGAATTCGTTTTTATTTTTTTATTATTTTGTAGTTACAATTGTAGTATAATAGTAATAGTATACACATGGTATTTTCAAAATGGATGTATTACATGATCAATTTGTCAGGTATGCAGGGAAAATTTTAAGTCGTGAACAGAAGTATTTTTTCTAGACTCTAAATTATTGGTTAGATACTTGCGCACTTGTTACGAACAACACTGCTTAAGTCTTCAGTTTGTTGGAGTTATACCTTGTATAAGTCGTGAGAATTACCACTTCAGGCCAAATAGATTTATACTTTAATATTCATCTTATCTTCACTCAATACCTCATAATATTTGCATTTATATCATGCACGTATTGTAAAAATTAAATACTTAATGCAATTTTTTGTGTCTCCTGAAAACTAAGCAAAACTGACTTACGCGGTATTGTTAGCTTTGCGACGATACGTCTCATTACATTTTACCCTTATTGACATCTAGTGTGGAATAGCTGAATTACATAGTTATGTTTAACATCAACCTACATGAGTAGTTTTGCTACTAGCCAGCAGATGGAAAATGACGTAGTGGGGGAAGTTAAACACCCCCTCACCCCGCAAAATGTCACGCGCTTCTTTATAGGGAAATCTAGTTACCGTTACCACATCTCTTTGTTTTTGCTCTGAGGTAGGTACAGTGCCTAATGCTTCGCGAAAGTTTATTTGCTTCGAAGCGAAATTTTTGCTATGATTTCTACGATTTTGTCTTTATTTCCTCGCTATTGCTGTGTACGATCAGACAATTATTTAAAAGGATTTTTAAAATAATAATGTCAATTTGAGAGTTGACAGCGTAATTTGACTTTACGACTTAGTGTTTTGAAAAGAACACTTTGGTGGAACAATCGCGCCTGCTATGAGCGAGATATGTATAAAAAAGTTACAACATATAAAAACAAAGTTCAACGTACTGCTATTAAATGCTACTCATACCAAATTTATTGGCGAATGTTTGTTCAGGATTTTTTTAATTTGTTATATCTAAGCAAAACCGATTGGTCATATCATAATCCAGAGTTGGCAACCATCCTTCTTCCATAGGACAGAGACTTTGTTTTTGTAGTGTCCGACGCCCTGGTTTTAAAGCACTTTGACAAGTCTACGTGCTTGGCCGCGGAGCGAATTATTTTAACTGTCGCAACTCTGCGTCCCTTTTTAAACGGTTTTACTTAGCTTACCCTGTTTGTTTTAGTCTTTAATTGTTTGTTTTAGTCTTTAATCTTTATTCCTTCTTTGGTCTTTGGTCTTTGTTGGTTCAAATTTAGAAATTGAAATTTTACCCTCTTTCCGTCAACTGATTGATCTGAAATTCGGTATGCGCTTTTAGTTGTGGTGACAATACAACAATGTATAGATAGATAGATAGATGTCTTTATTTCCTTTTGAAAATTAAATTAGGTACATTAGAAATGTCAAAACATAATAAATTCACAAAAGGATCGTCAATTCATTGTCATTGTAAATTCAAAATGGCCGCCGCTACAAAATGGCGGATGACCTAATTCTTATCAACCACATCAATATGGGTATCAGTTGAAAGGTCTTTGCAAGGAGAATACACTGCACTATACAGGGTGATAATGTAATCCGTAACGAAATTTTACATACCTGTATGTTAATAAAACTTAAAAATATAATTTGAGTAGTTTCTCATTTTCTTTTGTAAATAAGAAGTTATGTGTCATCAAAGTTTTCCTAAAAAGTGCTAACATTATTGACACCGCGCGTGCAAGTAGCGCGCGTGGGGCGTCAACTATCAATCAACTTATGTACAATAACAATAAAAAATTGACCCTACCCTACAAATCTAAACTAAGCGTACCTTATTAGCTGTTCAAAATGGAGTCCATGTCTCTCCAAACAGAGTCTTGCACGTTTCAAACCGTTTTCATTTACTCTTATTAGCACTTCAGTGTCACTTTCACTTCAGAAAATGCACTTACAATCTTGTCTTTAAGATTATGTAAATTCTGTGGTTCGTCCATGTACACACGGCGCTTGATTTCGCCCCAAAGATAGAAATCACAAGGGGTGGGGGTCAGTTGACCTGGCAGGCCAGGCCACAAGTCCACTGCGACCTATGCACCGGTCACTGTACACAATTGTTCACGTGCTCGCGCGTACATCGCGAGCGTAATGGGGGGGTTGAACCATCTTGTTGGTAAAAAATTCTTTGGACGTACACTCGCACCATTTCATGGTACTCGCAATTCGAAAATTCTAACGACATTGTCACTCGCACACTTCGCGCTTACGTAACATACGACCGGGGTGATTAGGGAACGCGTGCGCATCGACTGCCAGGTTGCGAATTCGTTTTTCAAACCTACCCTCGGCGGTTGCTTTAGGGGATTGTGGCAAATGCAAAACTACCCTACTTTAGAATAGAA
>BHDV01000694.1:24624-43587 GCA_005406045.1 Adoxophyes honmai
GAGTCTTTGTACTGTGTGATAAGGTTCAATTTACTAAAATTATATGACGTTCATAAAAAATATTTTGTCTCATTTGGCTACGTAATGTAGAAATAGGACGCATGTGCCGCTTTCTCGCTTTGTTTTTGTAGGCGATGTTCTATCTAGTTGTATTGTTGATCGAAGATAATGACAGAAAAAACAATTTAACGGCTGGAGTGTCTTATTTTCAGCAAGTACATGTACAATAAGTTATATTTTTAGCTTTCATCTAACAGATAATATAAAATTTTGATCAAAATTGCAGATTTTAAATCACGACTACAAATGTTTGGCCAATGTTGGAACAACATTGGGTGTAACAGAACAGTAGATGCATGGAGAAGATTTGTACTTTATAAAATGTATTTGTTACCAGAACTTTAAAATTGGTTGCTGCTATACTTCGTTTTTTTAGGTTGAGAATTTCAACGGACACAATTTGAAATTATCTCTGGAATTAATTAGTAAAACTGGAAATTATTTATGCAGATACACTTAATATTGTTTGTTATAATGTTCTTAAATCAAACATCATCATAATTTGCGCCGATATCTTGGGATTACTCAAAAATGTGTAAGGATTTGACAGTTAAAATTCTCAACCCAAAAAAAACGGAGTATAGTTTGGTGTCTGTTTTTTTACCCTCTCTTAACCTTTAGCTGGTGACGTGGTTTTAATTTCACGTAAGCACTGACGTAGGGGCCTCAGAGGCCCGTACTTAAAAAAATTTTTTTTTCTGAATCTAGAGGTTTAATTTGTCCTGACATTTTATAATTACATCAAATAAGTGTAATTCTAATGAAACAAACAAAATTAATAAACAGTTTTATTCAAAATAAGTCTTATTTTTAACAAATAAACCACAGTTAACATTTTTTTGGCAGAAATCACTTGAAATAGGAAATCACCTTGAATACGTATTTGTTTCCAGCAAAACAAACAAATTAATATTTATCATAGAAGTTTAATAATGTCTCTAACAAACTAAATAATAAACAACCATAGATCTATGGAGAAAATAAAAAACTGCAAGGCACCAAATCTTACAAATTTACGCACAATCTGGACAAACTTTCTTTGCGCATTGAAGGCAAATATTATGATTTTACATAATGTAACATGTATGTGTAGACTTCCCCTGAAGCTTCAGTGGACACGTGTGGTACCTTCTTCTTTGTGTTATATCATCTTCTGGAACTTCTAGACGCTCAGCCATATCAGATCAGACCCTAGCACTCATAATTACTGTGTCACTGAGCATAGAAAATCTTCTACTTTCACTTATATGTACGCCATCATCGTTATTGCTTGACCCTTTTCTTCCAGATAATGAAGTAGGTTCCATTTTGGGATAGCTAATCAATAATTATTGACACTAAGCTCTCTTATTTTTTTTTTCAGACCGAGTACCATTGAAGATTCCTCATCAATGCTTTCCGATAACAGTGGCAATGGACCCTTACAGTGTAATTACTGCGATAAGCGATTCAAGTATCGAAAGTCTCTAGTCAACCATGAATTGAAGCATTCTCAGTTGGTAGTGAAAACGGAAAGCGAGGTGGTCGCGTCGAGCAGCGCGGTGGCGGCGGCCGAGGCGGAGGCGGCGGAGCGCGCGCCGTACGAGGCGGGCGAGGAGTCCGCGTCCAGCGGCAGCGGCGGCGAGGCCGACGACAACACCTGCGACATCTGCGAGAAGCAGTTCTCCTACAAGCGCCTGCTAGTGCACCACAAGCGCACCAAGCACAACATGAGCTCCGGCACCAAACGAGCCCCCATCATCCTTAAAGATTGCCTGGTTAGATGTCTCATATGCGATATCAACATGAAAGTCAGCGAGGTCAATGAGCATAATCAGAAGCATATAAAGGCCAATATTAAACCGCGTAATTTGTATACATGCATTGAATGCGGGGAGAATTTCAAAAGCCGCACAGTGCTGGCTAACCACATCAAACTTGTACACAGACTCAAGCAGCTGCCGCCTAAACAATTTGAAGGAGCTGATTTGGCGGATTTTTGTGAGGTCGTTGTGACGAAAGCGGAGCCCCTGGACGAGATCCAGAGTCACAACGGCTTTGGGGAGGTTCCGACCGAGCAAGGGTACTCTCCGTCTATAAATCTGAGCGGGTTCACTTGCACGATCTGTGGCAAGAACATGCCTACTCTCATTTCACTTAAACGACATGTAAACTGGCATTCAAATGTTGGAAATCAGTTGGAAAAAAAAATTGAATGCTTTGTTTGTAAAGAGGTAATGTATAAAAATTGAAATCATTAGGAGCCGTTCATAAATATGTCACACAAAATTAGGGGATTTTAAACACCCCCTCCCCCTCATGTTTTCATTACAGTAATTTTGTTCAAGTGTCACGAACCCCCCCTCCCGCTCCTGAAAGTGTGACATTCTTTATGAATGGCCCCTTAGCATTATATTTCTTATCAATTTATTAGTCACACATAACTCATTTTCCTTTTTTTTTTCAGACTTTCCGGTTTCAATGTCATTACAAACTGCATATGCGTGAACATTATCACGATACGAACCTTGACCCTAAACTTCTGACTTGCACCATATGCAACAGGAAAAGTAAACACCTAAGAGCTGCTCAAGCTCATATGAATTACCACAAACAGACACGTTTTCAAAACAAAGACTATCAGTGTTCTATTTGCAAACGCGTCTTCCAATTTAGAAAGGTTTATCTGTCGCACATGGCTATACACTACAAGCGCGGTGAGAGTCAGAACACTATAGTGGGGGATGCATTGCCCAACACCACGGACAAAGCCTTATTTGATGGATCCCATACTTGTATACACTGTGGTAAGGTTTGTGACTCTGAAAATTCATTAAAACATCACATGTCTTGGCATAATTCGAAAACTTTACTGTTCGGTGCGCGTCATGAGTGTCCGATTTGTAATGTCTCATTCACTAATAAAAAAAGACAAGAATTACATACAAGGACCCATTACGAAGATGAAAACGGTCCTTACAAATGTACGATTTGCGGAAAGGGATACAGTGATGAGAACTATTTCCGAAGACATGTTAAAGGGCACAACTTCGACCATCAGTCGCACAAGAAAAGGATAGAGAAGTTGAGAAAAGATAAAGTAAAATGTCCGATCTGCGTGCGATACTACCCCGACTGGGTGAAGTTGATACGGCACTTGAGGCGTACGCACCCCGAGAGCAAGATGATCAAGCAGGACCCCGAGGCGCCGCCGCCGCGGACCTTTGCGTGCAAGCTGTGCGCGCGCGTTTTCCGCGACGAGCGTCGCCTGCGCCACCACGAAGAGGCGCATTTGCGCAAGCCCGAGTTCTTCAAGTGCAAGTTCTGCGGCAAAAAGACCATCTCGCTCAAGAATCACAACTTGCACATCAAGAGTCACCTCACCAGCAAGCACACCGACAACCCGCTCAAGTGCTATCAGTGCGAGGAGCGATTTGTCAGGGGATACGACTTGCATCACCATTTACGAGATGTGCATGGTATCAATGAGACGTGGATTGCAGATCGAACTGAGCAGACAATGGATGGTCCACTGAAGGAATTCCAATGCTCAATTTGTCTCAAAATACTTGCCAGTAAAGGAAACTATGAGAGACACTTGGATTATCACAATTCTCTCAGATGCAACTATTGTTATGACTATTTTAGTTCCCTGAGATTCTTGGAAGGACATCTGACTTTTAGTTGTGACAAAAAGAAATTAGTTGGCGATACTGAAATATACCCTCGAAAGATTAAATGCCACATCTGCTACAAAGCATTCCATCTGCAAGTAAAGCTCGACTGTCATCTTCGCACACAACACAACATACTGGTCTCTAAGGAAGCCTCCAAGAGCAGGAAAGATCTTGTTTGCGACTACTGTTTCAGAGTATTTGAAAACATAGACGCTTTAACGACGCATAAAATATATCACCGTACAGTCGGTTATTTTGGATGCATTTACTGTAAAAGAAAATTTAATACTTTAACTCTGTATAGAAAACATAAAAACCACCACTTTGCGCAATTGAATGTTGATAACCCAAACAAATGTGAACATTGTGACGAGACCTTCGTTGCTTTCAGAGAGATGATTTATCATATGAGAGATGTTCACGGAGACAATAAGGAGTGGCTTATAATGCCCAAGGAGTCAATCGAAGAGACGTGTCCCATTTGCAGCAAGGTATTCTTTAATCTGCATAGGCATTTAGACTATCACGAAACGAACCGATGCAAGAAATGTGGCGAGTACTTCTACTCGCGAACTGACTTCGACAGTCACCTGTGCGCCATCGAGAGCGACGACGAGGTCAGCAGCGCCGGCCCCGGCCTGCGGCCGCAGTACGAGGAGTGCCGCTTCTGCTTCAAGCCCATCACCAGGAAAAGCTCTAAGGCGAAACATGATCACATTCACAAGGGCTCTGGGTCAATCTCTTGTAGATTCTGTTCGCATAAATTTAAAACGATGGATGCGTTTAACATACATGCATTCTCTCATCGTAGTCGTAAATATAAAACTAATCCTTTGAAATGCCGTAAATGTGGGGAAAAATTTATAAAATATGGGCCATTTATGAAACATATGAAGGAAGTGCACAAGTGCAATCAAAAAATGCATTATCGTGCGACTGTGAAGGCGGAGCGTTGCGTGGTGTGCGGAGACGAGTTCCCCAACCTGCACAACCACTACCGCGCGCACCTGCAGAACCGCTGCGCGGCGTGCCTCAAGTACTTCACGTCCTCGCGCCTCTTCGCCGAGCACGAGTGCGCCAAGCCCGACGCCGACCCCACCAAAGTCTTCACGTCTGACCACAACTTACCTCTGCTGATCAATACTTACGTGCCGAAAGACGAAATAGACGAACAAAAACATTACGGTCATAGTAACGAAGATCAAGATGCCAATGCTTTGCAGGTTATGGCTGATGAAGAAAGCCAAAACTCAAACGAAGACGAACATTTCCGACTTCGGTGTCCGATTATATCGGATGTGTTGTCGCTGTACCCGAAGCAAGAGGCTGGCGGCCCTTTGAACGACGCAGGCGCCATAGAAGCCGACGTCAACGACGAAGTGATAGCCTTGTCGGACGACGAAGTGGGCGTGGTAGACAACGACAGCTGCCCTACTATTACTATAGATGATGATTAGACAAATCGAACTTGGTAAACAGAGTATTATCACACAAACAAAATGTGTTGTCTGAATATTCCTAGCCATTTCCAACCGAATTGACACGACAATTAGATTGAATTTCAATTGGCTTTTAACCTTATTGATGGTACGTTATGGTTCCAGATTGAAACTTCACGATCGTTTTAGCTCGTTTGGAAAGGGATGTTTCAACTTTTGAGTATGTTTATTTAGTGGGCACTGGCTGCATTTTCAAGTCCCAAAGATTGGTGCAGTTTGAGTTCGTCTTGATTTCCAGTTAAAAGTATCTTCAGATGTTGCTAAAGTTACTATTGATTACAGTAATACTAGTGATTGTAATATTAATATAGCGAAAAAAAATCCACATCTAAACTAAATTATTGCAAATGCCCCGACATTTCCTTTACTAAATTGTGGTATATTATGATTATGAAGTGCTTATTAATTAGATATCGTTTAAACCTACCTAAGAACCACCACAAAAAAAAATGCTACAGCATTATAATCGGTCTGACCTACGAAGCCTTAGACATGGGATGCAAATTTCATATAACTTTTTATAGCCTACTATCGGAAATTATGATCATGATGAAAAATAATAGCTTACTAGGAAGGGTTACATAACTAATGGCTAACTTTCGCTCTGTACTAGCTAAGAACTATGGCAAGGAAAGGTCCTCCCGTTTGAGATGCCACCGACAAATACACACGTTGAGTCATTGACGTCAAATTTATAGCGCCCGACTTTTTACGATGCAATTTAACAATCCGGAGACATTTCTCACCTAGCAAAAGAGTTCTCAATTAATCGAAAGCATCTGTGTACATACTTAGTTCAAAATTGATAAAATATTTTGCATTTTCACAATTAATAACAATACGTCATAACTTTGGATAAGTCAAGATAAACTAGTCGAAAAGTAATAAGATGGTAATTTTTATGTAAACTAAGATATTTATGTACGTAGATTTTAAATATAAACGCGTATTGTATATTATACTGTTTCTAAGTTCTTCCAAGAAGTTACTTAACGTGATTTCTCTATTTTGCCCTGGTATACTGATATTAATTACTGTGGAAAAAACTGGCTAATTGCGAGTCACATTCGTGCGCGAAGAGTTCCGTGCCATTATCTATAGCAGAGGTTGCCAAGCTTATTTTGTCTACTACCCACTATGAGAATAAATTATTATATAGCGCCCCGATTTTTTCAAATGTCTTTTGATCGCGTAAACTTAAGGGTTTGATTTTTTTCTTAGCTGGAACCGCAAACTTTGTCAGCGATTTTGTATCAATTTTTAATGTTATATCTCCACGCGTTCCTAAGAAAAACGGTCTTGACAGACCAATACTTTTAACAACGAAATTATCCTAAAAGAGTTATTTAAAAGAGGCACGGAACCCCAGAAAATAAGCGTATGGAAAATATAGCCTTTAACTAGCTCTACCTATTGCGAGTCGATAAATAATAGAATAGAGCCAAACTAAACACAAATCATTAAAGGACACAGCGCACTAGACCCGCCCGGCACCCACCCGGCACCCGACCCTCACTGCCTCGCCGCGCGGCGTCCGCGCGTTGTCGGCAGGTGGTCCGCGGTTGGACCCCGCGCCGTCAACGCGCGGTCCTCGCGCGGTCAACGAACAGTGTTGCCAACTTAGTGGAATTTCTTCTAGATTTGGTAGTTTAGGTAGACATGTGCTTTGACGGGAAAATTATTAGTTTTAGTAGCTAGTTAATTTTTAGTGGAATAGATTCTCCCAGTTAGTGGTAAGTTAAGAATTTAACCACTAACACAACTTATAAAATGTTGAAGTAACTCAACTCATAAAGTGAGCTTAGCATTTGAAGGCAAATGTTGTAATAACTACATAATACCTAATTCAGTAACATAAAAAATTGGCACTATACCTTATCGGTTTAGGTAGTTAAAACAATATTAACAATCTTGACATGTCTTTTTGTTGAAATACACAGTCTAAAAATGAAAATCGTTACACTATACAATTCAATTATGAAAGTAAATGATTTTTTCATACCTAAATTGTAAAATGTAAAGATTTCGATTTATAAAGTGTACGTTTAAATAAAAAGACACGTCAAGATTGTTTACATTGTTATAACTACCTAAACCGATAAGGTATAAATATTTTTTTCTTTACAAACGGAGTAAACAGATGAAGCCGATCCTTCGGAAGATTCACCTGCTTGCTCTGTTTTTAAAGAACAAATTTCTTAAGTGCCAACTAATTATTTTATTACAAAAAAAAACAATTAGGTATCTTAGTACTGTTAAAATAATTATACATACATACATACATATTCTCACGCCTGTATTCAAAAGAGAGGTAGGCAGAGCACATGAATTCAAAAATCCAGTGCCACGTTTAGTAATTTCAGGGTAACCAGACGTGAAGTTAAACGTGATATTGCAGTTACAGGTTGCTAGCCCATCGCCCACAACACACTAACTCATTCCCAGAGTCGACTCTCACGACATCCACGGGAAGAAAGGGCGAGGTGCTATTCTAACCCGGCACCACACAAAAATGTCTGATTGACTAAATGTGTAAATGGCGTATTAGATAAAATTCCATTGATAAAAAAAAACAAAAAAACCACCAGCCACTAAATGAAATATTACACCACTAAATGGGGTGCCAAAATCACCAATTTTTGTGGTAAATCCACTAAGTTTGTAACACTGGTTGGTGGAGAGCGCTCGCGGGCGGCGCGCGGACCACTCGCGGGCGGCGCGCGGTCCACTCGCGATCGAGGCGATCCGTTGACGTTACGGAGTTGATGTAGTGAGCGTATGCCTATACAAGTTCATATAAAGAATACTAACCGCACAAGGCGAGGCGGTGCGGGTCGGGTGCCGGGCGGGTCTAGTGCGCTGTGTCCTTTAAACCCCAAAGAAAAACATATTTCGTGGCAAAACAGGTGACGTGTTACGAAGGCGACGAATAGAGGTAAATAAACTAAGACATTATCTGTGTAAAGTAAAGACCTGTTAGTAAAGGTACGGGTTCGCTTTTGGAAACTGCAGTGTGATTTGGCGAGTCAGCGGCTTTCTATTGCCACATTACCTGTTTATTTTCAAATGATCTGACGATAGAGGCATGGGCTTGTAAGGAGAATATTAATTAGATACTCCAGATTGAGGGCCCTTAAAACAGGGCGCGAGTTAGTAGAGCACACAGCGGAGTCGCAATGAGGGGAACGGCGCTAACCGACCAGTTTTGTGACCGAGCATTAGGGATTGCACAAACGACTTTTCCAATGCTTATGTGGAGGATATACATGAACGCAAGCGAATACAAACATTATCTGGATAGAGATTTGGGATTCTCTAAGCAAAGTGGAGCTATGTGACGTTATAGCTGAATTTCTTTTGTTTTTTTTTTCTATTATGAATAAAATTATTCTGTACTATTAATAGAGATTCACAGTGACTGTCCTCGTTAGTGACGGCGTAAATAATATGTCTGGAGAATTTTATTTCCACAAGTGACCGCTAGTGGCACTGTCAAATTTATCCATGCAAATTGTTTACGCCTTCACTTTTAGCGCGTCACTATTAACTATTTTTAATTGCACAGGTGATGTTGTATAATCGCTTCGTGTGCGTGGATCGGGATGAGTGCCTGTCGCAGGTAGAGTTCTGCGTAAACTTGCACCCGGGTCCTATGCGCAGCGCTCGACGCCAATTTCGAATGCGGATGTGCAAATGAAATGGTCCATATTATACAAATATAAAAGCGAATGCGAATATTAGTGACATCCTTAGTGTATACTGGACTTACTTTTTCAGGTGTATGAACCTTGAATTTTAATAATAATAGCGATAACGGCCGGTTTCGATATTTTGTCTATTGACGGTTTGACAAAATTAAATTAGAGACAGGAAAGTGACGGTATGTTATATTTTCCTATCTCTAGTAAGCGAGTCCCTAATCCTTTGATAACTTGAGTATTGTAAAAATCTCGTACACATGATTCCATATTTAGGTAGCGTTAAATAAGTGTAATTGGGAAAAATAGTGTAGTAAGGTTTTAAGATTGTAATATCTACAAACATACACTTTGTCAAAGGTATCGATTTTACAGTCACCTGTGACATACAGTAGAGTAAAAAATATATGAATAGTACTTGCAAATCTAGTGACCCGGTAGGCGATTTTGAGAAAAGTGGTATTTTCAGAGGTGAAACATGCTAAAATCGATACCTAGCCGTCGGTCAAAGCTAAATCGAGGAAAACGAGACCGTTTTTATTGATTTTGTTAATGTATATTTTATTGCGTTCTCTTTTGTTTTAGTTAATGTTGCTTCTTATAGAGTACCAACTAAATATTATAATAATCGTAACTGACTACCTTGGAAAGCCAAATATCTGTTATGAAACTTACGTTGAAGGTTGCAGGTCGCTCGCCGGTCATGCTATCTAGAGTCACCGGCTTCTTCACAGAGGTCTACCCTCTGTTGTCTAAAGCTCTTTGATCGTACCCGTTTATTTGACACAAAGGTGTTTGTTTTTGTCAATCTACTTACCTAATTATAGTCTTATTTATACATATAGTATACCTACTGCAGGTCCAAGAATAGAGGAAGTCATTCAAAAGTACATAAAAAAAACGTTTAATTTTCATAATATAAAATATATAATTATTTTATGACTCACTATACTATATATATTAGCGAATGGCGCTCTGTTGTTTCTGCCTACCCCACACATAAGGCTGGAATAATGATGTTTGTCGAAGTACGGTGGGCCAAGAAAGTGGTCTACCACTTTTGACAAAAGTTTCTGTGAGATCAAAATTGTCACAAGGTTGACATTGTCACTGTCATAATATTATGGCGAGGGGAAATCGACCTTGTTGTTTCATGAGGTTCAAATGAATATCGATCTTGCGGGGTTAGACCAATTTCTTGGTCGACTGTACATACTTACGATTTATCTTTTACACACATATAACGCCGGTTATATCTACTAAATCATGTATGTGAAAGCTTGTAATGATTATTATGAGATCTAATCCAGTGCAGTTGCATCAATCAAGGATGAAAAAAATGACCCCGTTAACGTTAGCGCACGCTTGACCCCAAGGCAACGAATTTACTGTTTTACTAGCAGGTCTGTAGGCTTAGCACAGCAAGAAACGCGAGTTGACTCGCGCGGGATAGTCTACTTGTCATTGTCTGACGTCTCCAGTAGGTAATAGTTTATCTTGCGCTAGACTCGACTCGCGACGTGCCATATGAAAGCCCTAACAAACGACCAAATTTGGTTTGGAGCGAACCACGAACTTGGTTTGCTCCAAACGGTTCGCTCGACTCGCCACACCATCGCACCCAACCAACGCGGTTCAGTGCCTTTCGTGCTACCGTACAGTGATCATGTCGACGATGCCTCCGACTTTATACAAACAAATCAAAATCGCGTTAGTTGTGGCAACCGTCGTAGCTATTACGCCTACCGAAAAGAAAAGAATGGACAAATGGGTTTTCTATTTTTGTCAAATTATTCATAGCATCTTTGCTACAGTAAAGTTCGTGACTTGAGTCCCACAAACAGAAAATATTTATAGTTCTAACATTTCTACTATTTTTTTTTTTCATTATATTCACGGGTGCTCGGTCTGACGACATTGTAACGTGTGTCACACTTGGAGGTTGGATTGGATTCCGACTGAAGCGCCGAACGGTTTGGTGGCTCGGCCACACGATCGAATTAGGTTCGGTCCGAACCAAATCCGGTGGCAAAACCATCGAACCGAGCGAACCGTCAATAATAATAATAATAATGTTCGGCCAACCGCTGAACACACGTTCGAATATGGTTAGGAGCAAATCAAGTTCGTGGCTCGGTCCAAACCAAATTTATGTACTAGATTTTGAAAACAAAACAACGGTTCTACAGGAACTAGCGCAAAAAACATCTTAAGTCGCCCTATTAAGTCGTTCATCGTGTTGTTCCTGCTCTAGTTTTAGAAATCATTTGTGTTTTCTGTGATATAAAAACTCACCAATGACAAAATATTACATGCCGATATTTTCGCCTGACTATGAAAGCTAGCAAGGCTGAGATTATATTTCCATGTAAATGGAATGAGTTGGTAATGCGTATTAGTGATCTACAATTTTAAATATATTATGTATCTATTTATAGGAATTTGCGAGGATACGGCCTAAAGTGTATTATTTTACTATTCAATGAGTTTTGATGACTTTCAGAACTAAATATCTCATCCCAATAGCTTTGACTGACAGCTTTTTATTTATATTATGTGTATCTAGATTTAAGTAAACGTACGATGTGTAAATATATATATTAATGTTAAAATAGCACCAGCTATTAGGCTGCCATGTGTATAAATTGATGCCAAAAATTGGTCATGAAAAGGAAATAATGGGGCAGTGCCCCTCGTTTCAATAATGTAATGTATCAAAGCATACTTACATTGTAGGTTTGCTTCTCGATTCATTTTGCGTGTTAAAGTAAATAGGTATGCTTTTGAAACTAGGACTCAAATCTGGTACACTGATCTTTTCTGCCAAAACTAATCATTTATAAGGAGGATCGAAAGTTCCTTTTTGTGACTGACGTCACATTTTTAAATTATACAGTGTTCTATAGACCGACGGTAGTCTGTCGGCAGCTACCTGATAGGCTGTTAATTACCACTCGTAAAATTAGATTTTAGTTCGGAATAAGTCACTCTTACCAGCTTTTTTCATATGAACAATAGATGTACTCGTGAGTAAAGTGTAATTTATTCCAAGATTAAAATTTAATTCGTTTAGTTAGATGAAACAACCCTTAGCTTTTGGGTTTTGGGATTTGCTTAATTTTGGGGTTGACCTAATTTTATGAGTGGTAATTAGCAGTTTTATTAGTTGCTAGTGAATTTTTATCGTTTTTTATTGGTATGTAAATGGCTCATAATTTATAAATTAGAATTACAACTCTCTTGTAATGTAATTGTGTCAGAAGTAAGGGTGGCACAGGTCACTTCGTTAAATTCAAACATTTAACAATATCTGATTGCAGCTTTGTATCGTATTTTGAGCTTTCGTCTCACACGATAGGGATCCATATGGGTTGAATAGTTAAGTCCGTACATCGATCGCACTATAGTCGAGATGTCGAAAACATGTTTTATCCTGATTGATTGTATTAATTAATTACTACTGTTTTGATCATATTTCGCTGTATTAATGATTTTGTTAATAATGTGATATAAGAATTCTCAATGTTTTATTTTTGTTTTTGAAGTTTTTGTGATTTTAAGTCCAGTTCATACCTAGAAACAAATTATAGATATGAATGGCCCCAACTTCGCAATGCCGTATAGAGCTTAAATTGCCACTCGACCTAGCTATGTTTGCACCTAACTGGAATGCGGCGTCCCTTCTCACTCTTCTCACCTTCATCTCACCAGTAGGTCGAGGCGACTTTATGGCTTATATTCGTTTACATTTTTAAAGTCGCAGCGAACCGTTTTTCCAGGCCTGACGTTATCGATGTGCGAGGTGCAACATAACTTGGTCTATTTGTACAAATATTTGAGTAACAGTGTGAGGTGTGGGTGTATAAAAACAGCAGCAGAGGTAGCCAAACTCAAATGTGTGTATATTTTTATAAACAATAAAAAGGTTATTATAAGCTAAAAAATATTGTTGTTTGCCGCGACTTAGGCTTAAATAGGACTGGACAGTCCTGGAAAAGTATCTGATTCAGCAGTAAAAAAATATATGATGGCTTTGGGCCCATACTTTTTAGTTACTGAACAGCATAAATATGTGTCAACGAGCCGATATAAACGATCATTGCTGGTAAACTGTCCAATCTCAATAAGCTACTGGTGTCTCATCCCAGCTTCGCACAAGCGGACATTTCTTTTGTAAAATTTTTGGGGTAAGTGACATAAGAATAGTATTGCTTCCCAATGATAAATGATTTTTAAAGTCAGACAAGTAGTTAATTATATTATTAGTCTGCATAAACTAATCTACCTAATTATTACTATATCTACTTAATTAACACTAGTTAGCATCCGATGTCAATATTTTGAGACCTCTATTAAATTCTAATCTTAACTAATAAGTAATTACTTAAGTATCTCACTATTGTGAAACTCGCGATCGGGAGCACCGAGGGAGTTAACAGGCCGCGCTGGCCGGGCCTGCAGCCTGCAGCCAAGTTCTGCCGCTTGGTGGGGTGTACTTATCATTATCAATTGACGTCGGTAGTAGTTTATCTGGATAGTTGGCTACTGCTGCTGCTAGTTAGTTATACGTGAACTCTAACTGCATTTATATTTAAGTTAGGGTTTCAAAACCACGACGTGCACTGTTTGTATTTTTAACCGACTTCCAAATAAGAAGGAGGTTATCAATTCGACTGTACCTATGTTTTATTGTATTTTATTATATGTGGCTCGATTGGTATTCATACTCTCTAATAAAGATAATGAATAGTTTAACTTCTAGTTTTCATTACCACAGGCGCGACTCAGTCTTTAGATTTCGGATTGGGTATCTAATAATAATTCTATTCCTCCATAACTAATCAAAAACCCAACACTGGTTGATCTCTACACCTGGTTATCTAATTCTCAGTTAAATTAGTGATGTTGCTTCCAATGAATTAGTAAACTTTTAGGGTTCCGTACCCAAAGGGTGAAAACGAGACCCTATTAGTGACTTCACGGTCTGTCTGTCTGTCTGTCCGTCTGTTCATCTGTTCATCTTTCACCAGGCTATACCTTATAACAGCTCTGAAGTTTTAATCACTTTATCCGGTGAACTTGCGCTCAGCATTAGCGCTGAAACGCGGCTTCTTTAGCAGGGCCATGCAGACATTTTCTTAAACGCCTTAAGTTCTCCTTAGGAGTAAAGCCACACACTTCAGTTGCTCGAGGTCCGGTTGACTTTGTTCTAACCATTTTGTCACATTTTCGGTTTGATCATTGACGTGCGAGCCAGCACGTAGAACGTACCTACGTTTCCTCTTTCTCATCCATAAGGTTGGCTAAATCGAACTGAAATTTCTTATCTATGAGATCTAGTTTTATTTTAGCCTTTTCTTTAGCCATTTCTAATTCCAGCTGCTTTCTCCTGGCCTGCAGAGACGACAACGTGGACGTTGACTTAGCCCCCGAGCGTGCGGCGGGCGGGGTCGTCAAGCGGTAGGTACATCGACTTGACACTGTTACCCGCGGCTTCCAATGTTCGGCTAGCGGTCGGTGTCCGATCATCTTTCTGCAGATTCCCATCAGGTGGTGGAAGACCACTTTGTAATTGTTATTAGATTTGTGCGCGAATAAAAAAAATGAATACTGATGGAAAACTGGCTTTAACCTTTTCAACGCCGAGAGCCACTAAAGTGGTCGAGTGCTGTCGTGCCCACCACGCCAACGACCACTAAAAGGGTCGGAGTGACAGTGCACTTTGATCATGAATAAAATCTATTGTGAATTGTTTTTCTTTATATCTACTGGCTTAAACGTAACATCAATTCATATTTTGTTCCTTAAAAGAATTAATTAATGCTTGGACAGGTCAAAATGTGAAAATTTCGGGATTATTCTTCGGATATAATTTGACGCAATAATGTCAGTGTCTCATACGCCAATAGCCCTTAAGAGCGTGCACACAAAATTCGGTGATTTTGATGTTTTTCCAATGCTTTAGAAAGCTATAAATCCTTAAGTTTTTAAAGAAAAACTACTGTAACATATAAATAAACTCTTTTTCTAGAGATTAACGGAAAAAAATATTTTATTAGCAACACAGATTTCTTTTACTTAGCCAATTTGTTGAAGGGTTTTCACAAAAATACGCGTCAGAGCTGTCTTTCACTTGAAAATTTGCCATTAAAATTGACCATAAACGATATAAACTTGTTATTATCTGATAGACAATATAGTCTACTGGGGATTAACGGATTAACATGAATCAAATTATTGGTTTTTATTATTCAAATATCATTTTACATAATTTGAAAGTTGAACCATTACTTTATTTTTTTTGTCATTGATTTTAATGTAATTACAAATGAAACAATTTTATTGTAAATTTACAGAATATGTTTAGTCAAACTATATTTTTTTCATGGCTAAATATGAGTTAATTTACATTTCACGATTTTTTAAACATTGGTCCAAAACCACTAAGGTCAGGTGGGGGAAGAGAAACGCAGGGATAAGAGGGCTCTACAGACCATAATCACTCATAACTCGACGAGTTATGGTCTGTGGTGCCTCTTACCCCTGCCCTGCCCCTGAATTTCTCTTCCCCCACCTGATCTTATATTACGTTCGTAAAAAATGTGTGCGCCCTCTTAAAGTGGTCGCTAGAGCTGTCGCCGAAACTGTTTCATTTACATTTGACTATTATTGTGAAAATATTGTTACGAAGTTGTTTTTTCCAATATTTGTAATCCTAGTCTAATTTATAACATTCGTTAAATCATCGTATTTGTCGTGTAGTATCGGGATAGAATAACACCTGTCCACCGTGGATGTCGTAAGAGGCAACTACGGATATAGGTTTAGTTATCCGTTAGGCTACAGGCTAACAACCTGTCACTATTCTACCTCTTCTATCTTTGCAAACCTTAAAGGCCGGCTAAATAACTCACCTTATAACTTTGACGTAAAGCATCCGATCATTCTGCCCAATAAACACTATTAAACAAAAGCTTATTTTTAATTTGTTCACATCCATCTGTTGCACGCTTTACCGCAAGCCATCCTATCCTACGTGAAGACTGCTTATTGGCTCATAGGTGGCCGAGCACAGGCTCATTCCACTTGCCATAAATGTATCTTGTGTACTCGAATGCGAGGTGCCACTGTCACACCGCTCATGGGCAGCTTACCGTCAGCGCTAGTGACGCTAGGTTTTCCTTTTGAATCCATCGGTGTTGACTACGCGGGCTCAATAATAGCCGCTGCACGCAAGGGCCGCGGAGGACAAGTTACTAAAATGTATACCGTTATATTCTTTTTTTTTTTAAAACCAAATGCCTTCACCTGGATTTATTTCATTTAACCTATGAGGAGATTAGCTCCACTTTATGTCAAATCGAAGCTATTCTTAATTCGCGTCCTCTTACTCCTATTGTCCAATGACCCTTTTCTGACTTGCTACCCTTAACTCCCGGTCATTTTATAATCGGACGACCACTTACCGCTCTTCCGACACGATGTCTCAAGGACGCCAATTATTCCAGCTTAACGAGTTACCAACGCATAGAACAGCTGAAGCAACATTTTTGGACCCGATGGCAAAAGATTACGTCTCAGAGCTCCAAGAGCGAAGCAAATGGAAGCTTGGCAGGATTGCCGCGGTCATTCCGGGAACAGACGGCATCAACCGCGTTGCTGATATACGGACCACGTCAGGGATCATTCGACGTTCATTCAGCAAGAACTGTCCACTTGGTACCAGTCACCAGCGACTAATTAGATTGGTTGAAAACCCAGTTTTCAACGTGGGCGGGCATGTTGGAACGAAACGCAGGATATCCGAGGGGACTGGAGCGGCGGGGGCAGATTAGATCTATGAACTTTGTTACATTCCAATTTTTACTTCAGAGAACTGTCCGTGTATATTGTAAATTAATACAAACCATTTTTGAAAATCTATTTTTCTATTTACTATCTACTACAAGTCCCAACACATACATAAAAAAAAATGATAAAAAAAATACAGCCGAATTGAATACCTCCTTTTTTGAAGTAGGTTAAAAAGATGTTCGAGCGCGTCGCTAACAATGACATTAGTACTCTATATGTATGATTCAACCAAAAGGGAACATGGTCAATATTTTTTTTATAAATTTGAAAACCGGATAATACCTACTTAACCGAGACTTATTTCAGTTATTTCAAGACTTGATTATGTTATCGGTTGGTTGAGTCGGCCCTTCGCGCGCGATCCTGATCGCGCTTACGCTGCCGATACTTTATGTCACGCTACAGGCTACATTGAAACACCTTGTCTTTTTTTGGTATTTATTTAGTCAACACATCGTCCAAGGTTCCATGCGATAAAATTATTCGTTAATCAAAGTTTATACATTTGATATTATTACAAATAACAATGAAAAACGAGAATATTATAAAAATAGCTTTGCGCTTTCATACATTGCTATCCTACTATACAGATAACTACTTAGCGTAAGTATAATTTATTTTATTTTGTTGTTGAATGAGCATATAATAACTAAATTGATAAAAAAATGCAGTTAATTAATATAACTAAGCTGGGCATTTGTTGTAATATAAAATAATACCTAGCTGAAGACAAATGTAAAAATATAAACCCGGTGTAAGTACCCAGTGTACGAAATTATACTTTCCGAAGACTAAATATTTTTGTAGTGTGCGACCGGCTAATAAAAAGTCGCAAGATTGTGGAGCTTTATGTAAAGTAAATACAATTCTCTTAAAGTTACCTAAGCATATGATTTGATTGTTGTCTATAACACTGATGGATTGCCTCTGACTTTATACAGGGTGGCTGGAAATTGACCGTGAATATTTTTGTCGAGCAAATTATCTAAAAAGCGATAAAACATTTGGCTCCCATGAGGTCAATAGTGAAAAATCTCAGGAAATATTTTACAGGGGTTTTCAGACGCGTATACCCGACCACTGGTTAAAATATTAACGGTCGATTTCGGCCACCTTGCAAATTACTGCTATAATATTAGGAAATCTTTTACAACTTTTATAATTTTGGACAGGCATACGGCAAAACTAAACAATACTACACGGCTAATTGCTGGACTATAATTATATTTAGTTACGATTCACAATAGCCAATCTGCAGTGGTTTGTGATGCCGGATGGGCCAAAATATGTATGTATATACATATCACCTTGTTTCGTATTTGTTATTCAAATTGAATACTGGGAAATCTAAAACTAAAGCCGTCATAAGTCATAAAATACTGGTCAAGCTTTACGTCAAAAAGAGGTTCCAGTCAAGTATTAGATATTATTAGAGAACCGCCAAGTCTTCAAAAGAGAAAAAAAAACTGTTTGTGTTAATAAAGATAAACCGTAACAGTAAAATCTTGAAACCTTTGTTTTCTCCATAAATACTAGACTTATTACTTATGGTTGTGTATCGGTTAAAGATGTCCTAATGAAAATGGGCAAATAATAAACCTGGCCGCAATTTTTCTTTTTGGCCGCATACTCAAACTTCTAACTTAATAATTAAGCATCGGGAAAATGATATAGCCTCTAAAAAACTAATTCAGCTTCATTACAACGCCAACAAGAAATGCCAAAGGTAACGTCAAGTCAAGACCAACAATTATTATTACTTGCCAGCAAATTTATAAACTCGGCCACGAAATTCGTAACTCATGATCATTTTACATTTTACAGCTTCAAATCAAGGTTACCGGTTCGTTAAAACCAAATATCATAATACAATGTTCTCAATACACCGCAATGTCAAAACAGACAAGTTTCATAATGCCTAAAATTCGAAATGACTTAAGCCTAATTCTTAATATGCACAATTCCTGATATCCCTTTAAGTCTAATTGACTTTTTCTTGTGTTTACTAATTTTCAAATCATGAAATCAACCTAATCTCAAAATGACTAAAAACAAAACAAAACTGTCGCAAGATTTAAACGTCAAATTCTCGATATGGAAGTTTTCATTGACAGGTAAGACAGTATAAATTTAATTATCATCTTACGGGTTTCGGTTTGAAGGTTGAGTTTACGTCGAGTTGATACGTTTGTTAAG
>BHDV01000701.1:0-18198 GCA_005406045.1 Adoxophyes honmai
CAAATACGTGGTGAGACTAGGTTAAAGCATACTGGGGGCCTTGAATCGTATATTTTTCCGCTGTCGCATTACCGCATTTATAAAAACTATTAAGTTTCGTTCAATTATACATTGCCGCTGTCATAAATTGAACACCGTAATAAACCCAAGAGTTGTGAGACACACCACATAACATATATTTTACACAAATGAGCATTACACATAGTGTCTCCAACTAGCATACTTCTCTGCCGCATTCGCTGGAAATTGATGAGTGTTATTTTTATTAATATTTCTTCGACTCCCGCCTGATCGTGTACCTATTTCAACAGCCGTGGATTGGGTTCCGCCCCTAGCACGATTAAGTAATAAGCAAATGAATAAGCTGATGGCCGCTGCTGATTGGCTATTATCACAGATAGCGAGGTTTATCCTTTACTTAAAAACGGTCTATGCTGGAAGTGTGAATGGATGTGTTGGGAGGGGAAGACCTAGACGGACGTTTCGTGACCAAATCGCGGACGTTTTAGAAACAGGTCAGGTCAAGAGTGCCCGAAATCGACGAGCATGTATGAAGAGACTGATGAACGTGGATGAAGCTAAAGATGTATGTCAGGATCGTAGCAAGTGGAACAAAGTGGTCTCTGCCTACCCCTGTGGGAAAGAGGCGTGACGGTATGTATGTATGTATGTAAAAACGGTGAAGGGGATTATGAGAAATCGCGCACAAAGCATAGGAGAAACATCACACCGGAATAGGCAGAGATAACAGAGCTCCATTTGCTTTTGTTCAAACGGACCTACTTCTCTAGCTTCATTTACATCCATTCCTCTTTTCATACATGCTTGACTGTTTCGGGTCATTCTAATATGGTCATCATCTTAATTTATATTCTTCGAGGGCGCCCTCGCCCGACTTGCTCTAACATACTTCACTTCATACACTTCAAGTGCCCTAACCAACTTAACATTCCTTTCTCTATCCTGATATTCCTGATAACAATACCCACTTTCAGACCACATCATCACCATTTCAGCTATAAGACCTCCACTGCGGAACATAGGCCTCCCCTTTAGACTTTCATAAGTATCTGTTGGAAACGACCTACATCTAGCGTTTTCCGGCGACCTTTATTAGGTCGTCTGTCCATCTTGTAGGCCACACCATACTTCTTTCAGACCACACTTCTTTCTAATCACGCTATTATGCACCCTATCGGTAAGTTTTAAGCCACACGCTTCGCAAAGAACGATCAATTCAATATTTGCCTGCGTAAGAACTAGTCTTGTTATACTGAGAAGACTCCTCAATGGGACTTAGAGGTGGTATAAGACTTAGTATCATAGCAATCACGAAGTCAATCGTCTTAAGCTTCCGTGCCTGAACTGTCAACCGCCATGACACGTAATACAGCCCCCGTGATTGATGAGGCCAGTAACGTTTTAATATTGTAAAACTACCCAGGTGTAGTCTGCCCTGGTAAGAATAAAGGACGCATCTTCATAGGAGAGTCTTAAGACTTACGCCCTTTAGTTTTGGGAAGGTAACACGTATCGACCTACTTGGTGGTGTGAATATGCTGGCGTTTGAACCGCTGATTATATTCTGCAACATTTTGTCAGGGTTCCATTCCGTGAAAATGGTACCCTATTACCTACTAACATAGAGGATAGAACCTATAGAGAAACAATGTTCGCAACCCGCAAATAGTTTGTTGATTTCAACATACTAAACGTCACCGTCACTGTCACAGAAACTGTACAGAGCCAATAACCGTAGAGAAAAAGGCACTAGCGTTACGCGCGATCTTGGACCGGCCAATAAGAGCACAGCGATCACTTCAATTGTTTTGCGGAATAAGTTCCGAACAACCAAGATGACATTAGTACTCTATAGGTTCTATCCTCAATGCCTACTAAGTTCCATGTGATGTCGGATTTAGAATAACACCTCTCCATTTCTTCTGTGGATGTCGTAAGAGGCGACTAAGGAAATAGGTTGGTATATTTTAGGCGACAGGCTAGCAACCAGACACTATTATGCATACAAACTCAAAATCTAAAAAAAATCATAGAAGTGACCACGAATTTTATTCTATCCCGACAACACAACAACGACAACGACGACTTTTTTAACCGACTTCAAAAAAGGAGGTATTCAATTCGGCTGTATTTTTTTTTTTTTATCATTTTTATTTTTTATGTATGTTACCTCAGAACTTCTAAACGGGTGGACCGATTTTGATGATTTTTATTTTGTTTGATTGGAAATGGCTTCCCATTGGTCTCATTTTAATTTCATCAAGATCTAACTAGTAGTTTTTGAATTATCCTTAAAAAAAAAAATCAACGGGTATTCGGGCATTTTAGTCCAAATTTACATTTGTACATACTTACATACCTACATACAATCACGCCTGTATTCTTAAATGTGGTAGGCAGAGCACACAAAACGCTACATAGACAAAACTATGTCTATGACACGCTTCTTGGCCACTTCTAGCACATTTTTTGTAGGTTTTGAATTAGCAGGTATAATAGTCACAGGTTGCTAGCCTCATAGCCTGTCGCCTAAAATTTACTTTAACCTATGTCCTTAGTCGCCTCTTGCGACATCCACGGAAGAAATGGAGAGTATTTTTATATGTATTCGCTGATTACTCGAAGACGCCTGGACCGATTTGGAAAATTCTTTTTTGTCTGAAAGGGTATAGTTTCCAGGTCGTCCGATTGTCAGCATATCTTGACCTGATGATGGAATATGAGGGAAATCGAGGGCAACCCTCAAATTTTATGGGCACAGGTAATGTTTTTAGTACATTTTTCGCTTGGCAGTAAAAAAAAAATGACTGAGCTGATGATGAAAGGTCAACTCCTTAATTTTTAGGAGTTAAAGGATATTTTTTTCGATACTGAATGCACCTGCAAACTGAAAATTATAGTTCCAGTAATTAGCCAGGCCTGCTGCTTCTCAAGCGTTGCATTTCTGCTAATGTTCGTTCATCGTGGGGTTTACTTAACAGTTTAGAGGGTTCTAAATCAGATAGTGCTATTTCTTCTAAAGCCTTGAATCTGCTGAGAGCTATGTATACCTACCTGACCTTTAGTAAATATGTACATAAACAGAAGTTTCCTTTCAGGATAAAGCTAATTTGAAGTCGGTTTTTTTTTTGTTTAAAATTATTTGTGTGTATATGTTACACATGTTTTGTTAATCGCTTGTAGGTCGACAGGAAGAGATCCCTTAAGGGATATGTTCGCCTTTGTACTTGTGTTTTTTTTGTTCTTGTTATTTTGTCATGTTTACTTTGTACAATAAAGAGTTACATACATACATGCAACATACAGTAAAAAAAAAAATGTACGTGTAGAATGTCATTTTCATAATGTACAGTCTTTAATACACAATCATTTGACTTTTGAGAGTCGACTCTGGGAAAGGGTTAGTGTTTTGTGGGCGATGGGCTAGCAACCTGTCACTGCAATATCACGTTTAACCATCTGTTTACGCTGAAAATGCTAAACGTGGCACTGGATTTTTGAATTCACGTGTTCTGCCTAACCCTCTTGGGAATAAAGGCGTGAGAATATGTTTGTATGTATTTGACTTTTATTTTAATTTTGTTAAATAAAGTGTTAATGACAGCGTTATGAACGCTCGTATGTTCACCCCGTCGCTTGGGGAGACAACCGTAGTGCGGTTTAAGGTGAAGCGATATGATCGAGCGGGTTTTAACCCCAGGTGAAATAACCTAACCGACATATGGGACCGCGGTTACATTTTTACTGATGCATAGAATAACAAGTGAGCAGCGCTGTTGGTTGCATTCCAAGTAAGAGAAGCACTACAACCTAGTAACATAATATATGCTAGCGCGTTATAAGATCGAAAGTAAAAATCGCTATTTTGTGAGAAGATTAAAATGATGATGCCCCGTGTGGTGCCGGGTTAGAATAGCACCTCCCCCTTTCTTCCCGTGGGTGTCGTAAGAGTCGACTCTGGGAAGGGGTTAGTGTATTGTAGGCGATGGGCAGGTTGCTATGTCACTGCGATGTCACGTTTAACCATCTGGTTACCCTGAAATTGCTAAACGTGGCACTGGATTTTTGAATTCATGTGCTCTGCCTACCCCTCTTGGGAATACAGGCGTGACAATATGAATGAATGAATTAAAATGATAAATGCTAATATAAATTGTATAAAATATAAAATAAAAACATGTGTTTCTGTATACCATGAGTAGGAAAGGTTAGCCTAAAACATGTCGAGCTGAACTCGATTTAAGACTTGAGTTATATATTTTTTTCCAGAGAAGCTATACACAATTTTTTTCTAACGAAGTCAATCACAGTCCCTTTAAGAGACAGAAAAACGAAATAAAATTATGATCTCATTAAAATTGCAAATACATTTCCACACTTCTCAAAGGAGCACAAACACTCACAAATAAGCTTATCAACTTCGCATGGTCCTCCGAGCCGGATTTTCCTTAAACTTGGTCCTTCGAGCCGGATTTTTCACTTAGCCATTTTTGCAGCATTTCGTGACCCTTATCCGAATTAAATTAGGAATATCGCCCACGCCAGCTGTAGGGATTACTAGAAGTAGGTAGAGATTTGTTTTTCTATCCGACACTTGAAATGGGGTTGTTAATGGGGTTTTGAAGTTTTTTTTTGTTTCTATAGATATTATACCGTGTTATAACGGGAGAATATGTATGTATTTTTGTATGTATGTTACATCGGGCTCCTCTCATTTTCTGGCAACTAAGAATTCCCCTAATGTTCCTCTACCTATTATTATACTTTTTAACTTAACCTAAAAAAATATAACCCGTGTGGTTATATTTTGGCGGTCAAAACGTTAAAAGTACCTCGGGTAGTTCAACTTCGTTCAGGGTCCATCATGATACTTAGCACCATCTCATTAGTAGATTATATCGCAAAGCAGCAGCCAGCACTGTTGTGTTCCGGCGTTTAGGGAAAGCCAGTACAATTACATTCACAAGAGGTTATTTTTCGGCCTCTAGAATGGCAACGTACTTGTAATTCATTTGTTATTATATGATGGCGGTCGCTTACAATTGGATTTACCACGACGGTTCGTTAGTAAGCGAGTTTGAAGCCACTTCGCTCAAATTCGCAAAACTCAGGTATCTATACATCATCCCTCATGAAACGACATTATAAAGGATATTAGCTAAAGCTTTTAGCTGAACAAACCTGCTGGCTAGTGATGGGGCTAATGGAGATAACCTGTAACACACGTAAGTTTTATTTAATTAAGTAGGACTAGGCTATCTTTCTGTGAAAAGAGAGAGGAGTGTTGCTATCTCATTCTAATAGTTGTGTTGTTTCGGGCTACGGATTAGGGCGCAAAATATCGAGCTAAACTCGATTTAAGATGTGTATTCACTATTTTTCAAGAGTTGTGCATCTAAAAGCCCTAATAGACGACCAAACCAAATGGTCGTCTATTAGGGCTTTTACTCGATTAATTAAGGCGACAGGCTAGCACCCTGTTACTATTAAACCTGCCAACTCACAACCTAAACAAATGTTAGAAATGGTCACGAAACGTGAAATAATCGTAGTATTGACTATGTAACGTTTCGAATGCTCTATGGCAATATAGGCGTAACGTATGTATGTTTATTTTTGTGGTCGCTAACTTCGCTGCCCCTGCTTGTCGTTATCCTCAATCTCACCTCCATCTTCACGATGAGTATGTGCGGATGCGGATGTCGAACCGGCCATCACCGGTTATAACCAGTTTAATATTTGACACGAACGCTAAAAAGGTTCCCGGGAACCTTTGGCTGTGTAAATAATAATAAAGATTGGATTTTCGGAGAAAAGAAGGGTTTAAAATTGTACGGGACGTTTGGCAAATACCTTTCGGTTTCAATTTCACGTTTCATTTTGAACCTTCCTAACTACGTTGGTAGGGCTTTTTCCGATTACGTAAAAGTGGAGATGGGACCTTTCTATTTTGTTAATTGAGCTTCATCATTGGACATGTTACTTTGTTTTTTGCTTTTGGAAAATAAGGCAGAGTGAATTAGCTGTGTAATGGTGTTGCCATCTATTCTATGGGCGAAACCGGAATTGGTAGCTAATTGAGTTATAGACATACGTACCATCGCGAAAAGGGATTGTTGAGCAACTTACCTGTGTTTGTAACTTGGTCGTGTAATACTAATCCAATAGCTGACATTCAGTCTGTCACTCGGTCACTGATTACACATCTAAATTGCGAACAGTGGCAAGTGGCTCAACAATCCCGGCTCGTGAGTGTACATCACAATATTAGGCAGACTAATTTGATATACGTTTAATACTTACATACATACACCACTCCTGTATTCCCAAATAGGGTAGGCAGAGCACAAGAAACGCTTCATAGACGAAACTATCACCTTTCATGGCTACTTCTAGCATTTTTACTTCTTACTTTACTTCTTACTTTACTTCTAGCCCGGTTCCAGGCTGTACATTATGTATGTTTCCGATTGGAGTAGGCAGAGTGCACAAAACGCTACATAGACAAACTTTTAGCTTAATTTTTGGCCTTATGACTATAACTAAATCTTTTATCTTTTTTTATAATTAATAGTGCGATGAATATTACAGCAACTTATAACGTCACGTTTATGACAGTGATAAAACTATAACTTACTTTATTACAACAATCGAAGAAAAAAAGGATCCGTATCCACGGATCTTGACACTAAATACATATCCGTAATTAGATCCGTATCCGCGGATATAGGTACATTTTGTAATGATCTGGCACTAGTGCAAGTGCAAGGTCAATCTACAAAAGTATGCAGTTCCACCACTACCCATTCGAGGCCACTGCTTCCTAACCGCAAAATCTTTGACCATTATTCCTGAAGTATAACAACCACAATAGAACTGTTGCTGACATCTGCGAGATAAAAAAAACTCTATTGTCCGCGTAGTAAATGGAGCGAAAGAGCGGTTGTTAAAATGTCTCGAACAGCGCCATACATTGTTTAGTACTTCGATGTTTTATTGAAAATTGGAGGGTAGTTGTATTTTAGTTCCCTCCGAAACATTGGGCAATGGTTGTAAATCAATTATTATGTGACTACTTTTGGAGGGTGGCCAATTTTTTGGGGAATGCGGAATTTATAGCGGGTCCCTTGTAAAATTAAGTTTCGTGGATGTTTCGAGATACAAGCAAAAGGATTTATGGCGGGAAATAATGGCCTGTTGCCTTTTCTTTTTCAAAATTCAAAAGTTTATTTGTGTAAGTACGCTCTTAGGAGCACTTTTACACTTCTGTTTAAAGCGTGTAGCACAGACTGCGTGTAAATGGCATCTTTGCATAATATTATGACGGTGTCAACAGATACTTGACGGTAGAATGTAAGTTATCTACGCTGTATATGTACTAAAGTCATTTGGTAGTTCTCCCTGGAAAGTTTTCCGGGTGCTGCCGTGGCGCGTTGCTCCAGATGATGGGTCACAAATTGGCCCAAAACATTTCGACCTAATTCCTATATAAACAACGTGAATAGATTTGTTTCAGTTAACTTTAACATCCAAGGCCTCCGTTACAACCCAAGTACTCGTACCTATAGACTACATAATAGGTTCACCTAAATATATTGTTGTCATAATGTTATTGTATACTGTATGAAAGCAGTATTATATTCCTATTTACTGGGCTAGAATTTTCCTCGTTCTAAAAATATATTCTCCCGGCTACAAAGCCCCATTTTAGCCCCCTCAAACTCGAGACTTGTATAGCGGAAAAAGTCCACTTAGAAAGATTTCTCATTTCACTTATTTATGATACTTATTGTGATTTCATTTAGAAATAATAATGGGGGATTGTGAATCTGGGGGATTCGGGGGATTAAGAGGTAATTATAAGGGTAAAAGCGTTTTTAACCTGAGAATACTTGAGGGGTTTGAGCACGTTTTTAGGGTTCCGTACCCAAAGGGTAAAAACGGGACCCTATTACTGAGACTTCGCTGTCTGTCCGTCCGTCTGTCCGTCCGTCTGTCTGTCACCAGGCTGTATCTCACGAACCGTAAGAGCTAGAGAGTTGAAACTTTCACAGATGATGTATTTCTGTTGCCGCTATAACAACAAATACTAAAATTAAAATAATTATAATAATTAAGGGGGGCTCCCATACAAAAAACGTGTTATTTTTTGCTATTTTGGATCTATTTAAATAACTGTAACAGATAAATACTTGAAATGCTCACAGAATATTTAATGAAATATTTAATTTAAAAGGAAATAATTAAAATAAAATAAAATTAGTATTTAAGGGGGGCTCCCATACAAAAAACGTGTTTTTTTTCTATTTTGGATCTATTTAAATAACTGTAACAGGTAAATACTTGAAGTGCTCACAGAATATTTAATTAAATATTTACTTTAAAAGAAAATAATTAAAATAAAATAAAATAAGTATTTAAGGGGGGCTCCCATACAAAAAACCTATTTTTTTGCAGTTTTTTTTTTGCTGTTTTGGGTCTATTTAAATAATTGTAACAGCTAAATACTTGAAATGCTCACAGAATGTTTAATTAAATATCTACTTAAGAATAAATAATTGAATAAAAATTAAATTAGTATTTAAGGGGGGCTCCCATACAAAAATTCTGATTTTTTGCAGTTTTTGGTACGGAACCCTTCGTGCGCGAGTCCGACTCGCACTTGGCAGGTTTTTTTCCCATTGTTTCGTTGCGGCCCATGGGGAAAATAAAAAAGTAGCGGGTAATTTTCACCGGCCTTTTCCGTTCGTTATTCACTTGTACCGTAATTTTGAAGCATTAGTTCTATTTTTAGGTTACGTGGTTTAATGATCAAGATTGTTCTCGTCTGTCTACTCGTATGTATACAAAATTGTTCAGTCTATAAAAAATTGGGTGTCATGTTTATGTAGGTACAATCACGAACTGGGAATGTTGAGCCACTTGCCACTGTTCGCAATTTAGACGTGTAATCAATGACCGATGTGACCGACTAGATGTCAGCTATTGGATTAGTATTACACGACCAAGTTACAAACATAGGTAAGTGGCTGAACAATCCCTGTTCGCGATGGTACACGCGCGTCTACGTATCGTATGTGCGTTTTAAAATACGCCGTCTTTTAGGGGCCTAAGTGAAATAGATGAATAGGTAAGTAAGCCCTAGCAACAGGACCCTTAATAAAGAACCCTAAAAATCACTCCACGGTCGTTAATTCAACCATAAAACAAAAGAACCCCGAGATAATCGTGTTCTTAAAAGCTAAACGACTTAATCAGATGCCATTAGCATCGCGAACGTTAACTACTGTGTCTTATTGCTCGAATTTACATTTATACAGCAAACTTAATCACCGCGCGATCGTGGAGGCCTAGCGAGTCTCCGCCAATCACTGACTGGTGTTGCCATGGGGAAAAAATCGTAGAATCGGGGAAATTTTACTAATTTTTGAAGTACACCGTGTTGTCGGCTTTAGAATGCTAAATAGGTACCTCTTCATTTTTTCCCTGGATATCGCAAGATCCCAAGACCAAGACATCACCCGTGTGGCGTCGGGTTTAGAACAACACCTCTCAATTTCTTCCTTGGATGTCGTAAGAGGCGACTAAGGACATAGGTTAAGGTATACTTTAGGCGACAGGCTAGCAACCTGTCACTGTTGTACCTGACACCTCAAAACCTAAAAAATATCATGCTAGAAGTGGCCACAAAACGTGAAATAGTGATCGTTTTGTCTATGTAGCGTTTTGCGTGCTCTGCTTACCCCGTTTGGGAATACAGGCGTGATTGTATGTATGTATGTATATCGCAAGAGGCGACTAAAGAGATAGGTAAAGATATATTTTAAGAGACAGACTAGCAACCTATTACTATTTATTTTACCTCTTCCATCGGTTCTTAAACTTAAAATTAGTTTCGTGTGTTCTGCCGCCCATTTGGGCAAACGGGCGTGATTATATGTGTGGTGCCGGGTTAGAATAGCACCTCCCTCTTTTTTCCCGTGGGTGTCGTACGAATCGACTCTGGGAAAGGGTTAGTGTAATGTGGGCGATGGGCTAGCAACCTGTCACTGCGATATCACGTTTTACCATCTCGTTACCCTGTAATTGCTAAACGTGGCACTGGATTTTTAAATTCATGATCTCTCCCTACCCCTCTTGGGAATACAGGCATGAGAATATGTACCTATATATGTATGTATAAATAAGAGAATTATAGGATGCCAGCCTGTTGGCAAAAACATTACTAAACCTATTTCCTTAATCGCCTCTTACGATATAAATAAATAATGGAGATGTGTAATCACTTCACCACACAGTGTGTCTTTGTTTTCAGTCCTTTCTCATTACTTTTTTATAGCAGTCCCCTTTTTGCATCGGGCGTTAAAAATGTGGCGACCAAAAATTCAGCACTAGCAACACAATGGACGCTCTTCGCCGTGTGACGTGACGCGACGCCGCCATATTTTATGGACCCAATCAATTGGGGCCGAAGCGCTCCGAGAATAACCGATGAGACCCGAATAATGAGACACTAGACATCACACTGCTGTGAATAATCGGGCGTTTGAAACGCTGTAATTATTCAGAATACTTTTCTAGATGTTATAAGAGGATAGGAGTCGCACCACTTCTCCATACAAACGTAATCCCCTGTTTTCTCCGAGAATAATGACGTTAGAGGAAACATTTTTTTACATTATATTTGTATCTGCTGTGGCTGTCCCTACGATTTGCTTTTATCGATATTCTAAATAAAAAAATAAAAAATTTAGAAAATCGATAAAAGCAAATCGTAGGGGCATAGCCACAACAGATACATTTGTATGGAGAAGTGGCGCGACCCCTATCCTCTTAAAAAAATTATAAAATAAGTTTATCGTATAGAATGTGTAAAAAATGGATATGGCAGCAGACACACACTATACGACGCACTTAATGTATCGTTAATTTGTAAAGAAATCTGTTAAAAAATAGCCACTTATCGTACAGAAGTAGAACTTCTTCCACGAACGTCACAACTGTCAAGGTGTTCTACATCGCGCTAACGAAGTTTCGAAGATCAGTTGCATAAATACAATTTCCAACTTTCTCTCTGTGGACTTCGGTCCCCAGGCATAACATCTGCCTGGAGAGAGATCTCTCTATTGGATTCTCTCCCACACGCCAGCATGTCGCTAGAGTCTTTGACAGTATAAAAAATGTGAAGCAAAAGTAGATTATTATTGTTAAATTTCATCAACATAATTATTAACTAAGAGACGAACAGCAATTCATTTTTTTATTTATACCTAAGTGTAGATAGGATGTAATTTTGATTTGAATAGTTTACAAAATGTGACATTTTAAATGACACCCTGGTTATTTTTAATCCTGAATAACTTGTACCTTTAGTTCATTTAGTCTTAACCCTTTTAAAACAAGTGAAACAAAAAGTCAAAGGTACATATTTTGTTTTTGACTGTCAATTGATCAATTTTTAAACTATCGTCATCCAATTATTTCTAGTTAAAAGTTTATCATTTTTTTATTTCACCTGCACGTATTTTAGTTCTTTATCCATCAAACATTTACACAGTGACTTTCATTTTCTTTCTGAGCAATCACAACAAATCCATTTTAGTATTCCCCATAGCAAGCTTGTTAAAAATGGATGCCTTGTTACGAGTTCAATCACAACTTTGGTAAACTTTTAAAAGTGATAGCCCGATTAGCCACAAGCGACATTGTTAACGATACCAATCAGATATCATTTAGTATCGGAAACCATACGCAATAATGAGAATAATTATTATTATTTTGGGTATGACTACAAAGACTGCCATTAATTTTCTGTAATGGTTTAGTTAAATACTACCTACTACTACTACTACCTACCTACTACTACTATGGTACCTAGATATTATTATATTCTACTGACTCCACAGTCCATAAAATCATGAGTAAGAAAGGAACGAAAAACAAAACTGAAATACCAATCTTTTATTACTGGCCAGTGCTGACAGTAAAAATGTCGGCATACCTAGTTAAAAAAAAACTAGTAAAATAATACAAAGAAAACAATGACGTTGTTACTGGTTGCTTCTTTTTGCTTTTTCCGCTGCTAAAGTTTAAAAAAAATGAACGAAAAACCGCGTCGCTTGAGCCCTTCCGTTCCTCATTTGTTTTCAGAACGCGAATTCCATTTTCAAAACAAAGTCCCGATTTTTCGGCCAAGTCTTTTCAATTACCGTGGAAGTTTTGGTTTACATTATCAAGGGTTAGAGCCTGTTTACGATTTCCTTTGTCATTTAAAAAGGGTTTTTTCAGTTACGAGCCCCTGAATGGAGGGCATAAAATGTTTTTGTTGCGTATTTTTTTAATATTCCCAGCACAATAACTTCCCGGTTAGCCTCTGCGGTTTTAAGCCAAAATTGTTCAAGCGAAAGAGCTACTCAAGCTACTTTTTAACTATGGGAAGATACTTGTTATTCGATTCCGTAATCTAAGTTAACTTTTAAAAATGTGTAAGGAACTATTTAGCTTCACATGTTGATCATCGACGTATGAGTGATACCTAAATCATAAAATCATAATAAATATTTCTAAATGTCATTTTACAAATTTTAAACGAGCAAGGTTGGTATATAAATGTTTTACTTTCAGGTCGTAAGAGTATTATTACATCTTAAAACCTACACTTTGTATAATAATGTGATATTGGTATATTTGTTTCATAGTCTTTACTCAGGTCTTCCTAATTTGTACAAGTTTAAGGTCTAGCTGTGCGCGCGACTCCGTTCGCGTGGAATAGTGACAATTTTCCCCCGTTTGTTCCACATTTTCCCATATTTCTTCACTCCTGTTAGTTGTAGCGTGATGTTATATAGCCTAAAGCCTTCCTCGATAGATGGTCTATCCAACACAAAAAGAATTTTTCAAATTGAACCAGTAGTTCCTGAGATTAGCGCGTTCAAACAAACAAACAAACTCTTCATCTTTATAATATTAGTACAGACTTTGATATTTCTTGACTCGAGAAGCGTCAGAATGAAGAATCTTTAATTTTCAGCGTTTGATTCTGTGTGGTGTCGGGTTTAGAAGAAGACCTTTCCATTTTTTTCATAGATGTCGTGAGAGGCGATTATTGAAATAGGTTAAGGTATATTTTAGATGACAGGCTAGTCACTATTGTCCTACCTCATGATTTAATACCTAATAAATATAAATCTCTACCGAAAACCACAAGACTTTAAAGGCTTCATCTGGATGATGGATTAGAATTTTTTCACAGATAAAATAGATTGCAATGTCAATGCAAAGTCTGCAAAATTGTATTAAAAATCAAACTCCTAACACTTATACTAAACTTAGTTGTTTGCACATCGCGATGCAGAACTTCCAGCATTTGAAATCGAGAAAACAAGAAGCAGTTATTTGTTACAGATTGTTTGTGGTTTTATCTTGATTTGTTTATCCAGCCACGAGTATAATTAAAGATAAACTTTGAAACAAGCTAGCAAGATACCTATAGTGTGTTTGTTTAGGTGTAATTGATTAAACGTGTGGCTTTATACTTCTGTTTTTTCAGTGAATATCATAAAAGGCGAATAAAGAAAGAAATAAATCTAGATATGCTTTAGGCGATAGGTTAGCATCCCATCTGTATCATACCACTTTCATCTAGTAAATTTGTCTAATAAAGTATAATAGTCATGGCTTTGACTGAGTAACGTTTTGTCTTCTCTTCCTACTCTATTTGGGTATACAGTCGTAATGTTAATCTATATCTATACTAATATTATAAAGCTGAAGAGTTTGTTTGTTTGTTTGAACGCGCTAATCTCAGGAACTACAGGTTCGAATTGAAAAATTATTTTTGTGTTGGATAGACAATTTATTGAGGAAGGCTTTAGGGTATATAACATCATGCTGCAACTAATATCGAAAAATGTGATAAAAACAGTGGTAAATTAGTCACTATTCCACGCGGACGGAGTCGCGGGCACAGCTAGTTTGATATAAACAAGCCACTTGACTGATTTCAAAATTTGTTTTATTTCATGGACATGAGATGTCTCAAATGCATTGTGATATTTTCACTACGAAATAAATTTAATTAAATTGTTAAGTATCGTGTGGAATCGTGTTTAGAATAATACATCTCCATGGATCCGTGGATGTCGCAAGAGGCGACTAAGGAAATAGTTGCGTATAGACAGAGCCGTTTTATCCATAAGGCAATGTAGGCTACTGCCTAGGGGCCCCGCCACGTTCAGGGGCCCCGTGTTAGCGAAAAAATATATTAGGAAGTTAGAAAGACGGTAGGGGGGGGGGGCGAGACGAGCATTGCCTAGGGGCCCGCGACATGCATAAAAGACGGCCCTGGGTACAGTTGCCCCACATGACTCTACCACCTCTTAACTGAAAACGTGAAACAGTCGTGATTATGTCCCTTAAGTAGCAGTTCGTGTGATTTTTCTATCCCATCTGGAACAGGTGTGACATATGAATATTTAATAAATTTCTATCTATTATTTTGTTTGCCACAACACAAGCCAGTGTTGTTCTTATTCGTAAGTACTAAAGTACCTCTCGCTCGTAATCTGTTATAAAACTGCTCTATGTGACAAAACAAATACGTACAGAAGTTAATGTATAACAAGATCGATAACAATTAAAACATTTGTACACAACAATTTTACTCGATTTGCGACGATTTTCATGACTAGGGTAAAGTCACCGGTAATGGACAAAGAGCCAGTAATGGACAATGACTCTTATTTACTACCCACTAAGGAAAAGTCATTTGTTTAACAACAATCAATTCACAACTCTATGGTTTTTAAATTATGAATGAAATATCCATCACTGGTGCTTGTCACTTAAACCGTCCATAACTGGTGCCGTTACCCTATTATATTTTAACGTGTAATTCCCATTCTCATATACCTTGTTATGCTAATGGAAAACACTTTAAAGGCATTTCGTTAATGATACTTGATGCAATTTTACCGTTACGGTAGTTACTCTAGAAAAAGTTAGAGAATCGTTCAGAAACGCGCGTCTCAGGCGCAACCGCGCTTGAACTGGTCCCAACTGTTCCGAGATATCGTGTCAGTGAGCGGTGTCTATGAGGCGCAGCGCAGACATCAGACTTTTGTGCGATCGAATCTGCGGAGCAATAAAAATTCTGAATGGAAACTGTCTGCGCGCCATTCAGAGATTTTATTGCTCCGCAGACTCGATCGCACAAAAGTCTGTCGTCTGCGCTGCGCCTGTGAGCGTTGCTTGAGCGCACTTCATATAGAGACTAGCTTTTGCGTTATATTCGAGATGATTTTTTTACACCCTTGGTTACATTATTGACGATTACCAAGGATCTCTAATTTTTTTCAAAATGAAACGTAGCCTATGTCAATTCGGAAGAATGTAGCAAAAAGAAGAAATTAAAAAAAAACACTAGTAGAAACTAGTGTTTTTTTTTTTAAATTGTCCCAGTACTTTTTGAGCCTATTCACTACAAACATGCAAAAATACAAACAAATCATTCCTCTTTATAATATTAGTGTAGATTAACTTCTGTACTTCTGTGTTTGGTGACTACGTTGTATTTGGGTTCTAACATCGAGCTCACGTATTTAAAACTTTATTCGCTACAGTAGATAAACTACACTATCTCCCGATTTCAACTTTGCAGGTAAATATTACGCTTCATAGTTGTTGTATGAGGATTCTGTATCACTCAAATAATGAGGGAAATTTTAGTAGCTTTGCCACTCACGTTATGGATGTTAAAATTAAACTACCAAGAGACTCACTCATAATGGAGTTAAACGGACATACTCAGGTCTTTATATCAAGATTAGCTCGACTTGTTTTGGATTGAACTTTAGATCAAAATTGTACTGAAAATGGCAAGTAATCATGGTTTTGTCTATGTCACGTTATATTGTGATGACTAAAAAAATCCATTTAGTCCGTCAGGTGGATTGCCAATTTTTTTTTTTCTTTTATTTGACAAGCAAAAAATAACGAAGATAGAGTGCTCTGACGTTTTGAATGACGTCTCGCCTTGGTACAGTTTTTACCAAGTCGTGACGTCACGAGCCCCCACTCCGTAAGTTTGATCTACACCTTTGTCGATGTTTATTTTTTTGATAAACCAAAAACACGTGTCATATTTTTCCACAATTTAACTAACGGACTAATTAGAATGATATACTTTAAGTCCGTCATCATCCTTATTCTAGTACAGTTTTTAGGTTTTAAGTTAAAAGCTACAATAGTGACAGGTTGCTAGCCTCTCGCCTAAAATACACCTTAACCTATTTCCTTAGCCTCTTAACCAAACAAAAGAAATGGATTGTTGTAATTCCAACACCGACCCCGCACGGATAACATCTACCTTACATATCCATTACCTACGTTACTAAGTGCTAAGAGCGAGGAAGCTGCCAGCTCTTCGGTCTCCGGTTGCATCAACCAGCCGCTTGGAGAGCTCTTTCATTAAGTTGGTGGCGCTGGGACCCCACGGACCTAAGGTCTCGACCCCGAATGGTAAGAAAAGGTATTCTGGGCCGGGACCTCCGTATTTTGTGCTTTTTAGTTTTTCGGCCGCTTCAGCTGCCGCTCCTGGTTTAGTGGAAGTACCGTGGAGGTGGGACGGTGCCAGTGTATCGACACAGGTTGCATCCCACACCAACACACGTCCCTGCTTCCACGGAATTAAAGACATTCCGTCTGGTCTCTTGCCATCATCTCGAACTATTCCTGACGGTTCTAAAACCGCAGGCACGTTGATGGTGGCAAGAGAGCGACGGATAATAAGATAAGCTGGCAGCTTCCTCGCTCAACGCATCAGCATTGCGATACAGCGAGGAAACGCTGCCAGCGTCTTTGGAACCATGCCTCGGGGGTGCCCATTTTTAAATATATTTTAGATTTAAGTTTAGTTTTTAAGTTAGTTGTATATAATTTTAATTGCTTTTGTTTTGTACATATTTGTTCTGTAAATAAACTTTACCTACTTAGTGCTAAGTGGTAAGTTCGGATCCAATAGTTTAAGATCTAAAGTACATAGTTTGAGATATATGTATATACTACACCAGGTACAAACTTGCCACGTGACGCCCGAGCGCGGAATTGTAATCCCATTTGGCTGTATAAGTACCTATGTACTGTAGAGCGGGGTGAGTGGGGACAGAAGTGATTTAAACCGCGACATAATTTTATTTACCGTGTGTTATTTATTGGGTTTCGAATGATACCGCTCTATTTCTTCCGTAGATGTCGTGAGAAGTGACTAAGGAAATAGATAAAGGTATATTTTCCCGTGTGGTGCCGGGTTAGAATAGCACCTTACCCTTTCGTCCCGTGGGTGTCGTAAGAGGCGACTCTGGGAAAGGGTTAGTGTGGTATATTGTGGGCGATGGGCTAGCAAACTGTCACTGCATTATCAATTATCACGTTTAATTATCTAGTTACCCTCTAATTGCTAAACGTGGCTCTGGATTTTTGAATTCATGTGCTCTGCCTACCCCTCTTGGGAATACTGGCGTGAGAATATGTATGTATGTATGAATATGTATGTATGTATGAATATGTATGAATATTTTAGGCGACATACTGGCAACTTGTCAATATGATTCCTCTTCCATAAGTTTTTAAACCTCACATTATGCTTGTAGTGGCTGCCAACCGGGAAATAGTAATGGATTGGTCTATGCAGCGTTTCGTTTGCTCTGCCTACCCCTTTGGGAATAAATTCTTTTCTCGTTCGATGAAGTCGTGTTCCTACAAGTTACCTTACTTTAATTTGTTGGTACTATTAAATCATCCAACAATTGAAACGTCACGACTTCCTTTTGATTATCACGTTAATCAAAACTTGCCGTTTTCAATTGTAGATAACCACAATCCAAACTTTGACCAAATAGGCTAACTAATAATAATATACCGCAAGCACAGACTTATATCGACATAGATACCGCGAGTTCCTGCATTTGTATGAAAACCAAGCGTGCCACTTTTTCTCTACCTACTGTAACGTCACATGAGCGCTTTAGTGATAGGAATTGACGGTGTCAAATGAAACCAATTCAAAGGCGACGCCGCCTTATTCAAGTTGCCCTGTCTCTATACTAGAGACCTTTAGGTACTTAAAAGATGGTAAACAATCTTGACGTGTCTTTTTATTTAAACGTACACTTTATAAAT
>BHDV01000701.1:23082-43229 GCA_005406045.1 Adoxophyes honmai
GTAACAACGTTCTGAACGTTTTTATTTTTTCCTGGAAAGTTGTCATTTTTCACTTGCACGTTTATTCGGTGGGGCCATCGATATCATGCTTGTATTTCAAAATAAAGTAAGCGCCACACTAAACGCTACATTGAGAAAAACATTGCTGTTTCACCCATCGCAGCCACTTGTAGCATATTTTTTTACGTTTTAAGTTGGGAGGTATAATAGTGATAGGTTGCTAGCCTGTAGCCTAAAGCATAATAATATAATAATAATAGCCTTTATTAACAATCTTATATCTAATGTTTACAATTTATTTATTTAAAGATTCAATCTTCCGACACCAGTAAATATTGTTTTGCCTTCGCATAGGCTTCCCCCAAATTCTTCCATAGATCCCAATCCTGGCTTTTCCTCCTCCATGTTGTTCCCGCGGCCGCTTTTAGGTCGTCGTCCCTTCTTCGGAATGGTATCCCTCTCTTTCTATTCCCTTCTCTAGAATACCATTCAGAAACTAATTTAGCCCATTTTTCGCCCAAAGCATACCTTAACCTATTTCCTTAGTCGCCTGTAAAGATGTCGACGGAAGAAATGGAGAGGTTTTATTCCAAATACGACACCAGATGGATTTTTTTATTTCATTTTGTGTATAGTACGGTTGACAACCCTAGCCTACGATGGCACAGTCGGCCTAGAAATTGGTCTACACCCGTAAGATCGATGTTCATTTGAACCTCATGAAACAACAAGGTCGATTTTATGACATTGTACTCGTAAATATTAATTGTATTTACCTACGTCGTGTCGTCCCGTGTGGTGTCCTGTCTAGAATAGCACCTACACATTTCTTCCGTGGAAGTCGTTACATTGTCGTAAGGGGCGACTAAGGACATGGCTTTAAGTATTCTTTAGGCGACAGGCTAGCAACCTGTCACTATTATGCTACATCTTCAATCTGTTTTCAAAACTAAAATGATGCTAGATGTGACTGTGAAGCGTGAAATAGTGATAATTATAGCTATATATTTCACGTTTCGTGTGCTCTGCCTACCACATTTGGGAACATAAGCGTGATTATTATGATTACATCGTACGTCGCGCAATGTGTCATGTCAACCTTATAATTTGATCTCACGGAAACTTTTGTCAAAAGTGGCAGACTTTCTTGGTCGACCGTACGAGTCGCCTACTGTATCTTGAACAATCCCGAGCCCTCTGACCAACTGCAAACAATTTAAGTAATGAATTACAGAGTTAAGACGCCGGCCATTCATTAGCACGATTTAGCTAACTAGCGGTTGCCGTAACGAATGGCGGGCCTTAGGAGAGGGGAGACGGACGACATACCGTCTTATTTGTGTTTATGTCATACTAACGTTGAAGATTTATTATACTTGATTTAAAGTTCTTCGGTAGTTGTGACTAATTGAAACAAATAGTTAATTAGAGTTGCATTCTGTATCACCATTTTCATTTCACCCTATGTAAAATAATATCTAAAAGTAAAATAATATCTGCATCGAGGTACCAGGCTTTCATAACATTCGAAGAGGTCTCACCTGGCCCGGGGCGCGCATAGCATTCGAGGAGACCTCACCCCTACAGAGCTCGTGTCACGTGCATCGAGGTACCAGGCGCGCATAACATTCGAAGAGGTCGAGATTTACTACAGAGGTCGCTCGTCGAGGTACGTCTGGCAAACCAAGTTTAGTCTACGCTGGTACCATTCGCCTACTGTATCTTGAACAATCCCAAGCCCCCTGACCAACTGCAAACAATTCAAGTAATGAATTACAGAGTTAGACACCGGCCATTCATTAGCACGATTTAGCTAACTAGCGGTTGCCGTAACGAATGGCGGGCCTTAGGAGAGGGGAGACGGACGACATACCGTCTTGGATTAGACAAGGTGTATGTGTGGATACGATTTTCACACAATACGGCCCTGCGCAGACGACAGACTATCCGCGACGGACTTTTTAGTGATTGAAAATAGAACCTATGGAATTATATGCAGTAACGCACACGACGCGAAAGTCCGGGGCACAATGGATACCATCCACGCAGATTTTTTGTACACCGCAGACTCGATCGCATATAAAGTTTGTCGTCTGCGCTGCCCCTACATGGTGAAACTTTAATTGCACCTCTCCGTTTCTTCCGCGGATGTCGAAAGAGGCGACTTAAGATATAGGTTCAGGTAATTAGGCGACAGGCTAGCAACCTGTCACTTATTGTACAGTCAGCGTCTGACACATGTATACCTAATACACTTCAGTACCTTTTCTAATTAACCTCATATTTGAACTCTTGCATGAAATTGTCACTGCGATCACAGTGACAAAGTACCAAAGTGTAACCATGTATCAGACGCTGACTGTACCTGCCAAGTTAAATGAAAGCTAAAAAATGTGCCAGAAGGCCACGAAACGTAGGACAGACATTTTGTCTACGTAGCGTTTTGTATGCTCTGCCTAACCCTTTCTAGAATGGCGTGATGTATGTATGTATACACAATGTGTAACAAAAAACCGGGTAAAAAATGAAAATTAAAAAAGCGAAAAATACTGTAAACCCTAGAGTTAGCTGTCACATAATAGAACTGAAGTTATCATAGATTAATTAAAAAAGTGTTTTTTTGACGGATTTTAAATTTTTCATTTTAATAGGTTAGCAAAATCAATAAGTGGAATTAGTGGCTGTTTTTTACAGATCATGTAAATTGACTCCTAATAAAGGACCATTTACCCCCCTTTCTGTTTTACTTAAAATTATCTTAAAATTTAGGTGACAGAATTGAATAGTTTGATATTATGTCACTTCCATTTCATAACAATCCCGTGGACAAACCGTTTAACAGGACACATCTGACAGGCAAGTTATAAATCTGGATACCTTCAGGATTATACCCGTAAGCGGTCCAGATTAAGTCGCACGCCTTGCCAGGAAAGGGGCAAGGAGACAAGCCTGCGCCGAATGAGCGTCAACGTATTTCAATACGTGAGATCACTAGTCTCACAGTCCCTTTCATAACTGGATTTCAGTTGTGTGATTGTTAAGTCCATATTAAAGCTTTATAAGATACTAGCTTCTGCCCGCGGCTTCGCACGCGTTAAATTCGGGCTAACACAGAAGAGATTTCGGAATTATTATTAGGAAGCGCCCGCCAGAATAGCCAGCCGCCATTAGATTTTTTCCTACTTTCTCGACACTTATCGTCATATTTTGGAAAATTCAAACAAAATCTTTATAAATTGTAGCCTATGTGCTATTCTGATGTATAAGCTACATTACTGTAAAGTTTCATGAAAATCCATTCAGTAGTTTTTGCGTGAAGGAGTAACAAACATCCATCCATCCATCCATACATCCATCCATCCATACTCACAAACTTTCACGTTTATAATATTAGTAAGATAAGATAGTGACCCTTATTAATCGCAATATACCCCTGTTAGCACGTATCAAAACCCGAACGCACTTACTTCATTAAATTAATAAGAGTTTGTAACCGTTTATTAATAAAACATACATCCATCACGCCTGTATTCCCAAATAGTGTAGGTAGAGCATACGAAACGCTACATAGACAAACCCCAGGATTATTTGAACCATTTTTTTTTTAGGTTTTAAGTTGGCAGGTATAATAGTGACGGTTGCTAGGCTGTCGCCTAAAATATACCTTAACCTATTTCCTTGAACGCCTCATACGACATTCAGGGATGAAATGGAGAGGTGCTGAACTAAATGTTTACAAAAAAACTTTTTTTAGAGACCGTTTTTCCGAGCGGTGCAGCAAAGTTGATTAAAATTATAGCATATTGAACTTGTAGCGCCCCAGCTCTTGAATAGCCAAACTAAACGATACTAAAATCGCGCTAACGAAGTTACGATGATCGTTTGCATAAATACAACTTCCAACTTTCTCTGTGGACTTAGGTCCCCAGGCATAGCATCTGCCAGGAGAGAGATCTCTGTTGGAGTCTTTCCCCACAAACTCAATGAGCAAGATTGTCGCAGAATTGGGACAGCGCGCGAGGCAGCCTCCTCTCCCCACTTCCTGACCCATCCATCTGAACTATTAACTCCATGACAAATTATTCAAAATGGACCCACTGCCTCCGGTCCGGTGATTAGCCGTATGAATAATGCACGAGACAAGTTCCAACGGCACAAGTGGTTCGATTGCCTGAGGAAGTGCGAGCGAACTTCGAAGACTATTGTCCCAATGGCCAAGAGTATTGGAAGTGGTAAAATAGTTAAATTGGTAAAACGATAGGTCTCTTGGGTAATATTATATGGGCATGGTTGGATTCTAATAAAATAGTTTAGTAAAATGGTAGGTGTCTAGGACAATGCGGGTGTCGCTTGTCTTAACGCCAAACTTTTCATCGAAAACGGTTCAAGTGTCAATTTTAGTTCATGGACAAGCGCTTGGTGTAATTTTATTTAAGGGAACAAATCATTCCTATATTTATCACTAGCTTTCCGCCCGCGACTTCGTTCGCGTAAATTTCAGATTTTGGGGTCGTAGGTTTCTGAGCCTATTCATTACAAACAAACAAAGTTTTCCTCTTTATAATATTAGTGTAGATGTAGATTTAGGTATCTAAACCCAAATATTTTACGGAATCCTCTTTTTTTTTCAAAATAAAATTTAGCCTATGTTACTCGTGGATAATGTGGCTTTCGAATGGTGCAAGAATTTTTAAAAACGGTCTAGTAGTTACTGAGCCTATTCCTTACAACCAAACAAACAAACAAACAAACAAAGTTTTCTTCTTTATAATATTAGTGTAGATGTAGATTTCATAGAATAACTGCAGCGCTAATTTGTCTAATCTAACGCACCAAAAATCTATCTACATCCTTTAAACATGCCTACCTACATTTAAACATTTAAACTAAATCAAACGAATGATTAAAAAAAAATTGCTTCTGCGTAATGCTCTCAAAATCGTAATTCAGTTTTTTTTTAATATAAATATTACACGGCAGAATAACAAAACAAAGATTTTTTTATCTGTGTAGTGTCGGGATAGAATAACACTGACCCTAAGATGATTCGCCTTGAAATGGAGAGGTGTTAGGTATCAAGTTAAGAATAACACATTTACAGGCTAATATAAAAAAAACTTCTTAGATGCCTTGAACTTGTAGGCAGAATATACACTCAACAGATATTCTGTCATATCTGTTCTTTAGCTAAATCGTCTTTGCTCCCGTGCTAACGGAGTACAAATTCGAGGGACACTTTGCACTAATCTGATCAACAACCGTCAACCTAATTTACAGTTCTGTTGGCCTAGTTCCGACTGTATGAAGATACAAGGCTTCTCAAAACTTTAACTTATGACATTTTGCTCTAAAATAGACAAAATCTTGCCTATTCCACAATCCGTAGCCAATTCTAGCACAATTTAGGTTTTAAGTTAAAAGGTACCATCGAACAAAATGATTCCTGACCCATTATAGAACCTATTCACAGTAAACGTCATAGTGACATTGCATTGCTCGACAGGCGAAATCTCAATAACGTTTATTGTGGCAACGTTCTGCGATGGGTCAGGAATCAGTTGGTTCGATAGTACAATAGTGACAGGTCGCTAGCCTGTCGCCTAAACTACATACATACATACATGAAATCACCCCTATGTTCCCAAATGGGTAGGCAGAGCATACGAAACACAAATACGACATCGACAAAACCATGATTATGACTACTTCACGCTACGCAGCCACTTCTAGTATAATTTTAGGCTTAAAAACAGATAGAAGAGGTATAACAGTGACAGATTGCTAGCTTATCGTCTTAAGAGGAAATATGCCGGTCGAGGGAATTGAAAAATAGGTATTTGCTAAATCTATTGCTGTCGCGCCGTGACCTGCCCATACGACGTCGAGTGCGATAAGAACAACTACAGCTCGGACCGAAAATACCTATGAAAATTATTCAAAAACAACGTTTCGTAGTCCACTGATTTCTTCTCCAAAACTTAACCGATTAAATATGTTTTTTCATTAAATGTTTAAAAAATGTCATAACTGTGTTTCTGTTCTTATATTTTGATATAATTGTGTTAAAATTTGTTTCTAGAGGTTTGAACACGACGGAAAAAACTTACCAATTTTTCATGTTTTTGAAGGTTAATATCTCCTTTAATAATTCAATAAAGAAAAAAAGGAAAACATAGAAACATGCTAATATACCATTAGATTGTTGATGTAAAAAAACATTGTTCTACGGGTAATATCCAGCGTGGAATCAGGGGACTACGTTTCCATACAAAATATGACCGCTCCATTTCCTCTTAAGCATACCTTTAACCTATTTCCTTAGTCGCCTCTCAGAGTTGAGACGTGGAATTCTATCCCGGCAGGACTTAATTACTTGACTATCTAATAAAGATTACTGGTCACTAATTACAATTTTAAATACAAGCATATCTGTATGTTACAACGACACAAGTAGCTATAAATTCGTCAAGATCCTTATCATCTCATTTGTTTAAATAAGAATCGCCGCCGACAATTGCCAGAACGCTAACAAAAGAAACGGCATGACAAGGGAATCTCATTCCTCGAATTGCCTTCAAAGACCTTTGTCATCTGATTCTTTCTAATCCGGTTCCTGCAGCTAATTGACAATTAACGTGTGCTCGATTATGAATTCTACGTCTCTGGAATTGAAGGTATTTTCTACTTTCATTTATTTAAAAAGAAAGGACGTTTATTAACACGATTTGACATAAAACATTTAGAGAAAATGTTTCGCGCGATATTGAGATACTAGGTACCAATCCCGTGTGCTGCCGGGTCTGGTGCTGACTGGATTTTTGAATTCATGTGCTCTGCCTACCCCTCTTGGGAATGCAGGCGTGGAAATATGCATGTATGTAGGTACCAAATAAACATACCACGTCGCGTTCAAGAGCTTCGCAATTTACGCAACAAATTAACTCATTCCAGGAGAAAATCTTAAAATAACACTTCTCCATTTCTTCCGTGGATGTCGTAAGATGCGTAACATGCAGCATGCGGTTAACAAGTCAGTTTAATAGCCGCTTTATTATAGTTTTTCATTTAAACTCACTAACTCATTCACTCATTCAGAAAACCGTTTGAGCAATCGCGCGAAAGCATCTCAAGCACAGACTTATATCGAAATAGATACCGCGAGTTCCTGCGTTTGTATGAATACCAAGCGTGCCACTTTTCTCTACCTACTGTAACGTCACATGAGCGCTTTAGGAATTGACAGTCCGAGTGAAACCGATTCAAGGGTGACACCGCTTTAAAAGTTGTCCTGTCTCTAGGCAGTTAAACCTAATCTAAGTGGTATAAAACTAAATGAAATCGCGTTAAAGGAAGAGCATTGCTCTCTCTTTTGGCTCCTTTTTGGCACGCGAAGTACCATCGCGAACCGGGATTGTTGATCCACTTACCTATGTTTGTAACTTGGTCGTGTAATACTAATCCAATAGCTGACATCTAGTCTGTCACATCGGTCATTGATTACACGTCTAAATTGCGAACAGTGACAAGTGGCTCAACAATCCCGGTTCGCGATGGTACATACACTTGAGTCATCTATTTCGACATAAGTCTGTGGTCTCAAGCCTCCCGAATACCGGCTCAACAATAACAACAGTACATAGGCGGATGATTAAATTAAATTTCGGCGAAGTTAAATAAAACAGCGTCTGTTTGCCGGACAGGGCCCTTCTCTTGCGTAATTAACTTCGCTGGCCGACTTTGCAGAAAGGGGTCAAGTGTTTGGGTGAAGCGTTGGAATATCTCTTTTCCTTGAAACTATGGGCGACTGTTACCCTTGTTTCTTTTAGATACATACATACATTCTCACGCCTGTATTCCCAAGAGGGGTAGGCAGAGCACATGAATTCAAAAATCCAGTGCCACGTTTAGCAATTTCAGGGTAACCTGATGGTTAAACGTGATATTATAGTGACAGGTTGCTAGCCCATCGCCCAGAATACACAAACCCTTTCCCAAAGTCGATTCTTACGACGCCCACGGGAAAAAAGGGGGAGGTGCTATTGTTTGTATGTTAGGTAGTGGCCAGATCTACTAACTACGAATATATTATATTATATATATTATATTTTTACCCTGTTATATTTTTGCCTGTGTGATGTCGGGGTACAACAATACCACTTCATTGTTTCCGTTGATGTCGTTTGAATTTACCGCAGTATTTTTACAGGTTTTCAAAATTATTCTAACGTTTATTAAAATGTTATAACTAAAACAATAGACGGGTGTCGAATCCTTATGTGTGTGAAAAAAAAGCATGTTGAAAATTATCGGATAACTCACGTTTAATAAATTGAGTTTAGCTCGACAGTCACGCGAAGAGAGCCGAGGCGCGCAGTTCACGTTTGGCAGCAGCAGCTGCCGCGGCTCCTAGATGAAGGGCTACGAATTAGTCCGAAACATGTCGAGCTAAACTCGATTTATTAAACGTGAGTTATCCGATAATTTTCAACATGAGTCAGTCTCACGGTAGGTAGTTTAATGTAAAAAAAAAACATATTTAAATTAAATACGTACTGCGTTATAAAAGTAATCGTATTTACAAAATCACCGTTACAGGAGAGGGTAGGCGACAAAAAATCTATTCAGTCCATCAGATAAATTACCAGAAAATATTAAACACGTATTTTTTATTTTCTTTGACAAACAAAGAAATGACGGTAATACAGTGCTTAAAAGTTTTACGTGACGTCACTATACGGTACAATTTTTACCTAGGCGTGACGTCCTAAGCCCCCACTCCGGAAGTTATCGATCGTTGTCGATGTTTAATTATTTGATAAACCAAAAAACACGCGTGTCTCATAATTTTCCATAAATTAACTAACGGACTGATTATAATTACATTTAACCCAGTCGGCATCCCTATTAGAAAGAAAGAAAGAAAGAAAGACATTTATTGGTACAAAATTTGACACAGATTTTAGCCTAAATCCGTACCAATATATAAATGTGAAAATGTGTTTGTTTGTTTATTTGTCCGTCTTTCACGGCTAAACGGAGCGATGGATTGACGTGATTTTTTAGGTAGAGATAGTTTAGGGCACGGAGAGTGACATAGGCTACTTTTTATCCCGGAAAAAATTGATGTTTCCGAGGGAAAACAAAAATATAGTTTGCTTGATAGATCGATATCGATCGATGATAGATCGATATCAATCGATAACCGATCGATAGATGATAGATCGATGGCGCTGTTTGAAACGAGAAGTTTTCTTATAGTTGTGCTTTATACCGCAATATAACCGAGAACCACGCGGGCGAAGCCGCGGGCGGAAAGCTAGTAAAACAAATAAACAACAACTTAACAATTATGCATGCAGAAAAAAAAAAGTTCACATTTCCGTGCCAAATAGCACCAAAAGGGCCGCACTCAGCATGATATTGAGGCAAGCCTCAATGCTGATTTTTGCGACCCTATTTTATTTTGCGACATTATAGGGATTCTTACAGTTTGCTCTGTTGCTTTTGCTTAATTCCTTTTCGATTGTCCACAGACCAAATGCCGGAACACCATGCCATCTAAATAACACCATGGCAGACAAAGAATGGGCCGAATACCCCTACAATAGCACGAAGAACTATAAATCGGCGACCTACGAAGAACCAACCTATGGCGTCAATGACGTCATCGACATAGCTTCCAAAGTCAACTTCAGCTACTTCGATAACCAGACTTCGTACCCTGAATACTCCAACTTCACGACTGATGACTATTGCACGTCGAATTATAGTCATTATTACTTGAATGTGACGTGTGAGATTCCTATCAACTATGCTGAGCCTATGTATGGGTAAGTGTCCCTTTTTTGTTTTTACTTTAGTGTAGTAATTCCCAAAATCGTAAGTAAGTAAACACTTTGTACACTAGCGAATCTATCTGGAATCTATTTGGAATTGCACTATTTCATTGATAAGTTATTATTGATAACCATGACAATGATGGTGACGATTTTTATGCCTATGATTAAAAGAAAGACAATGGTGATTACCATGATGATAACGATGATAATGAAAATATTGACGATGGTGATAATGAGGATGATAACTATGACTAAAGTTGTTGATGATAACGATTACGACGAAGACGATGACGATAGTGGTAATGATGATGACGATAATGATGATGACGATTACAATGATCACAATGACGAATATTACAATGATGATGACGACGCTGATGACGGCGACAATGATGACACCTATGATTAAAAAAAGACACGATGATAATGACAGTGATGATAGCGATGATTTTGAAAATATTGACGATGGTGATAATCATCACCATGACTTTGATGTTGACGATAACGATGACGACGATGATTATGATGATAATGACGATGACAATGACAATGATAATACTGCTGACAGTGACAATGATAACGACGACGTCGGTTACGATGATTATGCCAACAATAATGCTGAAGATGACCAAAACCTCTCCCTTGCAGATACATCGCGCCGTTCCTCCTAGCCACAACCACGGTCGCCAACACCCTCATAGTGGTGGTTCTCTCGCGGCGGCACATGCGTACACCCACCAACGTGGTCCTGATGGCTATGGCCCTCTGCGACATGTTCACCATGCTCTTCCCCGCGCCCTGGCTCTTCTATATGTACACCTTCGGGAACCACTACAAGCCACTGAGTCCTGTTGCAGCTTGCAAAGCCTGGAACTACATGAATGAGGTTAGTACCTAGCAACGGGGGATAATTCCCGCCAAGTTTTTTTGCAGTGAGGGTAAAACTACAAGGTCGCTCCGCACGTGTCGTGACTTTAAACTGATCGAACTGACAATATTTCTAATTACAAAAACTGTTGCTTCGTCAATGGTGATATTACAAGCGCATAAGCTATAGGAAAAATGGCTAATGGAAATCTTTGAAACGCGGTAAATCCACATTTCGAAGGCTTCCAATTTCTTTTACACAGACACCCACACATTTGATATTGTCTTGGTGATACTATATTTGATGAGCCACAATATTTACTTGTTTCATCTATTGTCTCAAAACACGTAAGAGTGGAATTAGGCCACAGAGTGCCAAACAAAAAAATAAACATACTAAACTTGTAGGTACAAGAGGTTCACGGAAATATTTAATTTAAAGCAAATCTCTATTTTCTTGCCACATTTCCACCCTGTTTAGACGCCACTGTACAAGACAACGTTTTTTTTTCTTCTCAGAACTAAAAGAAGGTATTTTCTTTCCTCAGAAAACCTAGTATCAACAGTTCAGGATTATCAAGATTATCCCTAATTGCCCAACGCCCTGTAGAGGGCTTGTCGGGCACAAACATTTTATCTTGTACATTATATCTTTATCTGTAACTTTGGGCGGTTTTCGCGGGAAACCAGAAACACTTACGGCGGCTTAGCCAGATTAGGTGAATGTTTTTATTTAATCTGTGCCGCAACAATTGTTAACAAAATTTTCAAAATTCAAATAGGCTGCTAAGACTATTTCATGTATTTTTCCTACCAGCGCTTCAGAAAGAATGCGCCGCCAGAAATTTGGCTAATACCTAAGTTTGTTAAAAAAAAACAAAGTGTACAAGTTCGCCGACATTTTTGAATATTTTGAGCATCTTTATTCTTTTTATATGACCCTGTCACTTTATTAAAAATGTCTAATGTCAACACTTCTCAGTTTTATTAATTTATAAACAAAATATTTCTACAAAGCTCTCCTAGTCCAAAGCTCTTACAACTTCTCAGAAAACAACTGCTTTATTGATCAGAACAAAACCCCATTTTTATGGAAAGCAATAGAAAACATTGTAACATTTGAAACACTTTGTGATCACAGATAGAGCTCCAAAATAATAAAAAAAACCAATAATCAATATTCCGTGAACATCTGCATGGTAACGCGTGAACTCCCGTCTTCATAAAAAACGCACTGTTTTATCCAATACGACTGTATTTGTATTATCTTAAGCGGCGTCTTCACCAAGTGTTCTGAACGAACATTCAGTTTCCCAAGTGTCGTCATTACGATCAAAACACGGGTCACTCTCGTGTGCGTTAATACGCTGAATACTCATCAGTTTGTATGGGAACTGAGACAGCGCCTCCCAGCGGCACGTTTACATAACTGTCGTGATCGACAAGACAAGTAGCCGCATTTTAGTGCATTATATATTAATTTAAATAGTAAAATTCAAAGGCTACATTTTTCACAAATCTCCATTTTCCACTATGACTACGAAAGTAACTTTATGGGGCAGCGCAGACGACAGGCTTATTGTGCGATCGAGTCTGCAGCGCACAAAAAATCTGCGTGTATTGTGTGCATTGTGCGCCGGACTTTTTGCGCGTCGTGTGCGTTACTGCTTATAGCATATAAATCTATAGGTTTTTCACAGACAAAAAAGTTCGTTGCGGATAGTCAGTCGTCTGCGCAGGGCTTATTCGTCTGTTGCCTTTTCACATTGCAACCGTTGAACCGATTTCAACGAAAGATGTGTGTCCGTTACAGTCGTATCGGCGTGAACAGCCCAAACTCTCCCCCAAGATTAAAACACAATCCATTTCCCGATTATTCTTGTGCGAAGCCGCAGATTGAGGAAAATGTAAAAACAAGCTACTCAGGGAAAACATTTCGGAGAACGGTGTTCCAGAAATATCCAGTTTTATCCAGTTTGAACCACTTATGCGATTAACACAAGGATGTCACGTTCGTAGCGTGTTTACAAGTAAAAAAAGGCTAGTTGGCAAAAAACTATTTAGTCCGTCAGAAAGATTACCAAAAAATATTGCACACATATTTTTTCTTTTGTTTGACAAACGAAAAATGACGATAATACAGCTCTTAAAAGTACCGCGTGACGTTACGACTTGGTACAATTTTTAGCGAGTCGTGACGGCACGGGCCCTCACTCTGGAAGTTTGATGATCTATAACTTTGTCGTTGTGTAGTCATTTGATAAAACAAAAAATATGTGTGTCATATTTTTCCATAATCTAACGAACGGACTAATTAGAATTACATTTTTTAACCCAGGACACAAGCTTATTACATTGCTCCTTTTCTCTCGCAAAAATCGTATGGTTTTGGGATTAATTCAAAATAGAACTTTATTTTATTACATTACAAGAAAAAAGAAAAATAACAACAATATACTTAATAGGGCTCTAAAGGTTCCCTAAATAATAACCAATACAAGTTCCTTTAGAATAATAAGTTTCCATTTCTTCCGTGGAAATCATAAGAGCCGACTAATATAGGTAAAGGTAGGTAAGGGTGAATAGGTTATGGTACTTATGGTATATTTTATGGTATATTTTAGCTAGCAACCTGTCACATTACATTGTGCCTACTTCTACCTATATACCTCTTTCATCAATTTTATTTTGAGGAATAAAGTTCTATAACCATAACGTTTCCCTAAAATTATTCTAAAAGTGGCTTTGGAACATTTCATGTGCTCTGCCTACCCCTTTAGGGAAAACAAACATGACGAACAATGTACGCATGTTGTTCATTAGATGGCCATGTAATACTGAATACTACTGGATTACACGTAGAAAAAGACAGGACAACACATTATTAAGGAAATGTACCATAATAACAAGCTAGTTTCTTGTAAATATAATAAGATTTGTCCCTGTTTCCGACAATGTACTGATATTCCCAACCATATATTAAGTTGATAATATAATATTAAGATAAAAACTATATTAATTAACATAATTATATCATAATTCCAATTCACAAAGATGGTTATGACTTATGAGAGATTGCCATGCAACTACAGACCAAATACTTTGTCAAATGTATTATTAATTTTAATTTTACTTTTAACGTAGATAGTCTAGATAGGTAAACAACTAAATATTTTTTAGCCTTCGAATTTGCACATACAAAAGTGACAGTTTGCTAGCCTGACGCTTAAAATAAGTATACCTTAATCTATTTCTTAGTACTATTATTATTTCTAACAACTAATTAGGCTATAAAATTTGGTGAATTGACATTAGAGCTAAAGAAAATTATGGCTAAGCTTGATAGGTGTAATAATATTAGCACTTTTTACGGCAAGTGGGCCTCCCCAATAAAATAATTAATTATATAATATTGTTATAGTTCCTCTTTTCGCAAAACACTTCGTCATCACCAGACCAAAATGACAGCTTTCTAAATAGAATGGCAACATACACAAATTATCATATTCCAATAAATATTTAGATGCTTTAACATAATAATGTGCTTACGCACGAGTAAACACGATTAACATACTGTTTACATAAAGTAATACAGAATTATGTACACAAATAGGTAGTTAAAAGGGTTTGTTTACTTACATATACTATTTATGAACCTGTATTCTCAAAGGGTAGGCAGAGTACACGAGACGTAGACAAAATACTGATTGTTTCACGGCCGGATAGCCCAGCGGTTAGAGAACCTGACTGTGAAGCTTGAAGTCCCGGGTTCGATCCCCGGTCGGGGCAGATGTTTGTTGTGAATACGAATGTTTGCTTTCGAGTCTTGGATGTTTATCTATATATAAGTAAGTTTATCCTTTGTCTAGTATTCATAACACAGGCATTAAATTGCCTACTTTGGGACTAGGTGATTGGTGTAAAAATTGTCCAGTGATATTGTCCAATGATATTCTCGATTTGTGGCTACTTCCAACGATCAATTTTTGGTGAGCAATCGCAAACGTTCATAGACATTTGCAATTGATTGCAGAAGCCTTACCAACTAGGAAGCCTAGACATTTTTATACATGCATACAATCACGCCTGTGTTCCTAAATGGGGTAGGCAGAGCACACGAAACGTGACATAGACAAAACCATTATTATGACTATTTCCCGCTTCGCAGCCACTTCTAGCATAGTTTTAGGTTTGCAAAGATGGAAGAGGTAGAATAGTAACAGGTTGCTAGCATGTTGCCTAAAGTATGCCTTAACCTATGTCCTTAGTCGCCTCTTACGACATCCATGGAAGAAATGGAGAGGTGTTATTCTATCCCGACACCGCACGGAAATCATTTTTATAAGGACGGAAATACGAGCGCGGGGGAGACCTGTCATTTTCTGACATCTCTAGTTAGACAGTGACAGGTATAGTCTATCTCGCGCATCTCTACTCGCGCCTTGCCGCGCTAATCCTGGTAAGAGACATCTCAATTGATATATTTCCCATAATACATTCGCAGCAAAAAACAGTATTTTTCAGAAGAAAATCGAAAATTGTTAGTCGCGTAGCAAAGCTTTGTTTTTCGTACGTGCTTTGGCATGCTTTATTAACACGGGAGTAGAACAAAGAAACAATGGGCTAGCTGCTGTGCACTGTATCTTTTATACGGTCTATTTTGGTCGTATTTTAATAAAAATGTATGTGAACGATACACTATAGTTTAGATGCAACTCAGACTTGTTGTGCGATCGAGTCTGCGGCGCACAAAAAGTCTGCGTGGATTGCATGCATTGTGCGCAGGACTTTTTTCGTGTGCGTTACTGCATATAATTATATTATTAATTCCATAAGAAATTATGGAATTCCATAAGGTTCTATTTTCACGGACTAAAAAATCCGCCGCGGATAGTCTGTCGTCTGCGCAGGGCCTTACCGTAAATTATATTTTAACTAGCTTTCCGCCCGCGGCTTCGCCCGCGTGGAACTCGGTTATATTGCGGTATAAAGCACAACTATAAGAAAACTTGTCGTTTCAAACGACGCACAGCGCCATCGATCTATCATCTATCGATCGATATCGATCTATCAGTTATCGATCGATATCGATCTATCATCGATTGATATCGATCTATCAAGCAAACTATATTTTTGTTTTCCCTTGGGAACATCATTTTTTTCCGGGATAAAAAGAACCCTATTATTTAATCCGGGCTTCTATCTTTATGTCTGCAAAATTTCAAAGCAATAGGTTGAGTAGTTACGGCGTGAAAGCGGAACAAACAAACAAACAAACAAACTCACTTTCTGACTTATAATATTAGTAAGGATTACAGTTTTCCTATGTGTTGTTGGGTTTGAATAACACCTCTCCATTCGTGGATGTTGTAAGAGGCGACTAAGGAAATTGATTTTGATGTGCTTTAGGGAACGTGTCATTATTGTGCCTCATTCATGTGTCAAATAGTCATGGTTTTGCCTATGAAACGTTTCGTGTGCTCTGCCTACCCCATTTAGGAATACATGCGTGATGTATGTATGTCTGTATTTTACATAGCTATACCTACGCCTGTGTTCCCAGATGGGGTAGGCAGAGCACACGAAACGTGACAAAGATAAGACCACGATCATGACTATTTCACGTGTAGGGACACCTAGCGCCATCTATCATCGAGTGGTAGAACTTCTACTGTCAAGAAAAAAAGGAAGCCTACATCGTGCTATCGAAGTTTCGACGAACGGTTGCATAAATACAAATTCCAACTTCCTCTCTTCGGACTTCGGTCCCCAGGCATAACATCTGCCTGGAGAGAGATCTCTCTATTGGAGTCTTTCCTAAACACGCTTCGCAGCCGCTTCTAGCAAAGTTTTAGGTTTGCAAACAGATGGAAGAGGTAGAATAGTAACAGGTTGCTAGCCTGTCGCCTAAAGCGTACCTAAACCTATTTCCTTAGTCTCCTCTTACGATATCCACGGAATAAATGGAGATGGATGAATGTATGTATTTTTTTGCACATATTCGGTTTTCTCAGTATCAGTCGGTTGTCTCATACATTTGCGATTACAAACAGGTATAATAGTTACCTAACATCATAAAAATAGAACTGGAGACGAAATAATGAATTTAATATAAAAACTCAGTTTTATTGCAAACTCGCGGTGCACAGTTATTAAGTAATACATCCTGCGGTGGTCCATATATCCCCGCTCTCCTCGCATCCTGGCGGGAAATTGCTGTCTTGGCTATTGCACTTTACCCGCACCTCCCCTACTTTGAAGCGACTTTATTTCGTTCTTTTAAGGTATAAATTCGAGGAACAAAATGGTGGAAAAGTGTGGTTTTTAGGCAAAGGAATTGAGACTTTGTTGAAAGGGGGAAAGGGTGGGTTTTGAGTAAGGTGGGTGTAAAGAACCGGAGTGTAATTTCCTGTTACCTAAGCAGTAGGTACGTTGTTTACGTGATAGTGTTACTTATTTCACTTTTAAAATGCAACGTTCTTGCGGTATGAGTTTTATAAGAATTTTGTTTTTAGATTTTTCATCAAATTTTCGACACTCGCTTCGTCGTTTTTCACTTCAAAGTTATTTTCATGCATTTTTATTCCGTCGACAGTTTGGTTCGTAGAATGATCATTACTTAGTTGAATTATGTCATGGAAATGGTTTCGTGGTTTATTGTGCACATTTATGCAATTAATGAAATAAACATTTTACTTTATTTTGGTATTGTGCCATTTAAAATTCGTACAAAATGAATTATTTGCCAAATAAGAATCCCTGAATTCTATGAAATAATAAAAATTTGTATCTGTTCACGAAATAAAATTATGCCAAACAATAATGCTTAATAACTGCTTGTAACTTGAAACGTTTTCGGTGAAATGTAATTCGACGAAAATTTTGTCAGTAAAACAAAAGGCAAAGAATCGTTTGTTGACCGTATAGGTATGCAACTGCATTCTCATCCAAGCATATCTACACCAAATTCCAAGTTTAGACCACTGGAAGAGGACGAATTTGACTGACGATGTGTGAATTTTGTAGCAATTTCGGTGCATCATAGTCGGAATATCTTCTTGTCTTCAATCCGTATCCAATATATAAATGTGAAAGTGTGTTTGTTTGTTTGTTTGTTTGTTTGTTTGTCCGTCTTTCACGGCTAAACGGAGCGATGGATTCACATGATTTTTTAGGTAGAGATAGTTTAGGGCATGGAGAGTGACATAAGCTACATTTTGTCTCTTCAAAACCCCCCCATTTCCCTAAAGTGAGGAGTGGAAGTTCTCAATGTTGAAAGCTATAAAATTGGTATGTGTGCTATCTCTTCTGTGATACCCCGAATTTAACGCGAGCGGAGCCGCGGGCAAAAGCTGGTTTGTTTATAAATCAGCTGGAAGAAAAACAATAGGGAGAAAGACGCCTTCAGCATTTTATCTAACTTTAAACAGTTTAAACTTCAAAATGGATGTGAAATGGTCCAGGTTTTATCTATGTAGCGTTTCATATACTATGTACTATCGAACCAACTGATTCCTGACCCATCGCAGAACGTTGTCACAATAAACGTCATAAACATTTCCTTTCCCGTGTGGTGCCGGGTTAGAATAGCACCTCCCCCTTTCTTCCCGTGGGTGCCGTAAGAGTCGGCTCTGGGAAAGGGTTAGTGTATTGTGGGCGATGGGCTAGCAACCTGTCACTGCAGTATCACGTTTGATCACCTGGTTGCTCTGAAATCGCTAAACGTGGCACTGGATTTTTTTTATTCATGTGCTCTGCCTACCCCTCTCGGGAATACAGGCGTGAAGATATGTATGTATGTATGTATTTCCTTTGTCAATCAATGCAATGTCACTATGACGTTCACTGTGAAAAGGTTCTATGGTGGGTCAGTAATCAATTGGTTCGATGGTACATTTGGGAATACAATCTACGTATCACGCTACTAAGATATCTCACCACTGCAATATCGAATCACTTATTTTCTCTTAAACTCTGAACATTTTATCCGACAGCTTTCGCTAACAGCTATAACTACTCTAAAGTCCAGAATGTTCCACGATAGCAAACATACGTGTGCAGTCGGTAACGAGATGAAGTCCTACAGATGCTTTTGATTTATAGTTTTCGGAGTGCTAAAGTTAAGTTGGTGGAACAGCTTTCAAAGACAGAAATCGTTCGATAAAGTGCTTTCCTCCTTCGAAGAGAGTTTGGTTCGATTTCGTGGATGCAAGTGGATAATCACTATGATCTATCTACAGTATGTTGAAATACCTAGATACTAACTTTTGCCGAGGATCTTTTCAACCATACGAGAATGTAGCTTAGTTTTTGAATAAATCACTCTTACTCGCTTTTTAAGCTTCTTTTGTGAAGTCGTGGTAGCCCAGCGGTTCGACCTGCGGCCTCTCAAGCAGAGGGTCGTGGGTTCAAACCCTGAGCTCGCACCTCTGAATTTTTCGGAATTTATGTGCGATGTCGAATTTGATATTTATCACGAGCTATTCGGTGAAGGAAAACATCGTGAGGAAACCTACCAAGCTAGTCTTATTCGGCACATCTCTAAATTATTAATTATTTTCATTCACCAAATCCAAAATGAATCCGTAGCGATGTGCTCCGGATTTTACACTACACGTGTAAATTTATTTATATCTAAATGTAATTCGAGATATTTCCTTTCTTCTGTACATTCCATTGGTCACAATAAGTGTTGGATTCCCGTTATTGGCTGGCAGGGAATGCAATAGCACTCCCACTGCTGTAGAAGAGGAATGTACCTGGAATGCCTAGTAGCTTCAATTGCCCTTGTGCTTTAAAATGCCTAAACGTTTTAGATACAATCAATCACGCATAAAATTTATAAAAGCGTATAGGTGAAAAACTTAATTAAGTCACTTATTGTATGTAGTTATTGTAGTCGTGACAGTCGTGTCAATCATATAAGTGGACAGGAATAATTAAACATGAAAGATAAGCAAGTAATGAATGAGCAAACCATACGAGAAATTACAATTTTAACACGTTCCCTGTGAAGCTGGCAGTCAAAAAATTAGTTGACACGTGCAGTTTTTTATTTTAATTGATCTGAATATTTCATTAAATAATAACTCCCCAGGCACCCCATACGCTTTATTGCCTACTATTTTGATCATACGTGCAAGCAAATGAATATGATCTAGATCACACGTGCAGATTTTGATCAGCTCATAGCATTAACAAAGGGCAGTGCATCATAATGTGGCGCACTCACGTGTCATCAGTGCCTCGAAATGCACCACATGTGGTGCATGCACAGGGAACGTGTAAATACAACGTCTATTCGCACACATTTCTCACGCATACTACAGGTGACTTACTTGAGTTTTTCACCTACATATATCTATATGTATTGCTTAAAAATCTAGACACGCGGTACTGTACGGGCGTCGCCAGGATTTAGTTTCGGGGGGGGTTTGACCA
>BHDV01000701.1:43238-71542 GCA_005406045.1 Adoxophyes honmai
GGGGTTTGAACCCCCTAAACCCCCCCTTGGCTACGCCCATGCGCGGTAGCATATAACATTAGAATATTACACGAACCATTTGGAGCTACTTTTTAATCCAGTACACATGCCTATTGTGTTTTATTCCATTCGCAATTTTATTTCATTACTAAAATATTTTCAGTCACCAAACTTAGATTAGACGTAAATCAATTTATCAATGTCGCTTTGGTAAACATTTCTTCTATAGACCTTTGAGAATTTATGAAAAATCGTAATGAAATTTAAACAATACAGACTGTGGCGGAGTCGATTACACCCAGCAGAGCTGTATGTAATTCGCCGAATCAGAAAAATATTTTTTTCAGCTAGCTATAGTCGAAAATTAAACTTGTGATCAAAATGTTAAACACAAGTATTGTCATTGCAATAAAATCAAACTCACTTAATGGAAATTGAAAACTGACTAGTTACAATCAGTAAAATTGTATCCAACTATTGAAACGCCCCTCGTTTTATTTTAGTCTTATAACCTAATACCAATATTATACAGCTGAAGAGTTTGTTTGTTAGAACGCGCTAGTCTCAGTAACTACTAGTTCGAATTAAAACATTCTTTTTGTGTTGGATAGACCATTTAACAAGGACAGTTTTAGGCTATACAACATCACACTGTGACCTATAGGTTTAACGAAACAGTGGAAAATATGGAAGAAAACGGGAAAAATTGGTCACTATTCCACGCGGACGGAGTCGCGGGCACAACTAATATACATAATATATAAAACTGTTTAACTTAAAAACTTTTTTTGTTCTAGATAGAAATTGAGTTTATCTTCATAACAAAAAGTTTTATTCGTTTATTCCTCGGCGACTCATCCCATCTCTACATAAACTTGTTTCACAGCGTTTCTTTAAATTGAACGATATTCTTTAACATTGAATTGTATCTTTCTAAATCAATTTGCCCGGTGAAATGGAAAAAGTTAATTTCCTTTTGTTTGAAGACGAGTTTTTAGTTTAAAATCGTAGAATTTGGGACAAAGACCTTTTTACACTACGCTTAACTGAACTTTACATAAATTTATAACAGGCGACTTTTTCTTTGCACAATTCTAACCCTATTCTTAAGAAAGTTACCCATAAACATTTCTTTTTTTTTCTCTAAACCCATCATCCGTTGAAGCTGGCATGACGCTCTTCGCTTCCAAACACACTCACTTTTCACAAAAGAAAAAAAAACATTAAATCAATCAATCTTCGATTTTATCGCGAATGCCACAGGCTTCACTTCAGCTTGTCAGCGAGTTACCCTCCTCAACGGATATTGACAGTTGACGGACGGTTTGCTATTTGAATTCAGAATCTGCAAATAATTTAAAATGAGTCGAAATCTCCAGTTATATCTCCTTTCTTACCACTCGAATAGGAAAGAAACGTCATATCGTTGAGGGAAAAATGTCACAAAATAAAAATGAGTGTCTTTGGATGAATTTTATACAGTTTTTCTTTACAACCTTTCGTTTTTTTCTAGTCCCTAAGCCACAGATAAAATATTATGACAGAGTTCGGTTTTGGTGTTTGATAGGAAGGTATAATCCTACTAAGAAAACCTTTGCTACCACTGTTATGAGATACTGTGAGGTGCTTAGAGTAAAAGAAGTTGGTACTGTCAACAAACATAAGTGTTATTGCAATAACGATTTCTAGTTACACCTATCGATTTCTGAGAATAATTCAAATTTTGTCCGTTAAAAATCTAATGTTATCGTGAATGGCCATAAGAAAACGGCATATGAAATCAGCCATCAAAAGATACTTTCAAAGTCATTAAAAACACAATCACTCGTGAATAAAATTCGAAATCGACGCCATCTTGTTTTCAAGAGCAGCGTTAAGCAAATGGCGCTAATTTAAGCGTATTTTTGAGTTCAGCACTTGAACGATAACTTTCAGGCGATTTGGCTTAAATCTGTGCTTTCGACTGCGAACTTTTATAGTCTGTGTAATAAATTCTCATTACGTGAATCGCTAGTGATTGGTCGAGAACTCGGCGACACGTTAAAACTCGATTCCCGGGTTTTGGAAAAAAATGGTCGCTTCACCGTTCAAGCACTTCTGTCGCCCTGGTAGAAATGAACGCAAAGTTTTCAATAACCTACTTGATTTACGCCTTGTATTTTATTATCCTATTGTAGTGACTAAATGATTGCACGAAGAATACAAAGGAATACAATGAGTAAAAACGACACGAGTCCAAGTTCAAGTGAAACAAGTTGAAATGAAACTGTTTGAAATAGAAGTGAAATTGAGCTGAAATTATTTTAAAGTAGGATTACTACCTCCCCTTTTCTTTCTTAAGGTGACTAAAAAAATAGGTTAAGATACGCTTTACAGATTAGGCTAGTAACGTCATTATTATGAATCTTTTATGTATTTTTAAACCCATAGCCGTGCTAAAGTGTCTGCGAAACGAATAAAATTAATTGCTTTGTGTACCTAACGTTTTTTGTGCTCTGCCTACCCCATTTGGGAATACAGACGTATTTTTTAGAACAAACACAAACAAGAGAACAGTTCTGTAAACCCTTTTTGTTGGGAGTTTTTATTAAAATGGCTGCAGCCTGGAAGTCCTGACGATTTTCCCGTTGTCGGCAGGTGATACCAGCGATGTTCCACACGGCCAGCATCTGGCTGACCCTGGCCCTGGCCGTCCAGCGTTACATCTACGTCTGCCACGCGCCAGTCGCCAGGACATGGTGAGTTTCTTTAGCTAAGCAACTGGCTCAATGACATACCTACTGAGTGACAACTAATAGACAGTATTTTACGGCCCTCTGGCAACTTCTCACCTCGTGGCTAATCATCGTGCAGTCACTGAGTGACCAGTCACCGAAGTGATTCACCGGCCCGTGACCAATAAAGACGTCAGACATTTTAATCCGACCAATCATGACAACTGAATCTTGATGAGTCATTGTATTCTTGATGCGCATGAACTGTAGGTTTAAGGAGGTCTTAAGGGGTAATTGAAGAAATTCAAAATTCAAAGCTTTGTTTGAGCTAATCGGCTCCTAAGAGCACTTTTACACGTCGTTTTCGCGTCTACCAGCGCTTCGGAAAGACCATCATTGCCAAGAAGAACAAGTAACTTGGCAGAAAGTCATTTTTACAAAATAAAATTGTCACAAAAAAAATGTTAAAGAAAAAAAACATAGTGTAAAAAATGTGGATTCAAGATATTTAAGTAAAAGCATGTATCACTGATGCAAGGGACAAAACGCGTTGACATTGATAGAAACTTTCCCCAGTTTTCAGTCACTCCTGTGGTCTTGAATCTTTCGTAACTGAATAAAAACGGGACAAACATAAATAACGGATGAAAGTAAACGACTTTTACTTTTTTAAAAAGAAATTGTTAAGGTTTCAATTGGAAATCTCTGCCACATAGATAAAAATATTAATTTATAATAAAAAATGACAATTATTTGAAACATGAGGTACAGCATGTCATCCGTTCAGGTAGGTATTTAAATTATGCGAACAGACTGCGGGCATGATGTTGTATATTCAGGGAATGTGGAGAGAATTCAGGCTGGGCCGAAACTATTCCGGAAACCTGGGGACATGTTATATGTTATTGTGACTATGTTAGGTTAGGATTCTAAATTTAGAATAACAAAACTAGGTCTCAGATATGATACAGACTTAAACCACGTAGTCTTAATGTTATTATACCTTATCGGTTTAGGTAGTTAAAACAATATAAACAATCTTGACATGTCTTTTTGTTGAAATACACAGTCTAAAAATGAAAATCGTTACACTATACAATTCAATTATGAAAGTAAATTATTTTTTCATAACTAAATTGTAAAATGTAAAGATTTCGATTTATTAAGTGTATGTTTAAATAAAAAGACACGTCAAGATTGTTTACATTGTTTTAACTACCTAAACCGATAAGGTATAGTAGCAATTAAAGTTAATAAACATAGTTCAAATTTTGCCTTTTCCACTTATTAATGTATTTCCCATACAAAAATTATCAATTAATTGGAATGTTTCATTTTAAACGTGTGGTGCCGGGTTAGAATAGCACCTCCCCCTTTCTTCCCGTGGGTGTCGTAACAGTCAACTCTGGGAAAGGGTTAGTGTATTGTGGGCGACGGGCTAGCAACCTATCATTGCAATACCACTCTTGACACAAATCGTGTCGAGCGTGTGTGAACAGCTCCATATAAAATGTACTGCGGCTACGACACCCGATTAAAAATCGTGCGGGCGCCCGACGCGGTGGAAACGGGGGCTTAGGGTATATAAAACATCACGCTGCGATCAATAGGACCGAAGAAATAGTGGAAAATGTGGAAAAAAGCGGGGGAAATTGGTCACTATTCCACGCGGACGGAGTCGCGCGCACAGCTAGTTTATAATATTAGTAAGGATAGTAAGGAAGTAAGGATAAGGACTAGTAAGGATGGTTTCCGATACTAAATGATATCGGATTGTTATCGTTACCATCGGCACACTGTGGTACACCGCCATCTGTCGGTCCGCATGCAACCCCGAGTGATTAGAAGCGGCCGCGCGTCACGCAGTAAAAGCCGCAGTAAACAGGATGTTACACTGATATTTTATTTGCCCAAATTTTTATTACGCTCGTAAAGGATTCCTAGTCCGTAAAAGAGCCCGCCCCTACTATGTTTTGGGAGCTTCTCGCGAAACATCTGCCAGATGCATTGTGCAAGGGAGGTGAATTTATCGATTGTTATGGTAACAGCGGGTCGGATTTCATGTAGCGAAAAGTATATTCGAGCGTTTCAACCGTCTCATTCACTTTTCTGTAAAAATGGAATAATATTCTGTAACCGTTGTTTAGTCATTATATTAGAGGAACAGGAGCTCTTAACAAATAGCCAAAAACTATATCAAAATCTGCAGCAGTTTCAAATACAATCTGGGTCCATGGGTCCCAGCGCGACATTTTTTTTCAAATGAGTTGAAAAAGCGCTTGGTCGACGCCACTGGCGACCAACGGGCTGGCAGCTACTTTTCACAAAGAATCAGCTTAGCTGTTCAAAGGGGAAACGCTGCCAGCCTTTTGGGCACCATGCCACGGGGGCCCTTTTTAGATTTAATTTAGCTTAGGATAAGTTTAGGATAAATTTAGTTATTTTTATTAATAATATTTCTGCAATTTTCCTAAATTGAATTTACATTTTAACGTCATAGTAAAATTATCTAGCCAAATGAATGAGGCGGTTGAAACGCTCGAATAATCGCCCGGCCTATCTTTTGTTAGGTCCGTCGCGTGGGTATTAGTGTAAGATTTCCTTATTCATGGTGGCCGGAAATTTACCGTAAACATTTTAATCTGTGGTAGGATATATGCGTCTGAAAACCCCTGTAAAATATTACCTAAAAGTGTTCACTATTGACATTGTCGAAGACAAAAGTTCAATCGCTTTTTTGGTCAATTTACTCTGTGTTATACCCTCTTTTTTAGCCGCCGATTTAGCCGGCGCGTACCTGCACCCGCGATTATGTTAAGAGGAAATATGCCGGTCGAGGGAATTGAAAAATAGGTATTTGCTAAATCTATTGCTGTCGCGCCGTGACCTGCCCAGACGACGTCGAGTGCGATAAGAACAACTACAGCTCGGACCGAAAATACCTATGAAAATTATTCAAAAACAACGTTTCGTAGTCCCCTGATTTCTTCTCCAAAACTTAACCGATTAAATATGTTTTTTCATTAAATGTTAAAAAAATGCCATAACTGTGTTTCTATGTTCTTATATTTTGATATAATTGTGTTAAAATTGGTTTCTAGGGGTTTGAACACAACGGAAAAAATTACCTATTTTTCATGTTTTTGAAGGTTAATATCTCCTTTAATAATTCAATAAAGGAAAAAAGGAAAACATAGGAACATGCTAATATATCATTAGATTGTTGATGTAAAAAATCATTGTTCTACAGGTAATATCCAGCGAGGAATCAGGGGACTACGTTTCCATACAAAATATGACCGCTCCATTTCCTCTTAATGACTAATATTTTTTGACAGTAGCGACAATATGTCAATGTAACTTAAATTGCCTAACTGTTCCACATCGCATTAAAGAAGTTTCAAACTTCTGATTCTCTCTTTCAGACTTCAGTCCCCAGTCATAACATCTGCCTGGAGAGAGATCTTTCAACTGGAATCTTCCCAGTATATTCAGAAAACGTAATAAAAGGCGTCCCTCAGGAAGTTAAAATATAGAATTCTAACAACCTTATTTTCAGTCCTCACATTTTTAGTGCCAGCCTACTTGTAATTCTAAACCTAACGCCTGGCATCCGATTCCAGTCTTGACTTGATTTATTCCAGCTCTCGATTAGTGCCCAGGAAATACCTTTCAGACAACGGAAACTGGTAACTGGTACGTTTATCATATTATTTTTTGAATTCGGAATTGCGCCAGCATTCTGAATTTAAAGTAAGTAATTGGGGGGTTCAAAGACGGAACGAAAAAAGTTGAAAGTGGCCAGTGACAACTTGAAAAAAGTTTGTTCTTAAATATTCAAGGTATGTTAGTGCCCAGTGACAAATTGACGCCTAATAAAGGCCTAATGCTTACAGATCAATCAAAAAGAAAAAACAAAACAACCTCAAGATCTCATGAAAGCGCTGCCCATAAATCGTCGAAACCACGTCTCTTGTATAATGACCCCCTGTAATTTTATTCACCCGTGTGGTATCCAGATTAGAACAAGACCTTTCCATTTATTTTTCATGGATATCTTAGAAAGCTATTGCGGAACTAGGTTAAAGTAGGTGGTTAGGCGATAGGTAGCATTTTTTATTCGTGCTTAATTATTTTTATCGATCTGTCAATCACCGAATTTTCTTTTTGGCGATGGAACGCTCATCTCAAAGCTTAACACTTTCAGAACCAAGGACCCAGCTCCCGGGTTCTTCAAAACATACGCGAAATACCGAGAACCCGGTAGCCGGGTTCATTTTGTACTAGCTATAGACTACTCGGTTAAGCGCAGATGTTTTGATTTTAGGCTTGGTCGTGAATGTGTTAATGTCGCTCAACGAGCTATGGAGAAGGCTGTATGTAATTTCAGCTTTGAAAACAGATGGAAGAGGTAGTATAACAGTGACAGGTTGCTAGTCTGTCGCCTAAAGCATACCAAAACCTACTTTCTTAGTCGCCTCTTGCGACATCCAGAAATAGGGAAGTGTTATTCTATCCCGGCACCACACAGGAAATCTTTCAGTTATTCTTTCAGTCGTGATGTTAGTGAGTTTCGATGGTAACATGGTTTCAGTTAATTTGTGGAATGTGGCTTTGCGCTGCGTAAAGTGTTTTATTGCCGGGTGAATGAAACTTCGTGGGAGGTGAGTTGTTTTTAAGTGAATTTATTAATAATCTAAACCAATACTTCCGCCATGTGCATCTGTCTAGTGGTACTTGCAAACGGTCAAGGATTTTAATTCCCAGTTTACCAAAGAATATTTTATACATACCTAAAGATATCACATAAAACGCTACACCGTAACCGTTAGGTCGCATTCCGTAGCCGCTTCTAGCATTTTTTTTAGATTTAAAATTATGAGGTACAATAGCAGCAGGTTGCTAGCCTGTCGCCTAAAACCACCAAGGAATCTTAAAATTTAACGTCACATTGTGGAGTCGGGTTTAGACAACGTTATGTATAGTGACCCGTGTGGTGTCAAGTTTAAAATAACCTGTCCATTTTTTCCGTGGATGTCATAAGAGGTGACTTACGATTCTTCGGAAATAGGTTAAGGTGTTAGGCGACGTGTTAGCAACTGGTCACTATATTATACATCTTTCATGTGTTTTTAAATCAAGAACCAAGCTAAAAACGACCACGAAATGTGCATAGTTTCGTTATGTCACGTTCCATGTGCTCTGACAACGCATTTGGAAACAAGCGTGATTGTGCAGTTACCGGTTCGTTACAACCAAATATCATAATACAATGTTCTCAATACACCGCAATGTCAAAACAGACAAGTTTCATAATGCCTAAAATTCGAAATGACTTAAGCCTAATTCTTAATATGCACAATTCCTGATATCCCTTTAAGTCTAATTGACTTTTTCTTGTGTTTACTAATTTCCAAATCAACCTAATCTCAAAATGACTAAAAACAAAACAAAACTGCCGCAAGATTTAAACGTCAAATTCTCGATATGGAAAGTTTTCATTGACAGGTAAGACAGTATAAATTTAATTATCATCTTACGGGTTTCAGTTTGAAGGTTGAGTTTACGTCGAGTTGATACGTTTGTTAAGGCCTTTAGACAAAATTTTAGGCATTATGAGAAAGTGTGTTTTTGAATTTGGGATGTAATGAAACTAAAATAATAATGCAATTTAACTTTCAGTCGAAATACCAACTATACGTTTTGGATATCGGGTGTAATGTGTAAACGTCAATATAACATTTTGTTTGAATGAAACTTAATGTTTTTGAGATTTTAGTCATTTTCGAACTAAGACAAATTGAGAGCTAAGACAATTGGGAGCCCCTGGGTTAGGGTATTATGATATTTGGTTGCAATGAACCGGTAACATTGTGCATGTACCTAAATAAAATTTTCTTTTCCCTTCGCGACCTTTTGTGTTAGATTAAATTGCTAGTTTTTGTAATTAAACGTTATTAAAGGCAAGTTAACGAAGGGCTCTCCAAAGAATAGAGCGTGGAACAAGAACAAAGACGTTTTAATTAATAATCGCTAATTAATAAAGCCGATAAATCGCAAATTCAAAGGTTAGTGCCGTACAAACTCGTTAAGACGTGCCTTTAGTAACAACAGACTTTGCGGAAATATTACAAACAAGATTTTCATTTAGGTTACTGCGTAAACGACAGACTATCCGTGACCCACTTTTTAGTCTGTGAAAATAGAACCTAGGTATAGATGCAATAGGGATGATGACAGGATTATAAATAAATACATATATCATTCTAATTAGTCCGTAAGTTATATTATGGAAAAAAATGAGACACATATTTTTTAGCACACTTCTCTTGTTTTGTTTACACTCCCTTGCTTCATCCGTTCTCACCACGTGCCTAAAACCAATGCAACATGCCTTTCTCTATTCTTCTTATTATGTGACTTACGTTTTTATGCGACTGCCGCGTTCCCAAAACGGGTAGGCAGAGTACACGAAATACTACATGTACACTAGGATGCAAAATTGCATGGATAGCTTAGAGGCGGCAATCGTTTGGCGTCAGAAGCCGTGTTTCGATAACCATCACTATCGCACGGCGTAAACAGCTTCAAACGACTTTTATTTGGACTTGTCCATGCAATTTTGCATCCCGCTGTACAAAAACCATGAACCAGTAAAAATACTATATTTAGCTGAAGGAATATTAGCAACCTTAATCACTTAAAAACAGTAAATCGAAAACGTAGAGCCGACACCGAATTTCACTCGACGCCGTTAAATTTCACGACCCAACTGTCAGACTGATCATAAAAGAACACTAACAACAAATCAGTATTTAGTTTATCAAATAATTAAACATCGACAAAGGTACAGATCATCACACTTCCTGAGTGGGGGCTCGTGACGTCACGTTTGAGTAAAAATCAGTATAATTTTTACTCAAACATGACGTCACGCGAAACTTTTAGGCTCTGTATTATCGTCATTTTTCGTATGTCAAGTCAGTCTATCTGACGGACTAAATAGTTTTTTCTGGTCATCTAGCCCATTATACATAATATGCAGTAACGCACACGCCGCGCAAAAAGTCCGGCGCACAATGCATACAATCCATGCAGACTTTTTGTGCCGTAGACTCGATCGTACAAAAAGTGTTTCGTCTGCGCTGCACCTTGATTTGGTTAGACGCCAGACGATTACCAAAAAATTTAAACTCGTGTCTATCATTTTAATCGACAAATAAAAAAAATACGAGAATACAGTGCTTAGAAATTTTGAGTAACGTCATTACGAGGTACAATTTTTACCTAGGCGTGACGTCACAAGCCCCCGCTCTGGAAGTTTTATGATCGATGTTTACATACAATCATACATACAATCACGCCTGTATTCCCAAACGGGGTAGGCAGAGCACACAAAACGCTACACAGACAAAACGATGACCATTTCACGTTTTGTGGCCACTTCTAGCATAATATTTTTAAGGGTTTGAGGTGGCAGGTACAATAGTGACAGGTTGCTAGCCTGTCGCCTAAGTATACCTTAACCTATGTCCTTAGTCGCCTCTTACGAAATCTACGGAAGGATGTAATTGTTTGATAAACCAAAAACAAATGTTTCATATTCTCCACAATCTAACGGACTAATTAGAATTACTAAACTTATATACTTTTGACCCAGTCGACATCTATTACAGTCAAGGTCGTTAATTTGTTAATATAATAACTGCGTAACAGTAAAACGAAATAATTACATCGAAAAATGTTAATTCAAGTCACAAAAAACCCCGCCTCGGGCCATACCGTCTGAGGCCTTTACGTTTACTCACTCAAAACACGTTTACAGGCTAAAGTGAAATTTCAGTCTTGTTTTAGTGGGATTCGAGTCCTAAAATCCGCCGTTAAATATTTGATGTAAGCCTCTTTTGATTTGTTTTTAATATTCCAGTCACTTTGGGCGGGCGTAAATCCTTTTGAGTGGCTGCCTTTTATATTTTACGTGTCATAATAGGAGGAACGCGTCCTTTGGAGTCTTAACGTATAAATTTATAAATGCCTGTACGAGGCGTAGCTTTGAGTTGAACACGGAATATTCGTTTCGTAAGTCATGCTGTATGTAATAGCTGTGTTTCATCCTATTCGCATTCTGCACCTGTAGCACCTGTTTTGAAAATTGTGCAGAATTGTGAAAAGGAAGAAGCAATAATGGCTAAAGTGTCGAAATTTTTTGGCACTAGGTACCTACATTTTTGGTGACTTCCGCAATTTTCATGTTGTTTCTGCGTGGAATTTTGAGCTCATTCCATTTTAAAGGAAGAAAAATGTCCCACAAATACATACAAACAACACGCCTATTATCTCAAACGGGGCAGCAGAGCACATGAAACGTTATACATATAATCAAAACCGTGACTTTAAAGTTTCAAAGCCGCTTTCAGAATAATTTTAAAACAAGTTTTTACTCCAGTAGTACTTAGCTTTCTCGTCCACTCCCATTCAGGCTCTGTACTGGGGACTGTCTGTAACACGCAGCGTGTGTGTTTGTTAAATAGTGTGACCAATTACCACTTCGACGATAAGCCGCAGCTACGGTCTTTTCAAAATCTGTAGCCTACAGGACAACTTACGGTTACGGTTGATCATTTGGTATGCCTGTATGTACTATCAAACCAACTGATTCCTGACCCATCGCAGAACGTTGTCACAATAAACGTCATAGAGATTTCGCCTGTCGAGCAATGCAATGTCACTATGACGTTTACTGTGAATAGGTTCTATGGTGGGTCAGGAATCAATTGGTTCGATGGTACTATCGAACCAACTGATTCCTGACCCACCGCAGAACGTTGTCACAATAAACGTAATAAAGATTTCCTTTGCCAAGCAATGCAATGTCACTATGACGTTTGCTGTGAATAGGTTCTATTGTGGGTCAGGAATCAATTGGTTCGATAGTATCTTGATACGTAGTAGTAACCATATTTGATTCATCATCATCATCATCCAGCCTATATATACGTCCCACTGCAGGGCACAGGGATTGATTGATTATTTGATTGATTGATCCTTATTCCACGTGTCCAATTCATCGTTCAGTGTCTCGTTGAGACCATTTTTAGATATGAATTGAAACCGAAACTTCCTTTGCGGTAAGCGGTCAAAATACCAGATTAATTATAGAAAATAAGTTTTTCTGGAAATTGGAGAGGATCGTAAATAAGTCAAATGGAACATCGGTTTTCCTTAACTTTGACGATCGAAAAACATTCTATTTGAACTTCAGTTGAGGGAAATGTCACTTTTGTTTTGTACTTATAATATTCGGTGGGAGAGTGAGAATTGTTTGGCATTTAACACTGGATGTATTTAAATGTCAAACGGTTTATTTTCAAATGTCAAGAAGTTTTTATTAGCAGGAAATCTTTATCAATGATTTAGGTAAGTAGTTGGAAGGACTTTACGCGTTGTAGGAGGTTTCTTAAGTACTCGTAGGAATCAATGAAAATAATGCATAATGATTTTTTTTTTGTGATTAATGATAACATTTATCCAAAAAAACTTAACTATACATCCAAATAATAATGTGGCTTCCATGTTCAGACATTATAGAAAACTGTATCCTACGAGTAAGGTAGCGTTAAAAAAATGTTTACCTACTTTATAAAATTGGCTTACTTTATAAAACAATTGATGATCGGAAGTAGTAAACAAATTATTTCAAATTTGGAACACATGGTGGTTGCTGTTGGCGCTGCGGGATTATGATGCCCATGTGCGATTGTTAGTGGATTGCCGCCATTTTAGCTGTTCAATTTGAATATTAAAAAAAATGTAGGTACACGAATGTAAGTAAGAAAGAAATTGATAGAAATTTGACACAGATAAGACATTTTACCCTTAATAGTTATATAATCATGCTGAGCTGAGTGCGGCTCGGTTGGCGCTATTTGGCAATGAATTGTGTACTTCTGTTTTTTATTGTATGGATATTCATTAAATTATTACTATTTATTTATTATTTATTTATCTATTTATGCGGCAAGCCGCAAAGCTGATTTTCTGAATGTAAATAAAGTTATGTACCTACGCGACTGTTTAGGAAATAAAATCCATCAAACCTAATAAAACTTCGAATGGGGTCTACGGGTAAAAAAAAATAGGAACCTTTGATCTACATAAAAGTCCGTTCTCTTTGTACGGACAGCTGTAGAGAAAGGTAACCCCCCCAGTAATAGAACATTGTATAGGCGGGGGGTTACTTTTCTCTGCAGCTGACTGTACATGTGTACAAATTTTGTTTTGATTTCATTTACATGAAAATCCGTTCTCTATGCCCTACGTAACCAAATGCTTGATCTACATGAAAGATCCTTCTCTATCCCAAACGTGACGTAATAATTAATCTACATGAAAGAGCGTTCTCTATGCCCTTCGCGACCAAATGCTTGGTCTACAATAATGTACATGAAAGACATTTCTCCTTCACAGGTGTACGATGCCCCGCGTGACCAAATGCTTGATCTACACGAAAGACCGTTCTCTATGCCCCTCGCGACCAAATGCTTGGTCTACAATAATCTACATGATAGGCCCTTCTCCTCCACAGGTGTACGATACCCCGCGTGATCAAAGCTTGGTCTCCAAAAATCTACAGGAAATACCTTTCTCTTGTTCAGGTGAACAACGCCTCGCGTGACCAAAATAATGCTTGGTCTCCAACAATCTACATAAAAGACCTATTCATATTCATATTTATTCATGCTTTACATGGGTAGTACATACAGACCTTTCTCCTTGTTCAGGTGTACGATACCCCGCCTGATCAAAGCTCGGTCTCCAATAATCTACATGAAATACCTTTCTCTTGTTCAGGTGTACGATGCCCCGCGTGACCAAATGCCTGATCTACATCGGCGTGGCAGCCTTCCTCCACCAGCTGCCTCGGTTCTTCGACCGCCAGTTCGTACCGCACGTCACCGTCTGGCGCGGACACTTCGAAGAAGTCTGCAGGGTATGTTTTGGAGTAATTCTTACAAATAGTCACCAGCACAAATATCTGACACTAAGCCTGCATGAGTATTTGATAAAACTTTATTACTTGGAGCTGATGGGTAGGACGTATCAGATATATTAAAACTGACGACTGTACAGCCTAGGCCAAAAGTATGCAGCCGTGAATTTGCCATATTATAGTCAATTTAAACTGTTTTTTTTTCTAGATATTCAGCATAAACAAGTACAGTACAGTAAATTAACATACAGTCACACTGTATAAAGAAATTAGTTGTAATAACAAATGTGTTTGAACCTATGGTTTTTTTTTGGCAATCCGCACCAGATGAAATTGATTAGTATGGATTACGAAGCTCGTTGGTTGAAATCCCATCTCTTAACCAATTTCTTTACGCATTATCGTAGGTCCAGACAACAAAAAGTAACTTTGCTATCCCTTTTGGGATAAGTCTGCTTTTGTACTTTTATTTACGATTTATCAGTAGGTACTCTTTTTTTTACGATAAATACTTTTTTACTCACTCACTTATCTTCTTCATTCCAGATGGAGATGGCACCGTGGCTTCAAGTGCTAAGCATGGACGCCTACTTCATCACTTACTTCGGCTTCCGCGTGCTCTTCGTCCACCTCATCCCCTGCACTTCCCTCGTAGTCCTCAACGTCCTCCTCTTCAGAGCCATGAGAACCGCTCAGCTGAACCGGCAGAAGCTCTTCAAAGAGAACCGGAAGTCTGAATGCAAAAGACTCAGGGACTCAAACTGTACAACTCTGATGTTGATAGTCGTCGTTACCGTCTTCCTATTGGTTGAAATCCCTGTCGCTGTAGTGACAGTCTTGCACATCATATCTAGTACGATCGTCGAGATTCTGGACTACCATATCGCCAACACGCTCATTCTCATCACCAACTTCTTCATCATCGTTTCCTATCCCATCAACTTTGCGATTTACTGCGGCATGTCCAGGCAGTTTAGGGAGACTTTCAAGGAATTGTTTATAAGAGGTGCTGTTACTAGTAGGAAAAATGGTGGGTCTAGTAGATACTCACTTGTGAACGGACCTAGGACGTGCACGAACGAAACTGTTCTCTAGGTTAAGCGACTTTGTAAATAAACTGTGCTATTTTCACTGATAGATAGTAGATTATGTTTGTCTATTTGTGATTCCCGGGAACGTGTAAATTCTTGAAAGCCTTGCTTAAGTGATTCAGTTAGAAACTTATTTGTCATCTCTTGCTACAAGAGGTCAAGTAGTGCATATTTTTCGAATTGTGTGATTACGCCTAAACGCAATGGGAATCGCTGGTCTATTTTACATAGTTATATAGACATATCATAACGATATATGGAGTTACATGTAGGGAGGTTCGAAAATTTGTTTATATGGCCTTCATGTTGTTTTTTACGAGAATTATTAAAGTGTAGAGCGTAAATTTTATTAGATGTTGTAAATCTATTTTATATCATTTTCGATACTTTTTTGTGGCCATGGCTGTCACCTGATCTAAAAATGTTTGTCTCTTTTTTTTTGATCAACTGACGCCATGGCCCTTAAACGGTGAGCCCCCGTTTAAAAAAAGTAACGAAAACTTAATTTACTGTAAAATATTGATGTGGATAATATATTTACTGTTGTAAATACGATCGTTTAAATTTACATGAACACATTTTATATGTATTTAAAATGTGTGATCATGTAAAAATAGGTAATTATGTAGATGTCTTGTTTGTATAAAAAATGCACATAATTTGTGTTGTATTTATATAAACTTACATATGTATTTTAATTGTGATTTCTGTGCTTTATTTGGAACTGCATTGTTTGAATGGATGAATTTTGTATGGAACTAAGGACCATGGCGGATTGAATCATCATTTTAGGTTCATTGTAACTGAATAAAGAAATGTAATTAAAAGAAATTCGTTTCATTTTTATTACTGGCACTAAATACAAGGAAATACTTTGACTTTGACATAAGGTAAACGTCCCTGTGCTCGACACTGACCCAATACATGGCACTTGCAACCTTATGTCATAGTAAGACAGGTGACAGATGGGTGTCAACTACTGGGCGTTGAGGCGTCGAGCATTGGTACTTTTACCTTATTCGCTTACGTAACGAACTAAACTCGCTGACATGCAGCATTGAGCTGTCAAACTTAGCTGTCATATCGTATGGAAAATTTGACAGGTTGACTTTGCTCGTCAAAGAGTTTAATTTGTAACAACCCCTAGCGCTGTCTCTCGTCGAATAGCAGAGCTTCTTCTACAAACGTCATCAGCTGTCAAAAGCTGTTCTACATCGCGGTGACGGAGTTGTTAATCGGTTGCATACAACTTCCAACTTTCTCTCTGTAGACTTCAGTCCCCAGGTACAACTTCTGGAGAAGGATCTCTATCATGGAATCTATATCCCACAAGTTGTTAGTGAATAATACCTAGGATTGAATGCCGGCAATGTAATTTTTATCTTAATAATATCAAATAAGGCTTTTGCCTAGCAGTGGGACACAATATGAGCTATAGAAAAAAGGAAAAAAAAAACTTATGGCGACGAATTAGTAGCTAGTATACCCACAGACTTATATCGAAATAGATGACTCAAGTGTATGTATTTAGCGTGTCAAAAAGGGGCCAAAAAGGAGAGCAGTGCTCCTTCTTTGAGGCGATTTCATTTAGTTTTGTACTTACCACTTACATTAGGTTTAACTGCCTAGAGACAGGACTACTTGAACAAGGCGGCGTCATTTTCGAATCGGGTTCACTCGGACTGTCAATTCCCATCACTAAAGCGCTCATGTGACGAGTATGTAGAGAAAAACTGACACGCTTGGTTTTCATAGAAATGCAGGAACTCGCGGTATCTATTTCTATTAAAGTCTGTGTCTATACCATTAGTTGCCAAGTAGTCGGTGGACTATGCGAAATAGTACGAAATATGAATTAATTATTAATAATAGGATTAATGTCTATCAAAGCAAAGATTACCTTTGGGAGCGATGTTCACCTCGACTAATCAGGTTTCTGTGCTTGAAGCTTGCCTAATTATTTTAGTGAAATAATATTCATTAAATACAACGAAACACTAAGATTATTAAATCGATACATACCTACAGGGTGAAATCAAATTGGTGATACAAAATTTGTGCTTCTTAGTTTATGAATCAGTGATCGGATCTAGGATGCAATTTGGGGTGAACGACCTTAAATGATATGCTTATTGTGGATGTGCCTCGGGATTTCCCGGGATTTTGGATAGTGGGCTGGGCTAAAATTAAAAAAGCGTCATTTAAATTTGCCCACTTAAAGGACACTAGAATTGTCTAAATAATGGATATTTGTAATCAAATTATTATTATTTGTCGATAATGCAGAGAATTTGATATGTAGGGCTCAATTTGAATGACAATATGAGTAAAGTCATTGTCTACTGCTTATTTCAAATGGTCATTTCATTTAATAAAAGAGGTTGATCATGGGTGATTGTTTACTTTTTGTAATGATAATAAAATATAAAAAAAGTCGTGGGGTTGTAAATCATATCCATCTTAATATTATGGGCCTAAACCCCGGGACATTGTATCCTAGATCCGATCACTGTTTATGATACACAACATTCAGTTCAACTTCAATTGTAAAAATTACGGCAACCTTTATTAAGTCGTCTGTCCATCTTGTAGGTCGCTGGAATACGCTGAATGCAGGTCGCTTCCAACAGGTACTTATGGAAGTCTAAAGAAGAGGAATATGTTCAGCAGTGGACGTCTTATGGCTGAAGTGATGATGATGATGAGTAGAAATCTGTTCGATAAAACACATAATATTCATACTAAGGGGAATGAAATCAAGTGCGCAGTAAAAGGTGCAGTAAGTACAAAGATAATCATACATACATACATAATGACCTGTTCCCAAATGGGGTAGGCAGGGCACACGAAACGTGACATAGACAAAACCATGATTATGGCAATTTCACGATTCGCAGCCACTTCTGGCATAATTTTAGGTTCGAAAACAGATGTAAGAGGTAGCATAATAGTGACAGGTTGCTAGCCTGTCGCCTAAAGAATAGCTAAACCTATTACCTTAGTCGCCTCTTACGACATTCACGGATGTGTTAGTCTATCCCGACACTACACAGTACAAAGATGTTAAAATGACAAAAATATCTATACTCGCTCTTATTGTTACTCTGTTAAGGTAGTGTGTACATATTTTTTTCACTTTTACCGTGCCGATATCTTAGTTACTAGCTGTACGCAGAGCAGGTCACATAGTGTTATATCTGGACTTAAATAAATAATCAGAAGGAAGCCTCCATTATGTATACAGTAAAATGGGGTGAGAAGGGACGGGAGTAATACTCGGTCCTCGACAAAAATGTTGTTGTTGTGATGGGATATGATTTCATAGAGTCGATTTAAAACGTAAATAAAATTATACATACATACATACATATTCTCACGCCTGTATTCCCCAGAGGGGTAGGTAGAGCACATGGATTGAAAAATCCAGTACCACGTAAAATTATACAATTAACAATCAGTGTGGTTTCGGATATAGAATAACACCTCTCCTTTTCTTACATGAATGTCGCTAGAGCCGACTTAGGAAATAGGTTAAGGTATATTTCAGGCGGCAGGATAGTAACCTGTCACTATTATACCTCATAACCAAAAAAAATTTGCTAGAAGTGGCCAATGTGAAGTAGTCATGTTTTTTATCTATGTAGCGTTTTTGTGTTCTGCTGACCCCCATTAGGGAATACAGGCCTGATGTAGGTACAGTCGACCAAGAAATTGGTCTACCCCCTCAAGATCGATATTCTTTTGAACCTCATGAAACAACAAGGTCGATTTTCCCTCGCCATAATATTATGACAGTGACAATGTCAACCTTGTGATAATTTTGATCGCACAGAAACTTTTGTCAAAAGTGGTAGACCACTTTCTTGGTCGACCGTACATATACACATAAAAAAACACCTCACCGCGCTCTCTCACAACCAATCTACCCTCATGATCCCTACTCACCCCGTATTACAGTACGCTGGAACCCCAGGGGTCCATCGAGGGTCCGAATCAAGTACGTGTCGAAAAGGCCCAAGTTCGTATATACGTGCTCGCCGCAAGTTTGATCGAGTGGGGAGTTTACGTGGTCATTCACTGCCTGCTTCGTGTTCAATGTCTGAAGTTCTTTTTTAGTATGGTTGAAGCATTAGAAGGAGCTACGAAAATTATTATTTTACCTGGTGTTCCTTCCGTGGATGTCGTAAGAAGTGACTAAGGAAATAGGTTTAGGGACGCTTTTGGCGACAGGCTAGAAACCTGTCACTAATAGGTATAAGCAGGTAAAATTAAACCAAAAAAGCGTGCTAAATGTGGCCACGAAACGTGAAATAGTCAAGTTTTGTTTATGTCACTTTTCGTGAGCATTGCTTACCCCATTTGGGGACACGGGTAGTATGTATACAAAGAGAAATCCTTCAGACTTTGTTTAACACCTATGTCGTCGACATATATCGTCAGATTGTGTCCCCTGGTGTATCCAGGTTTTAGTTGCTAGGTCAACCGGTTGTACAATATTCACAAACGTTCTATTTAGTCTAGCATTTTGCTTAAAAGTAAACAAAACAAGTAACAAGGGATGTCATTAACTTCTGTTTCAACATGGCTTCATATCAAATAAGTTTTCAGCGTAATTTTGAGTTAGGGACCAGAAGACTTATGGCAGGAGTTGCGTTTAGATTATGTTCAGAGTTTTATGCTTTGGTAATATTTTTTTGCGAGATATCCGAATGTCCTCTCCGTTTAAACTTCCCTAGACTTTCACAAATATTCCAAGACTAAAATTAGCCAAATTCCCTCGCTCTCTGGATTTAGTGAGACTAACGAACAATAATTAATTTTCTTTCATACAGATTTATTTCGTCCTTGATTCATCTTGGGAAGAATCGGTTTACTTTTGCCTTTTTTCACTTTTTTCCTTGCTCGAACAGTGGTGTTATTCTGTAACGTAACAAACTGATGAGCTCGACGTCGGGCTGTCAAAATTTGCTGTAAACGTACAAAAAAAATACAGTTCGAAATCCTGACACGCTACACCGCCACTCCCAACATAATTTTAGATTTAAAACAAATGAAAGAGTTATAATAATGACAGGTTGCCAGCCCGTCGCCTAAAGCCTAAAGCATGCCTCATACAGTTTGAATACCATACAGTCTTCAGAAACAAAGGCATTTTTTACGAAGGCATTTGTGATAAAAAGCAATTGAAGGAACTACCACGAATGGGCATAAAAATACCCGAATTACCATCTCCAGTCATTTGTGTTGTGTGTTAATAAAACTTAGCAATCTGTAGGAACATTATAATTTTGACAATGTCTCTGGGACTTCGCTTTTAAAGATTGAGATATGTCTGGGAGGTAATTATAATTATTTCCAGTCCCATAATTTGGTTGGGTTGCTGACAGAGAAGGCAAGCCTAGGCTACTTAATTTAGTACCCAAAATAACATATTATACATACTTTTTCCTATGTTTAGTTGCCATACGTTACGTCTGTCTTTCCAAACGGGGTATACAGAGCACACTAAAGCTCACTCTTCTTCTTAAAGTGCCGCTTCATTCTGAAGGTTGGCAGTCAGCTCTATAAATCGTACCCTGTCCATAACGAGTCTGAACAACTCCTCCACGGTCCTGATGCCCTACTCCCTGATATTCCGGAGCCATGACAATCTGCGTCTCCCGACCTTGAGTTTTCCAGCAATTTTTCCCATCGTAACTGTTTGTAGAAGATGGTACTGTTGGTTACAAAGGATATGGCCGCAGAAAAAAAGCACACTGAGAAGCAAATAATAGGTTTAAGTAAGTATGTTAGCTGGTAGGCTAGCAACCTTTTAGTGGGTATGCCTCCCCTGCGGGGAGAGCCCCACATAACCGTCGCGTTGTCCCCGAGACGTGGCGGTATGCGCAAAGCATTATCCCACCACCCAAAAAAAAAAAAAGGTTAGCAACCTGTCACTATTGTATCCCTTTCATCAACATAAACCTAAAATTATGCTACCCACTCCTCCATTTCTTCCGTGGATGTCGCCTCCGCGAGGAAGAAACGGAGTGGTGTGTGAAACTGCTGTGCATGTCAGGTCTAATGAGCATTTCGTTTTTTCTTCTTTGTTTTGTATTACTGACATGAATGTGATGAGACTGGACCACTGTAGAACGTTTTCTTTCTTTCTTTCTAAACCCGACTACACAGAGAAAACCACATAAGTAATACCATTGGAAATAAGTAAATATCGAGAAAATATACTATTACATAGCTATTATGTCACTCTCCAGGGTGCGCCTCATAAAATAACAATACACTTTATTGGTTGGCAACATAATAGAACATTACTGCTCGCCGGTAATGGAATGAGTGACGTCAGGCGGGGGGGTTAGTAGGGTGGGGATTTTTATACCATAAGGACACACGAACCAATATCCCCATGAACTTCTGCAATGCCAGACAGATCGCAGATGCTTTGCCATTCTGTTACTAAGACCGTCAGACAGATGACCAAAAAATAATAAAAATGTATTTTTTATTTTATTTGACAGGCAAAAAATGAAGATAATACCGCGCTTAAAATGTTCGACTCCCGTGTGGTGCCGGGTTAGAATAGCACCTCCCCCATTCTTCCTCTGGGTGTCGTAAGAATCGACTCTGGGAAAGGGTTAGTGTATTGTGGGCGATGGGCTAGCAACCTGTCACTGCAATATCACGTTTAACTATCTGGTTACCCTGAAATTGCTAAACGTGGCACTGGATTTTTGAATTCATGTGCTCTGCCTATGAGGGCACATGCACAGAATACGGGCGTGAGAATATGTATGTATGTAAAAGTTTCGAGTGACGTCAGTACATGGAACAATTTCCACCTGGGCATGACGTCACTAGCCCCCACCCTGGAAGTTTGCCAATGTCATTATTTGATGAACCAAAAACTACGTGTCTTATATTTTTTAACCCGCGACGCAAAAACGACGGGGTGTTATAAGTTTGACGTGTCTGTCTGTCTGTGTGTGTGTGTGTGTGTGTGTGTGTGTGTGTGTGTGTTTTGTCCGAAAGCTATATCCGTCGAGAGTGTTCTTAGCTATGTTAGGTGGAAATCGGTTCCGATCTTTAAGGTCATCAGGTCGTTTGTTAGGTGTGATGAGAATGTTACACGTTCAGTAAATCCATCGAGTTGGGACTCGTCGGGGGTTTTTTAAATTTTTAATTAATGTTGGTTATCCATAATACGACTAACTTACTAATCAAAATAAGATATTTTTAACCCAAACAACAACCTATTATACCTACCCTACCCAACCCCATTTGGGAACATAGTCGTGATTGTGTAAGTGTGCATGTTGTAAATTTAAGCCATGTCACTTCACTTGGCATGATTGCCCATGCCATATTCTAGTACGGTCTAGGACTTCAATTCATGAGCCACCATAGAACCTTTTCGAAGAAAAAACATTACGATTTCCCTTGATGATTAATGGGATGTCACTATGACGTTTATTGGGAATAGGTTCCATGGTGGCTCATGAATTAAAGTCCTTGACTGTACATTGTCGAACACTGCCATGTTTCCCTCACAAATAACAAAATAGTCTATCAACAAATAGCATAGTAGTTCATCTGTTAATTATTTATTTAATAAAATAGCTTCCAAAAGCTTATTTCTTGGAAATTCGTCGAGAACCAAAGTTCACAAACAAATATTATTTAGTACAAAATAATTATTTCTGAGAATTCCGATTAGTTCAAATATTGAAGTCTAGTCTGGAACCAGGGAAAATGTTATATCTTTATTCGGTTCTTTTGTGTTTCCAATATATTTTCGGATCACACAATCCTTTCTTACCGAGAGAGAGGGTAAGTGTACCTACTAAGTACTACGAACCCAATAACATAGAGAATAAATTCTAAGAAAGAGGTTTTTCATTTTCCTCGAGAGTTTTTTTCCTTGTCTGGTTTAGAGTAACACCTTTCCATTTCTACCGTGGATGTCGTAAGAGGCAACTAAGAGTTAAGGCATATTTTACTAGCTACACCAAGCTAGCAACTTGTCACTACATATACTTACCTAGTACCTTTTAACTTAAAAAATAAAATATATGCCAGACGTGGCTACATACAGGTCGCGAAATAGACATGGTTATGCCTATGTAGCATTTTGTTGTTCTCTGCTTAGGTTAGTGGTTAAAATTTTCCTCGCAAAATTTGTAAACATACATACATACAAAAGTGAAGAAGAATAAAACTTTGCTTTTTTTTAATTGATGTTGTGTTGCTTTTTATATTTTAAGTTTTTTTACGTGGCTGGCATGGTCAACCTTGACCAAAGCCTTAATAAAGATTAAAAAAAAAGAATAACACTTGTAATAAAAAGTAAAAGACTGTCTGGTTTTACTGCGCTGTGTAAACCCGAGCAGGGTCGCCTAAAGTACCTTTTTAACCAAATTAACTCTTTTCAGTCCTGCCATAAGTATATAAATTGGTTACTATAAACATTTTTCACGAATGACCGATTAGGGGTCAATTTTGAATAAAATTACTTCCATATTTTCTTATGTGGATGAGTGCATTGGGAGGGGAAGACCTAGACGGACGTTCCGTGACCACATCGCGGACGGTTTAGAAACAGGTCAGGTCAAGAGTGCCCGAAACCGACAAGCATGTATGAGGAGATTAATGAATGTGGATCAAGCAAAAGAGGTATGTCAGGATCGTAGCGAATGGAACAAAGTAGTCTCCTAGTCTCTGCCTACCCCTGTGGGAAAGAGGCGTGACGTTATGTATGTATGTACACAAAAATTTTGTACCTCTCTATTTCTTCCGTGGATGGTGTAAGAGGCGACTGAGGTGAAACAGCTTAAACAGGTTTATATACGCTATAAGCGACAGGCTAGCAACTCGTTACTACCATACCTCTTCCATTTCCTCTTTTTAGATAGCTCTTTATCCTCATTTTTTTTATTGTTACATAATCACAAATAGTTAAATTTAATAATAGCAGTGTTGTTTTGTTAAAAACGCGCGAGAAATATGAATGAAACGTGATTGATTGTCATAAGAAATGATCAACCAAAACAATAAGTTGGCCTTTGATCACCTGCCCTGAAAAAAAAATACTAGACCGTGCAAGAGATTATTACTTTAAAAACTTGCGTGTGTTATGCCAATTTCAAAAAAGTATACCATTGTAAACCCGAAACCACACGGCTATGTGATTGATGATTTTTATGGCCCATTGAAATTATAAAAAATATAAAAATCAAATCATTTCACAACGGTAGTCGTAAAAATGATCATTTCACAGCTTAAAGATATAAAGTCACAGAGAATGCATATAACACACCACAAATTTTACGACGTCGTAAAATTAAGTACAGTCATAATAGGACTATTAAAGCTTGCGGCAAGCTGTAAAATGGGTCATTGTCATAACCCTAAAAAAACATGTCCATTTGTAATATATAAGACATTTTTAATAATTGCATTTAATTTACATCATAACTATAAAGTACAGGAAACGTACTAGACTATACTATATCGTATTTTCTATAAATGTAATATTTGTTTTGTTTATCACCACAAATGTAACTGAAAGTCCACTTCGGTGGACTGTCCGGGTTCCACCTGTTAATAGAATGTGGCTTTAAAAAATACATCTCTTTAATTATTGTACAAAAATGCCATTTTTCCCTAATCTTTATATGATTTCCATTTGACATTAATAGGATTTAAAAAATTTGATGGAAATAAAACACATTTTTTGCATCATTGAATCTTGTCACAGCATTTTTTGTCTTTTTGGTGGACATTACTTTAAATTCTAGAAAAATTAGGGAAATGCCAAATGAATAGACCGGGACATATAATTTAACTAATTCACTATCGTACTATCCCTGTTAGCATCCATTTTGCCGTGACTTGTGCGCAGCAGACGATATTGTTGTGTTAACAAGAATATTTGGTGGTGTCAATGTTGAATTGTCTTTCCGGTTACTGCTGTATTTTGTAAGTACATCGCTATAAATCCACCAAACGTTTTTAACAATTAGTTAAGCAATCAAACATCGTAAATATGCCTTGCCTTTTGAATAATCCTTTAAATGGCTGGTGTTGTGAATGATATTGCGAAAAAAGTCCATTCGGTCGACGTCTTTTTGGTGGACTTTTTGTGCACCCAAACGATAAATGATTATATTTTGATTGATTCTTGTACTTTGGTTTAATTTTTTATTATAACTTTAAAAACTAGCTTCTGATTCCTTTTTTGTTATATCCGTAAATGACTAGTGACTGAATACTGAATGTTTAAACGTTAATTCTGTAAAGGTAAAAAAAACTGTAGAAGATTTAACAAAAACATACAAAATAAGCTTTGGAGGGAAAATGGAATGATGCACGACGATGCAGAAAAAAAATCAATATACAAAAAGAAACTTAAAAGTACATCGCACGCAAAATACCGCCTTCCATTCCAATTATTTTAGTACCATGAAATGGGTGAACGTATTGCAGTGAAAAACAGAAGAATGTTTAAAGCAAAGAAACTTACTTACTTAGAAAGAAGTTGATGACTTTAGAATGCAGCAACCATTAAAAATTAGTGAGTGCAGTCTGTTTGTTGATTGAAAAAAATGTTCATAAAAGTATACAATTTTTGGACGTATATTCTGAAAGTTCGGATACGTCAACGTTAAAACCAGGAAGAGCCACCAAACCCCCACTTTCATACATGCTTCTTGAAGACTTGAAGGCTTCCTAGTCTTCGGAGGACGAAGGCATATTCTGTCCACCGAAAAGAATTGTCATTTCGGTAGACAGACACAAAATATTTTTTATATACTTTTTGAATGTATTTACGTGTCTGATTGTTCATGATTATGAGAATATATCTTGAACGTTATTATTGTTTAAGATGTTTACCGCTTTTTGTTTTGTTTATTTATTATTAATTAACATAATTAGTCCACTCGGTGGACATATTAGTCTTTTCTGTGGAACCGAAATATCGTTATTTCGTTTTAAATCGTTTTTTTCGAATAATTGATCTCTGAATGATACTCAGTTCTGTTGCAAGTTAGAGTAAGAGTCGTAATATACCTTTGATTTTTATAAATCACGTGTTTCATTTTTTGGCGAAAAAAATTGCCAGGCTTGACAATGACCCAAATATACTATGTAAAACACCACGTATTAGAAAATATTCAAAATATGTTTAATGACACGCATTATAATTGTAGTTGGTTGTCACGATAAATTTAACTTAGAACCTAAAATTTTCAATGAAACTGAGAGAAAACTCTCTAGATAAAAACCTTAATTATAGTCTTATTTCTCATGTAAGGGTTAGTGTATTGTATTGAGCGATGGGCTAGCAACCTGTCACTGCAATATCACGTTTAACCATCTGGTTACCCTGAAATTGCTAAACGTAGCACTGGATTTTTGAATTCATGTGTTCTGCCTACCCCTTTTGGGAATACAGGCGTGAGAATATATGTATGTATGTATTTTCATGTTCTGCCAATCGCTCGATGGTCAGCAGGAGGAAACTCCTTATTAAGGTTTATGTTTGCGTTTAACTTTTTCTGTACTTGCTATCTTAATTTCATATCGTCACGCCTGTATTCTCAAAAATAGCTACATAGACAAATCCATGACCATATTCACGTCTTTTATTTAAGTTAAGAGATAGGTACTATAGTTACAAAATGTTAGCCTGTCGCCTAAAATATACCTATCTCAACCTATTTTCTTAGTCTTCCTTTGCGATATCCACAACAGAAAACCCGACACCACACGGCATATATGTTTTCAACAATATGAGTTTTACTTACATACATACCTACATATTACATAGTTACATTCTGTGTAGATTTGTTTTCTGTGTTGAGTTTCGAGGATTATGCCTGTAGTAGGCAATACTAAATTCAAAGTCATAATTTCACAGCGTTTGAATCCTTAATCTTCCGAAACACCATCAAAGACAGCAATTCCTTTTATTTACACAAAAAACAACGCATTACTCGACTAATGCAAAACCATAAACACTCGATAAACGCGCAGAACAAATTCTTCTGAAAAACAACGAATTCCAAAAACAATAACAATAACCACATTTACCAAGATACTTTTACACCTCTGAAACACCCACAAAGTATGTAAGCCTGGAGTGACGCATTTTTTCCGGGGTGCAAATGGTAACTATGTCAAACACGCCTTCGAGTGACATCGTTTTCATTATGGCGGGCATAAAATGGCGGCCAAATGTATTTATTAGCCAATCACGTTAGAGCGGTGATTGAATTTCGTGTATAATGCAAGATTAGCGATTCGTGTAATGTTTTCGTGGAATTTTGGAGGGAAAATAGGTTTTGGGGTTTTTCCATTGTTTCTGTTGTTCTAGTGCTTTTAAAGGTGATTGAACAAACGTCCTAGCTTTTGGAATCGACTGGAAAGATATTTATTTGAATATGTTTACTAAAGTACAGTAATTCCAGTTAAATTTGCAAATTTTCCGTTCGCCGGTGTATTACGATTTATAAAGAAAAAGTTTCTTGCGTAGATATTGTAAAGAGGCGACTAGAAAAAATTTAGGTAGGTATATTTTAGGCGATAGGCCTAAAACCTTTCACTGTTTCACCTCTTTTTTTTCCTACTTAATACCTACATAAAGATATGTTTTTGGCCTCGTATCGTATCGTATGCTCTGCCAAACCCATTTGGTAATACAGGCGTGATGATTATGTAGGTTTGTAGGTAATAAAAAATAATATGGTGCTCACCATCATTTTTATTGTGTAGGTAGTGTAGAAAAAAAACTGTCCAAAATCGAGAAGGGGCTCAATTTACAATACTACCTATAGTCATACCTACTAGATTAGTAATTATAAGATTGTGTAATTTTGATAAAGAGACGATCATAAGACAAAAATAAATGTCTTGATCATCCCCCTGTAAGTATATTCCATTTTCCCCAAACATTTCCCTTCACAAAAGATTGTACACCTGCTTTCCGAGTTCCCGAAGTTTTATAACGATTCCTCTCGTTGTCAATCCAAAACACAAAGCGTGAAAGTTCATGGGAGTCGCCTTGTTAATCCTAACATTTCTTTTCTGTCACAGATGTAAAAGCAACGAGTCATCATCATCATCAGCTTATATACGTCCCACTGCAGGGCACAGGCCTCCTCTCAGTATGAGAGGGCTTGGGCTATAGTTCCCACGCGGGCCCAGTGCGGATTGGGAACTTCACACACAACGTTAAATTACTTCGTCACTGTGTGTAGGTTTCCTCACGATGTTTTCCTTCACCGAATAGCTCGTGATAAATATCAACTTCGATATCGCACATAAATTTCGAAAAATTCAGAGGTGCGGGTTTGAATCCACGACCCTGCTTGAGAGGCCACAAGTCGAACCGCTGGGCTACCACGGCGTTTTTCAAAGCAACGAGTAACTGTAACCGCTTTTCGTCGGCGAGCATGAGAGTCTTAGGGCGGTGGGGTTCTGTGGCCTGAGGCGGGCAGTTTATTCACCGTGGAT
>BHDV01000701.1:74233-94412 GCA_005406045.1 Adoxophyes honmai
AAAAAAAAAAACTGTGCAATGTCACTATGACGTTCACTGTGAATAGGTTCTATGGTGGGTCAAGAATCAATTGGTTCGATGGTACTTTACCGTTTTCCAGTTCTACATTACATGTTTTTTATTCAATATAGTGTTTAAATACTTACTTACCTGCTTACTTGTTGTTGACTGAGCGGCCACCACATTATTATTCAACATAACGGGAATAAAGTATAGATTTGGTATAATTGAAAAAATGAAAAAATATTTATTGTGTTAAAAATACAAAGTTTACATTGCAGTGTTTGGAATCTCCTAGTAAGCATATAAATACCTGTGTCAGGAGACCCCACTCTTCCATGACAAAATGGTTTATCAGACTTATAACTATTCATTCATTCTTAACTCCCGAATAAGTATTTTTTTCACAGATTATTCGTACCCTACGAAGTCTCAACTCGCTTCTCGCAACGGAACCTACCTGTTTCGAATTAGATGAAAGAGGTAATAGCTTGGTAGTCTGGCGCCTAAAACATACCTCAACCAGTTTCCCTTAGTCACCTTTTACAACATCTACGTATGAAATGGACGTCTAATTCTAAATCTTACTCCAAACGGATAAGCAGTAAGCACTAACTGTCCAAACTAAAAAGAAAAAGATCAGTTACCTTAAAAGCTGCCATAAAACATTCTGTCTAACTCTTACTGAGTTTTAAATAGCACCAAGACTCGAGACCCGCTTTGAACTTAAAAGCAAAAAGTCCACTTCAACCGCATTAACTAGAAAGTGCTTAAGACAATAGGTAGCTCGAGAATTTCTCTATAAACTACAACTCTTTCGAAGTAAATGTTACAGTGAATTCTTTGGTAATAGTGGCTAAGAGTACTACGGCAGAGTACTGAGGGGCAAATCTTAAGAGTTTTTAAGTCGACTAGGTATTCAAATTCAAATTCAAAATATTTATTTCAGATACATCCATAAAATGTGTTAGTACAGTACAAAAAATGTCTAATTAAACTTATTTCTACATACATACATACATACAAACAATCACGCCTATATTCCCAAATAGACACAACGATGACAATTTCACGTTTAGTGGCCACTTCTAGCATAATATTCTTTAGGTTTTGAGGTGGCAGGTACAATAGTGACAGGTTGCTAGCCTGTCGCCTAAAGTATACCTTAACCTATGTCCTTAGTCGCCTCTTACGACATCCATGGAAGAAATGGAGAGGTGTTATTCTAAACCCGACACCACACGGGTAACTTATTTCTACGGTTAGTAATAATAATAACAACGTACACAGTATAACACATAATAATACCTCACTACAAGCGGCGCGGCGCGGCCTCGGCCGGAGCGTGCAGCCGCGCCCAGCGCACGTGCAGTGGCGAGTCCTACCGTAACGCCGCGCAGCTATTACGTGAGATTTGTCGTGAAACGAATTATTATGATTTTGCAAGACAGGTTTTTTTTTCTGTACAACACTTTTCAGATTGCTTTTATAATGAGTACACTACACAAATACGAAAAGTTATTAGTCCGATCGTGTGGTGTCGAGATTAAAGAAACACCTCTATATTTTATATTTCTTCCGTGGATGTCGTTACGTCAGAAGCGACTAAGGAAATAGGTATAGTATGTTTTAGACGACAGGCTAGCAATCTGTCACTATTGTACTTCTTTTATATGTTTTTAAACAATAAGCTAAATGTCAGTTTTTTTAAGATTTGAATTTCAATTAACACAAAACTTAACACATTTTTAAGTAATCACTAATCACAGGGCATCGCCGCAGTGCCATTGAATTAATAATTTCCGTTTTTTTCCCGTTGGACTCCAGAGAAAAATTCAAATTTTATCCGTTAATTTTCTAATCTTAAAATAAACGGAGTATACATAAAATATGTATACAAAAATACTAGTCTGATGCGAACTAGCCTTTAGGCCTGTCGACAGGTTTAAACCAGTTTGCGTCTATCGACAGCCACCTCAACTGTCAGTTCATTATCAATTGCCTCTGCTAAGCCTGGTTGGCAGCTGTTGCCAGTCATTTGGCCGGGTATTGTTATCTGTGGTATTATGATATTGTTGTTATCTGTGCGGTGTGCCAGCCGCATTCTATATGCATATTACACACATAGAAATTTTAGAATAGAAAAAAGTATGCTTAGTTGGTTTGGTCACATAGAGAGGATGGATGAAAGAAGATTGACTAAACAAATTTATACGGGGAATTTGGATGGATGCAGTGGGAGGGGAAGACCTAGACGGACGTTCCGTGACCAAATCACGGACGTTTTAGAAACAGGTCAGGTCAAGAGTAGGTTAGGTAGGAGGTGTTATTCTATCCCTAAACCACACAGGACTTTTTTGACACACTACTTTTTTATCATAAACAGGAGAAAGTTCTGAAATACAAAAAAAAACAGCAGATGGTCTAGGGTGGCGACGCCGCGAGCTAAAGCTAAAGAAATATACAATCTGTGATAATTTCAACAATCTAGATAGCAAGTTCGTGAGATACAACCTGGTGACAGACGGACACACAAACAGCGAAGTCTCAGTAAAAGGGTCCCGTTTTCACCCTTTGAGTACAGAACCCTATAAACTGCAACTCTGCTGTAGCAACCCCGCGCGCAAAAGCTAGTCAATAATTAAGTACAGATACAGAAATTTAAACAGCGTACTTAGTACACGTCCCATAGTGATATATAGCTTAATTTTCATCCGGGAAATTAGGCAATCCCCTGGGATAGGGGTTTGATTCGGCAATCAGTAAACTGAGCTGCTACGGTGCTACGAAAGTCGCTACGGCGTAGACATCGTAGACACTCTACGACAGTAATGAGATATTTTTTGTCATCATAACATCTCTTGCACTGGTTAATTCCCTCGCTAATAGGGATGATGACAGGGTTAAAAATATATCATTCTAATTAGTCCGTAAGTTAGATTATGGAAAAAAATGAGACGCATATTTTTTAGTTTATCAAATAATTAAACATCGACAAAGGTACAGATCATCAAACTTCCTGAGTGGGGGCTCGTGACGTCACGTTTGAGTAAAAATCAGTACAATTTTTACTCCAACGTGATGTCACGAGAAACTTTTAGGTACATACAATCAATCACGCCTGTGTTCCCAAACGAGGTAGGCAGAGCATACGAAACGTGAGATAGACAAAACTATGATTATGACTATTTCACGCTTCGCAGCCACTCCTAGCATAGTTTCAGGTTTGCAAACAGATGGAAGAGGTATGTAGAATAATAGTGGGGTAGTGAGTGAGTGAGTGGCATATGTATGTGTAGATAAAAACTTATACTCTAAGGCCCCTCAATATGTAGCAGTTACGAAAATACTACTTAAATCCGAGTGAAACCTTAACCTATTTGTATTTAAACATTTGAGACAGTAACCTGAATTATTTAATAGCGAACCCTGAAGAGCTTAACTAAACTCATTTGCATCGAGTTCATAAAACTAGAGTTTTAACCCGGGGATTAAGTTACCCGGTCGGTTGTTGCATACTAAGTATGTACTCGGTTAAAATACTAGGTAGTATTTTACTCGTGCACTTGTTTAGGTGTCCTGTTATTTCACAGAATTTCGTTACGTAAAGCGTGTCATTCGGTAACTGTTTTTTTATTGAAATTGTAAACTGATAATGATAAGTTTGAACGGATATGTTTCTGGACTGTCTTATAAAAAAGTGTGTGTTTTAGGTTAGTTTTATAATAGTTTAGAAATATTTAAAGTTTACGAACTAAAGTAAAATTGAGAATTGAAGCAGTTGTCAAATGCAACTAATGAATTTCCGTGTAAAAGAACGTCAATTTATGAAATAATGCCGTTATAGTTTGCATTAATTTTATAATCATAGTTTGTATTTCTGAATGAGCAGAGGTGACGCCATTTTTTTTTCTGACGAGCCTAATTGATTGTTTTAAATTTTCAAAGCAACAGTACACCAGGACTAGTTCACAATAGTGAATTCACTACATGACACGCGACAGTGTTTAGTAATCGCACGTTTAGACGCCACGGCACAGACGACCCAAAGTACTTGAGTATTTATAAATACTAGGTACAATGTTATTGTTACTGGCTAAAGTCAAGTTTACTCCAACTTTAAACAAGCGAATCGAGTCCCTGTTCCACAAAAGAGAATGGTTATTGTCGAACACGGTAATTGCATCGGCAATCGCGACGACTGACCCAGATATTATGCGGGTTTTATTACAAACTAAGGAGTTCACAAACAGTAGGGATCCCGCGCCATGTTCTGATCCCGCGTGATGCGGGATTACGGGCGCGGGATCCGCGGGCATTGCGGGACTGAAAAGAAACATTCGGAAACATTTACAGTTGAAATTAAAAGCTGACAAACTTAGTAATGATTAAGTAGTGATGGATCAGTTTAAAATATGTTATCTTTTGGTTAATTTTTAATTTTCTTTGTGAATTTTTTGAAAACGTTTTGTTTTAATTTGTTTCAGAATTTGTAATTGTTTTTTTGCAAAAAAAACGGTATAATTTGATTGATGTCATAAAAATAAGAATACTTTCAGGCATCTTCCAGGGCGACAGTCTGAGCCCTTTGTGGTTCTGTCTAGCTTTGAACCCTCTCAGTACTCTACTGAGGGATTCCAAGCTAGGCTGTCAGCTTCTGAGAGGGGGTGAGATTATTTCTCACCTATTGTATATGGATGACCTGAAACTGTTTGCACCAAAAAGCCAAGACTTGATAAAGTTACTAAAAACTACTGAAGCTTTTAGTAATGGGATCAAGATGGAATTTGGTGTCGATAAGTGTGCGGTCATGCATGTACAACGGGGGAAGGTTGTGAATTCTACGAATTTACAACTTTCTGAGACAATAACTCTCAAGTCTCTCTCAGAGGCTGAAACCTACAAATACTTGGGTATGTCACAGTCTTTGGGTATCGTGGATAGTGATATCAAACAGGCGGTATCGGAGCGTTTCTTTTGCCGCGTGACAAAAGTACTAAATAGTCTTTTGTCAGGCGGCAACAAGATCCGAGCTCTAAACGCCTGGGTGATACCACTCCTCACATACTCCTTTGGCGTACTCAAGTGGACTCAGACTGAGCTGGACGCCCTGGATAGAAGAGTCCGTCACCTGCTCACAACACATCGCATGTTGCACCCGCGCTCATCTGTTATGAGACTGTACATCCCGCGGAAATGTGGTGGTCGAGGTATTTTGAATGCCAAAAACCTTCACAACCGCGAGGTGTGCAGCCTCAGGGAATACTTCCTTCACAATGAGTGCGGGATGCATCGCGATGTTGTGGCAGTTGACAGAAACTTCACACCGCTCTCCTTGGCTACTGAGAACTGGCGTAAACCTAAGGTGTTGAGCACGGAAGATCGCATGGACGTATGGAAGAGCAAGGATCTGCACGGGCGCTTCTACCGGGCCCTACATGGGCCTGATGTAGATTTGCTCGCGTCGGTAAACTGGCTACGCTTCGGCAACCTCTTTGGGGAAACCGAAGGTTTTGTCTGTGCAATTGCTGATGAGGTTGTCAAGACGAATAACTACCGGAAATATATCCTGAAGGACGGTACGGTCGACATTTGTCGGGCATGCCACCGTCCCGGTGAGTCAATCAGGCATATTATTTCCGGTTGTTCTCATCTTGCCAACGGAGAGTACTTGCACAGACATAACCTAGTAGCCAGAATTATCCACCAGCAACTTGCTCTTCAATACGGCCTTGTAGAATCTGAAGTGCCGTATTACAAATACACACCGACGCCAGTTCTTGAGAATGGTCGTGCTACGCTCTACTGGGATCGATCTGTTATCACGGACAGGACTATTGTTGCCAATAAGCCTGATATCGTGATAATAGACCGATCACAGCGCCGTGCAGTGCTCGTCGACATCACCATCCCCCATGACGAGAACCTCGTGAAGGCCGAGAAGGACAAACTCAGCAAGTACCTTGACTTGGCTCATGAGGTGACCGACATGTGGGATGTGGATTCGACGATCATTGTACCGATAGTCGTCACAGCAAACGGTCTCATAGCGAAGAGTCTCGACTACCATCTTAGGAGACTCTCGCTAGACGGTTGGCTCAAGGGTCTGATACAGAAGGCAGTACTCCTTGACACGGCGCGCATCGTCAGGAGGTTCCTCACTCTGCAGCCCTAACCGCCGGTAGCTTGGGTCCTGCCCCGTTTCCGACGGCGTCCTAGGTTAGGTTTTTATAATGTTTTATATTTTGTAATCAATTTTATTTATTACTTTTATATAATTATATTGTAAAAACCTAATACTAAGAGAAAAATAAATATACTGAGAATACTTTAATAAATGTGTAGTTAGATGATTTATTAATTAATTAATTAAGTAAGTATATTTTTGTTACAATAAACAGTTTTATTTATAAGAATACTTTCAACATGCAAATACTGAGATCCCGCGGGATTGAAAATTCGAAGTCCCGCAAATAGCGGGATTAACTTCAGGCCGCGGGCTTGGAAGTCCTAGTTTACAGTGAAGCACCTTTGATACTCGTAGTACAATATCAATTGATTTCGGATGCAGCGCAGAACGTCGACGCTATTATTGCAATAAAAAATTCCTGGGGAAATGCAATATCAGTATTAAGTTTACTGTAAACTCTTAAATAGTAAACAGGTTCTTCTCTATTTTCTGTGGGTGTCGTAAGAGGCGACTAAGGAAATATGTTAAGGTATGATTTTGGCAACAGGCTAGCAGCCTTCATGAAATGAAATACTTGTAACTATGTAACGTTTCATATGATCCACCTACCTTATTTGGGAATACAGGCGTGACGTTTGTATGTACAATTACATAGAGCTCATAGAAACTATCATAATTCATAAGACAATAAACAGGGTGTCTTTGTACTCGTAATTTTTAGGGTTTTGTACCTCAAAAGCCAGGTACGATCCCTATATTATTATGACTTCGTAGTCCGTTCTTCTTTCTGTCAAAAACCCTATAGTCACCAAAATAACCTAACCCATAAACGTACCGTTATTGATGTTGAAAAGTTTACGGATAGCTCACGTTTATTAAATCGAGATTAGCTCTACATGTTTCGGGCTAATTCGTAGCTAATTAGGAGCCGCGGCGGCTGCTGTTGCACGCGAAGATAGCGGTGGCGCGCAGTGCGCGTTTGGCAGCAGCAGCCGCCGCGGCTCCTAGATGAAGGGCTACGAATTAGCCCGAAAATTGAGCTAAACTCGATTTAGTAAACGTGAGTTATCCGAAAAATTTTCAACATGAGCGTGTCTCACGGTAGTTTAATGTTCAATGTACCGTTATTGAATCGAAAACCAATGATTCTAAAAAGAAATGTCGCTATCTCTTATAGTTTTTAACTCCTGACTAGTGTCCGACCGAAGCTTCGGCTTCGGCTTCGGCTTCGGCCACCTTCCGCCAAAAAAACCACCTTCGGCCAAACCTTCGGCTTCGGCTAAAATTAGGCCGAAGCTTTGGCCGAAGCCGAAGGTTTGCAAGTTGTGATTTGAAATTGGATGAACGATGCCAGAGCGAGAGGGATAGTGCGCAGCGCTTAGCAGAGCAGCGTTTCGCCGGCCCGATCGCATTGCTTGCAGTTAGTTGTATAAATTACTGACAATACATAACATAATAACATAGTCACACTTGATTTAGAAGCGAAAACTGCACATAAATTACTGCTGTTTTTTTTACTATTAGCAAATTCTCGTATTTCTTAGGGTCAACACACCTTCGGCTTCGACTTCGGCCAAAATTGTACCTTCGGTCGGACACTACTCCTGACCCATTTGGACTGATGGCCCTGTAGCACTATACCCCACACTGCCGCGGAGTGCCTCAGCCTGCCGCCACGCCCTCGTAATGGCCGCGCAGGGCAGTTCACACGCGCTAAGTGATATTAAAATTGCAGGTATAAGGGTGGGCGCAGACTGACCGAACAGTGTTACGAGTTCCAATTTTTTGTAAAGACAAGTATCATACATACATACATGACGCTTGTATTCCCAAATAGAGTAGGCAGAGCAACCGAAACGTTAAATAGACAAAACAAAACTGGAACTAAGAGTGAAGACTTCTTCATAGTCACTTCAAGCATAATTTTAGGTTAAAACATTGATGTAAAAGGTGTAATAGTGACAGGTTGCCAGCCTGTCGTCTCCTACTATATCCATGGAAGAAATGGAGAGGTGTTATTCTAAACCCGACACCACACCGGGTAAACGTATCTTTACTGAATCTAAAACCGACGGTTCCCAATCACAGATGTCTCTGTCTATAGTTTTTAACTCCTGACCCATTTGGACTGATGGCCCTGTAGCACTATACCCCACACTGCCGCGGGTGCCTCAGCCTACCGCCACGCCCTCATAATGGCCACGCAGGGCAGTTCACACGCGCTAAGTGATATTAAAATTGCAGGTGTAAGGGTGGGCGCAGACTGAGAGAATAGTGATAGATTAAAAAAAAACTAAAAATAATTATTGGGTATAAACTTAAAATGTTATAACATATTATTATGGCCGGACAGTCCTGGAAAGTATAAAAATACTTGGTTTAGGAGGTTCGAAATACTTATGTTATATTTGGAGGATATTAATTATAATAAAAGGTAAAAATACAAGAGCACCAAAATGTTTAAGTTTACAAATATATTCCTGTATCAAGATGGAAAATATTAAGACTTAATATTAAAATAATTATTTAATTATTAATTCGCATTTTCAAAGAACTTTTGGCGCGCCTCATAGAGGCCTCCCGTGACCGGAAGGCTGGCCATTATTTCGCCCAGCGAATCAGCATTGCCTTACAAACAACGTGGCAATGCTGCCAGCCTTCTGAGCACCCTCCCTAATTGGCGGCGATTTGGGAGAATTTTTTTATCTCTAATTTTAGTTTTAGATTTAATTTTAGTTCTAGTTAAGTTTGTTTTTAGTATAAGTTATTTATAAGATTTATTGTTATTTACCTACTTAAATGTTTATACACACATACATACATTATGTAGCGTAGCGCCACCTATTGTCGATTAGTAGAATTACTTCGACAAACGTCATCCCCATCAACTGTCAAAGTGGTAAATGACGCTAACGAAATTTCGACGTGCGGTTCCATAAATACAACTTCCAATTTTCTGTATGCAGATTTCGGTTTCAAGACATAACATCTGCCTAGAGATTCACACATGAAAAGCTGCTACCCATACTAAACACTTTTTTTTTGAGGCTGGGAAATTGTGGAAAGTGTGGGACTCACCTCCCCCGAGTGGGGAGGAATACCCACTAAAACCCAACCGCCCTCTTGGCCGCTTTTGTGGGTGACGCAGGAACGCGTGTGAATACTTCTACGTCACCCGCGGCCACCCCGGCCTACCCATACTAAACCCTGTAGCCACTTCTAGCACATATTAAAGGTTTTAAGTTCAGAGGACACATACTATAGTGACAGGTTGCCAGCCTGTTGGCTAAAGCATACCTTAACCTTAGTCGGCTCTTACGACGTCCACGGAAGAAATGGAGAGGTGTTATTCATGGTTTCGTATGTACAGCGTTTCGTGCGCTCTGCCTACCCCATTAGGGAACACTGGCGTGATGTATGTATGTTTGTAACTAGATCTGACTTATCCTTCTATATACATGGTGCTCGTGAGCATTGCAAGAGATTTCAACCACGAATTCCAGAGGCTATAAGAAGTAATAAATGTTATATGAACTTAGGTCGAAACACGATTTTTTTTATAATTTTCGTACATAATAATTGCTAATGTCGTATAAACGTGCCTTAATAATAGTAAAAAAAATCGTGTTTCGACCTAAGTTCATAAACATTTATTACTTCTTATAGCCTCTGGAATTCGTGGTTGAAATCTCTCGCAATGCTCACGAGCACCATGTAGTTTTAGTGTCCAAGTGCACGAGCGCCCTAAACCCTCTTAAAGCCTGCGTTACCAAAATTTACGCTTTATTTTTAAGTTCTAGCGCACCTGTGACCAAATATTTAGTAACCAAGGTAGACCATTAGAGCAACTTACTAGAATTTTTATCTTAGACCTGGTTCACACGGCATTGTCCTGCACGTTTTTTTGCAGTATACGTCTTAATGTCCATAGTGCGATTGTACTGCAAAAAAACGTATACCGCTTATGTGTGTGAACAGATATATGTACTTTGTACACTTGTACAGTCACTAATTATACGTTAAGACGTATACTGCATAAAAAACGTGCAGGACAATGCCGTGTGAACCAGGCCTTACCCTGAATAAAAAAGAGGTCTTTTGTATGTGTGACTGCGATCATTTATGTAAGTGTGAGTCTATCAGTCATAATTGATCATGAGTAGTGTTGCCAGGTGTCCCGATTTGCGCGGGACGTCCCGATTTTCAGGGGTCCGAGGACGCGTCCCGATTTGTACTTGATCGGGACGCTAAATGTCCCGATAAATCCGTATAATGAAAAATCAGTATCATTAGAAAAAATATAGGAATACTAGCTTTTGCCCGCGGCTCCGCTCGCGTTAAATTCGAGGTATCACAGAAGAGATAACACACATACCAATTTATAGCTTTCTACATGAAAGCTTCCACCTCTTACTTTAGGGAAATGGGGGGTTTTGAAGAGACAAAAAGTAGCCTATGTCACTCTCCATGCCCTAAACTATCTCTAACTAAAAAATCACGTCAATCCATCGCTCCGTTTAGCCGTGAAAGACGGACAAACAAACAAACACACTTTCACATTTATATATTGGTACGGATTTTATGCATCAGCATCACATCACTATGTCGAATATGACAAATCATTCAAAATAGCACGTATTATAATACATCATTAGCGCTAAACTTATTCAATTTCAGCTTAAAAGTTTGTTTCAATTCAGAAATAACATTTGCTTGAAGAGAGGTCTTGATGCAGCTACTCCTAGCGCCATTACTATAGTCATTCGGTTCGAAATTATAGAGGTTACCTGGAAAGGTTTCCGAGAGTTTCGAAAACCGGCAACTTTATAGATTTTGATGTGCTCCTTCCGAACCTCAACCCCGCCACCTCGCACTTTTGCCGCTCACGCCGACTTAAAAAATGTCACGTAAAAGCAGTTATTTTGACAATATCTCCTGTCTGGCCCATTCCACGATAAAAACAGTTTTATATAAAACAAAACTAGAGACAATTGCCTACAATTTATATCCTATGTTTTTCCTTCATAAAGTCGATAGCCCTAGCGCACGAGCGCCACAAAGTGCACTTCGCAAAATGTGTTAGTAAGCGCATAACTCAACAACGCCTCGATCAATTTGGCCAATTCTTTTTTTTATATTTTTTCGAAGTTCAGGTAAGTTGAAAAAGTGTGAAAAAGTATTGAGTGATATATTCAAAAACGAAAATGTTGTTCTCCTATACAAACTTTCTCAACTCGAAAAAAAGTAAGCGCCGCAGAATTTCATTGATCTTACGCGTTTTTGGTAAAATGGTCTCTACTTTTGCTCAAAAAAGTCTTAAACCTCTACTGAATGACAAGAGACAAAGCTGAGTTTTTCGTTGAGTAGTGTTGAAATACACTTTGTGGCGTTCGCACGCCAAAAATATTGACGTCATGAAAAAATAACAATACATAAACAGCAGGCAATCGTCTCCAGTTTCACCCTGTATACAACCGTTCCATCGCAAAACGAGTCAAACAGGAGATATACATTATTATACATAGTCAAAAAACCGCTTTTACTCGTCATCTCTCCAACGTGGCTGCGTGAGCGGCAACAACACGAGGCAACAAAGTGGAAATTCGGAAAGAGCACATCAAAATCCATAAAAGCACCAATTTTCAAAACTCGCGGAAAACCTTTGAAAGTTTTTTGCAAAGTTTTCTGTCTGGAGGCAGAACTATCAAATGACTGCATTACATCTAGTCATAGAAATTTATGTTTTTAGAGTTCCGTATCCAAAGGGTGAAAACGGCACCCCCATTACTGAGACTTCGCTGTCTGTCTGTCTGTCTGTCTGTCTGTCTGTCCGTCTGTACCTACGTCTGTCACCAGGCTGTATCTCAAGAACTGTAAAAGCTAGGCAATTTAAATTAGCAGAGATGATGTATTTCTGTTGCCGCTATAACAACAAATACTAAAATCAAAATAAGTACTAATAATAATTAAGGAGGGCTCTTGTAGAAAAACGTAAAATTTTGGCCGTTTTAAGAGGTCACCATTCTGCGAGCTGTATCTCCAGAACCGTGAAAGCTAGGCAGTTGAAATTTTCACAGATTATGTGTTTCTATTGCCGCTACAACAACAAATACTAAAACAAAATAATAATAATAATAATTAAGGAATGCTCCTATAGAAAAAACGTGTTTTTTTGGCTGCGTTTGGTACGGAACCCTTTGTGCGCGAGTCCGACTCGCACTTGGCCGGTTTTTTGTTTGTCCCGATCTACAACCTTAAATCCCGATTTGTTTTACCTTATGTACCGATTTAAAACAAATCGTACCTGGCAACACTAATCATGAGCTATGTCCACACCAGTGCGCTTTCACGTTCACCTTGCGTCGTCCTCTGACGCATGCCCGTGCAACCACAGCGCATGCGCTGAAACTAGATCCGTCCTCCGTTGGTGGTTGCTCGGGCATGCTTCAGAGGAAGACGCAAGGTGAACGCGAAAGCGCACTGGTGTGGACATAGCTATACAGAGTGAGCTCGAAGCGATAGTCACAGGGGTTTACAAAAAAGTGAACAATTTTTTATCGTCGAAAAACAAAAATTAGCCTAAGATTTTCTCTTAACTCGAGATGTTACGCTTTTAACCGAGCGTTGTCGGGTTTAGAATATCACCTCTCCATTTCTTCCGTGTATGTCATAAGAGACGACAAAGGATAAATAAGGTTTAAGTATACTTTAGGCGACAAATTAACATCCGGTAATTATTATACCTAACATACAATGACACCCGTATTTCCAAAAGGGATAGGCAGAACCACAAAACCTTACATAGACAAGAGTTGATGTATGTATGCTGACTTGTTTCCTTCGTTACAAAAATATTATTTCAAAAATTTAACATTTGTCAGGTAATAAGTTCATAGCTATAATTATCGAGTACACAGACCTACCAAGATTCTAAAAATATATTAGCGAATACAAAAGAAAGGTTTCACAAGGGAACCCATTAAAATTAACATTTCGCTCCATTTGGACCTAATCCATTTTACAAATTCGCCAATAACTATCCTCACCCCACGAGAACTGTCAAGTGCGACCCGGACCAAATTCCCGTGGTAAAGTCGACCAAATAAAGTGCTTTACCATTTATAATGACAGTTCCTACAACGGGTTAAAAACAATATGGCTGACTGTCATTTTGACTTGTGAGTGATAATAAAATAACCGTTGGTGTTTGTATTATTACAACTAACCTAAGTTGTGTGGTGTCGAAAGTGGAAGCGAACAAGGAAATAAAAAAATAATAAAAAAAAATAGAAAATCGATAAAAGCAAATCATAGGGCATAGCCACAACAGATACAAATTTAATAAAAAAAAAATTTTTTTTTGCTCTAGTCTCATTATTCACGGAGAAAACAGGGGACTACGTTTGTATGGAGAAGTGGCGCGACTCCTATCCTCTTAAAGCTGAGCTTAAAAGTAGTACAATTGCCGTTGTATTTGTACTCTCCTGAAAAATTGGGAAATAATACGCAAACGAAAGATTTTAGATTCGAGTTTTACGCAAATGAGTTTAGAAACCCGTTAGCGCAATTTGATACAAAATGACATTTGACGGCTTATAGAAGTTCTGCTTGCCAACAACAGGTGGCGTTAGGGTCGCCAAGGCCATGCTAAGCGAAAGCCCAGTTTTGGGTTTTCTTGTTTCTCTTGATTTTTTGAAAATTTTGTATGATGATGGTTTGACGCCCTTAAAACAAACATTTTCCTTTCTTTCTTTCTTCTAAAGCTCAATTGGCGCTGTGGAAAAGACTTCAATAGAGAGAAGTCTCATCAAGCAGATGTTATTCCTGGAGACAGAAGTTTACAGAGAGAAAGTGAGATGTTGTATTTATGCAACTGAACGTTGAAACTTCGTTAGCTGGACGTATTGTCGCTTGATTTTTTGAGGCAATAAAAAAGCATGTAAGTGAAGTTACATGCTTCCTCGGATGGTGTGATGTTATGCCTGGGTACTTAAGTATAGTTAAAGTTACCTTTAGATACTGAACCCTAGAAAGGGTCCTCTTCTAGCGGCGTGCGTCGCATCGCAACAGAACCATCCATTTGTGGCGATTCAATTCAAATTCATCCTGTACACTTCGTAAATGGATCACGCTGTTGCGGTGAGAGATTACAGCTAACGTAGATAAGGGATTTGAGTGATTTTTGAACCCACAGGCCACAGAGAGGGATTGTGATTAGCACACAGAGCACAAAAACCACAGTAAGTAGTTACGTAACTGATATAGTGGTAGGTTGGTCGCCTAAATTATGCCTTATTCATTTATATAATATTATGCCTTAACAGTTAAGGGCAATGGCACGTGATTTCATACTTTTGAACACTGGATTCTTAATTTTTTTTGTTGTCAAATAAAAGAAACAGTTTTTTTATAATATCCTAACTGATAAAACTTTTTTTTTAGTTACTTTGACTAGGTATTATTATTTTATTATTGCTATGATTGTTGACTCATCTGGTGTCGGGTTTAGAATAGTTAACACCTCTCCTTTTGTCCGTGGATATCGCTATAGGTGACAGACGAAACAAATTAAGACATGTTTTTATCGACTTACTACTACTTAGACTAGCAACCTGTCACTATTATTTTACCTACATACATACATACTTACATATTCTCACGCCTGTATTCCCAAGAGGGGTAGGCAGAGCACATGAGTTGAAAAATCCAGTGCCACGTTTAGCAATTTCAGGGTAACCAGATGGTTACATGTGATATTGCAGTGACAGGTTGCTAGCCCATCGCCCACAATACACTAACCCTTTCCCAGAGTCGACTCTTACGACACCCACGGGAAGAAAGGGGGAGGTACTATTCTAACCCGGCACCACACGGGTTGTTTACCTACACGTAGCAATTAAGCTAAAAATAGCTACAAATTAATTATAAATTGCCATAAAGTTTAACTATGTAACGATTCATGTGCTCTACTTATTCGATTTGAGAACACAAACGTGATGTATGGATGCATAACATACATAATGTTGCGAATTACGATTGTAACATATCATCATCATCATCAGCCTATATGCGTCTCACTGCAGGGCACAGGCCTCCTCTCAGTATGAGAGGGCTTGGGCTATAGTTCCCACGCGAGCCCAGTGCGGATTGGGAACTTCACACACAGCGTTGAATTACTTCGTCGCTGTGTGTAGGTTTCCTCACGATGTTTTCCTTCACCGAATAGCTCGTGATAAATATCAAATTCGATATCGCACATTAATTCCGAAAAATTCAGAGGTGCGAGACGAGAGTGCGAGGTGTGAGAGGTGCAAAAAATGGTTTCCGAGAAATTCATTATAATTATGACATATCTATACTTTTAATATGCCAACCGAGCGGTCGCTTAGCGAGGCGTACAATTCACTAATAGGGTTCCCATTCAAAGTTTTTTACAAAGAACTCTATTGAAGCAATATTTACAACGGCCGGGTTCCGTGAATACGATGATAAATTACATGTTAGTAATATTATTAGATTATTACGCTTCAAAAAAGTGATGCAAGTTTAAGTCCCCGGAATAGAACTTGGCAAGATTTTAAGATTTTAGGTTCGCACATTGCTTTTTCAAAGTGTACTTAATTTTTTTTAAGTGTAGTATTAAATTTCCATTCTCAAGTTCCTTTTTACAGTAGGTATGGTAATCCTTACTAGTCCTTACTAATATTTTAAATCGGAAAGTGAGTTTGTTTGTTTGTTCCGCTTTCACGCCGTAACTACTAAACCGATTGCTTTGAAATTTTGCAGACGTAAAGTTAGAAGTCTGGATTAAATAATAGGGTACTTTTAATCCCGGAAAAAATGATATTCCCGTGGGAAAACAAAAATATAGTTTGCTTGATGGATGGATTGGAGGTGGCGCTGTGTATATACTCTTATAATAGTGTCATTCAGTTTTCGTTTAACAACTTATGGTATCCAGCGTTATATCGCGCTTCTTAGATTTTTCAGTGGAAATGAGAAGTTTTCTTATAGTTGTGCTTTATACCGCAATATAACTGAATTCCACGCGGGCGAAGCCACGGGCGGAAAGCTAGTGGAAAATATTTTTAAGGCATTTCACGTAAGATGAAGATGAGATGAGATGAGATGAGATGAGATGAGGTGAGATGAGATGAGATGAGATGAGATGAGATTGACTTCTGTATCTATCCGTATTTTGTGGTCTAAAGTACTCTAAAGTAGTCTAAACATGTTCGGGACCTTCTGTACGTAGAGTAGTTACTATTTTCTATTCTGTGCTATTCGGCCTTGAAATTGTAACAGAAAATAAAAATAAAAACAAAGATGAAGCCATTGCGGGGGTCAGGCCCACAAGCGCATAGCCGTCGATTATGATGACGATGCAATCTTGTCACCATTCCGAGAAATGTGTCTGAAGTTCTTGATCAATGCTAATTGCGTGTCAAGACCGTGTTGCTAATCAGACATGCAAACACGACACAAACGGAATAGGTTAACTCTTGTTAACAGAGTTACGGACCGACAGACATGTTCATGCGATTTGATTATTAAGCTATGTTGAACATTTTCACAATAAAGAACCTCGGGCCTATGGAAAATGAGTCCCTTGGATGAGTGATACATGCTTTTACTTAAATATCTTCTACACTACGTTTTTTTCCATTACTTAATACCCCGGCCGGCGGGAGCAAAAATGCGTTGGCAGCTTAATAGTGCGAGGACATACACTTTGGTCGATGTCGATAAAAACAACACGATGTACTGGACCACCGTTATGATATGCAGGAGTGTTAATTATTGTTGTAAACAAAAATAAAACCAAGTGTTTGTATTTATTCAATATTTTATGTAATTTTCTTAATATATTATAATTAGCATTTTTCTAAATTTTTTTGATCGAATTTTAATGCCAAGTAGCAGTTATTTTTAACTTCAATATACAAATTTGATATGTAAGAGGTCTATTAGTTATGAGTATGAGAAAAGTATCTATTTACAACTGTCACCCAATCTTATTTATTACGTACATTTCCGTGATTAATAAATTGATTATAATGGTAATCAGTTGATTGAAATAGTATATAAGCTTAAAAATAACAATTATGTTTAATTAAATGTCATATCGAATGTCATGTCGACATATCCTCCTAAGGCCCAGCACCAAATTTTGATCGTTTGAATTTGACACTTAGTGTCATTCATGTAAAATTCAAAGTATGTCGATAGAATAGTCGATATTTAATTAAGCACTAGGAGCAGAAGCATTTTTGCTCTCGCCGGCCGGGGTATGCTTATTATTATAAAATTTCGTGTAACAATTAAATTTTATAAAACTTTTTGAAAAAAAAATACTTTTTGCCAATTTTTGCATTCTTCTTGGCAATTATGACCTTTTCGAAATGCTGGAAAATTGTAAATTAGAAGTGACTGAAGGGAACCCACAGTCAAACTGTAAACATTTTTGCGGGACGTTGTATTTGGCTATTAAGTACATATTTGACACATTTTGACATACCTCTTTTGCTTCATCCGCTATCATTAGTCTCTTCATATTCTCGTCGATTTCGGGTACTTTTGACCTGACCTGTTTCTAAAACGTCCGCGATTTGGTCACGGAACGGAACGTCCGTCTAGTTCTTCCCCTCCCAACACACTCATTCACACTTCCCGTATACTGTACATTAAATCTTCTTTCATTCACCTCTCTACATGACCAATATACCTAGTTGATTGACCTGTTTACTCCGCTACATGATACTTAAGCTAAGCATCCACTTGTCGGTATCATACGCATCGGACGTATCGCACGCAACGGATTGTAGTATTCTTTGTATAGAAACTCATACAAGTGCGTCCACCTGTCCGCATCGTACGCATCGCATTTCACCATACATCTGATTAAATCCGATGCGTCCGATGCGTGCGATGCGGACCTGTGGACGCTTAGCATTAACCGTCTTTAGGAAACCCGCACAGGTTAACGTTCAACTTATCTTAACCGAAAGTCTGGAACTGACGGTGAATTCGAGCAGCAGGTAACTCACTCGAGTTTTGCTCTATGCCATGAATACGTAATCGTGTGAAGGCATTATCATACGACATATACTATGCAGTTTGCTGGAAGATAGTGTCGTTGTCATGAGGACAAACGAGATATAGAATGCATAATGCTTAAATTTATCAGCTTTATAATGACGTGTATCTTCGCAACGGGGTAGGTAGAGTATACGGACCGTTAGACGGACAAACTAGCATATTTTTAGGTGTAAAAACAGATATAATAAATAATAGCGACATTACATACATACATACATATTCTCACGCCTGTATTCCCAAGAGGGGCAGGCAGAGCACATAAATAATTCAAAAATCCAGTGCCACGTTTAGTAATTTCGGGGTAACCAGATAATAATAATAGCCTAGGTATCTTTTGACCTTTATTGACAAAAAATGTAATTTTATGTGTTATGTTTCATTAGAACCATATTTGTGGGAAGGAACGAATTGCTGTAAAAACGTTAGAGTTATGACGAGTTGAAATTTTGACCATAAATTGCCTGCCGGTGCCACTTTTTTTGGAATCGCCCATTTATACTTATTTTATTGCATGCATGAACTATACCATTATTTGTTTGAGGTTTACTTTTAAAATTTTATCAACAAGAACGTTTATGGGTGAGAACCAAAAAGTTGCACCTGCGTTAAAGTGCGTTAAATCGTGATTATAATTACATCAAACTTTTCCGTTGTGACACGAAAATTAGCTATACGTTTATACGTCTACCAGAACTTAAGACGTAGTTAGGTAGTTTGGTTAAATATATCTTCGATTTTCACCACACCACACCAAGCTAGTTGAGTGAAATAAGAGCGGGCACCAAAAAGTTGCATTCGCATTAAGATGCTTTAAGTCGTAGTTAAAAATTGTGGTAGACGTATAAACGTATAGCTAATTTTTGTGTCACAACGGAAAAGTTTGATGTAATTATAATAACGATTTAACGCACTTTAACGCAGGTGCAACTTTTTGGTTCTCACCCTTATATCTGTATCAAATTGTGTTAATAAATGTTTTTCTTTCTTTCAAAAGCAAATCTAACAAGACCGGCAAGAAAAGACCCTCAAGTTACAAGTACGCAGAAAAGACACCATAACTTGGCAAGTTGTCTATCTTATTGCCACAACCAGCTGATCAAAGTTAGTAGATCAATACTGAACTTTGATAGCCCGAGATGAGCAAAGTTTGAGTGGCTCTGAACTTTGCGCTTGACCTTCGCCTGATGAGGAAAAGAAACTATTAACTACAACTACTTCAAACGTATTCAATCATACTTGAACTATGATGTTATACTAAGACTCTAACAGAGATCTCTTTCAGATGTTATGCTTGCCCGAAGTTCATAGAGACAACGTTGGAAATTATATACAAGTGAATATGGAAACTATACAAGGTGGAAATTGACTGAAAATATTTTTACCAATGGTTGGGTAAGGTAAATGTACCAATACCCAACGCCTCAACGTCCAGTAAATGACATCCATCTGTCAACTGTCTTACTATGACATAAGGTTGCAAGTGCCAAGTATAGGGGTCAGTTGTCTAGCACCAGGGACGTTTACCATATACGTGTCCGAAATACCCTGTTATTGAGCTTATGAGAGACAAATGTGACATCGCTTGTCAGGTCACTGCCCCCTGTGTTTTACCTACCTTACATCTCGTAAGCAAGTCCCGCTAGCCGGCGCGTACACACCTGCAATCGTTCGACATTGCGATTCTACGCGGTTGACTAAGACCCATAGTACAAGACTGAGCAATATTTTAAACCTTTCGTTTTTTTTTGCACAAAAATTCCGGGGAAATACTTCACAGGGTATTTCAGTCGCTTATATCCGACTGGCCCATGTGGTGTCGGGTTAGAATAGCACCTCCCCCTTTCTTCCCGTGGGTGTCGTAAGAGTCGACTCTGGGAAAGGGTTAGTGTA
>BHDV01000701.1:95383-114211 GCA_005406045.1 Adoxophyes honmai
AGCTACGCCACACTAATCAGTTATAGTTGTGGGGCCCAATTTTTTTATTTGCCCCAGGGCCCTTGGTTACCTAGCTACGCCACTGGTATTTTGGTAGGTTTTTTTCTAATTTGCTTGTAATAGCGTATCTAACTTCATTAACGTTTAAATCTAAAATTATGCTAGATGGGAAATACATTTATTTCAATTTAACATACTTATGACAAAACAAAATACTACTACTAAAAAACTACCTATAAATAAACTAACTAAAAATTAAAATGAAAAACATCCCCGAGACCGCTGCCTCGGAGAAAGGTGCCCAAAAGGCTGGCTGCGTTCCCTCTGAATGACGATGCCAATTCGTTGCCCCAGGAACTCGCCAGCCCTCTGGTCTCCTGTAATTTTGACTAAATGTGTGTAAAAGTTTACCTAAAACACCTATCGTTAAGCATACTCTAACCGCTTTCCTTAGGAGCCTCTTACGATATCCAAGAAAGAAATGGATAGGTGTCATTCTAACCCGACACAGAAATCTAAGTAAAAATACACTCTTCAGCTTGCTGTTCGGTTTTATACCCGCTCTTAAGGAATGGCATTATCCGAATAGGCCATTAGGCGATCACTCACTATCGGCGTAATGTATTCAACCATTAGCTTGCAGAGCGTTAAATTACTATGACGTCGGCACACGTCGCCTCTTAATGAGAAACAGATATTTTATAGGGCACGTGTGTGTTTGTGTGACGGGATATTACGTCATACATACTGGTACATACATCACGTCTATATTCCCGAATGGGGTAGGCAGAGCACACAAAACGCTATATAGACAAAACGATGACTATTCCACGTTTTGTAGCCACTTCTAGCATAACGTTAAACTTTTAAATTGAGAGGCACCATAATTACAGATGTAGTGAGAAACTATTTTCCTTCGTAAATTTTCGGAAAAGTTCGTATTTATCGTTTTATTACTTAAAACAATTACAATTATTACTTAAAACTGGATATTTACCATATATTCTACGGAATGAATTCCCTTTAAAATGGGTACTACTACTGGGTATTGAGAGAAAACAATAAATACGAACTTTTCCGAAAATTTACGAAGGAAAATAGTTTTTCACTACACCTGTACAGGTTTCCACCCTGTCGCCTGAAATATAAAATAACCTATTTATTTCAAAATAATTCCGTAAAAATTAGATTGGGCCATTTATAATCGGACGTGTATAAATTTATGACGATGTATACCTTATTCCTTCCTTGACTGTACGAGGCTATCATCAAAACATAGTAAAAGCAAGCCCATTGATCCCAGTGTCTGTTTATAAAACCGCGGAGTTTTCTTTCGCAAATGTTGACAAATATCCCCAGGCGGGAGCGAGACAGTGATACATGTCTTATCTGTCCCTTCTGAGTCGTTCGACGGAAAGTTATGACAACTCCCTTTATTGAGATTTATATGTTTTTAGAACTTTGCGAGAAAAACTTGGGAGTTTACATTTTTGGGGTCTCTTGGATAGGCGTCTGTTGTGCGTTTGTTCCGGTTCTCAGGGCACAGTAAATATCAGTATTTGACAGTAACTAAGCACTATCTAAGGTAACGGTACCAGTAAAAGACAAAGAACCATACATACATAATTCGTGCATTCCCAAACGGGGAAGGCAGAGAATATGAAGCGTTATGTAAACAAAATTATGATTGTTTCATGTTTCGACGGCACTTCTAGCATATATTTTAGACTAGCTTTCCGCCCACGGCTTCGCCCGCGTGGAATTCGGTTATATTGCGGTATAAAGCACATCCAATTTACATGTTTATATATTCTTTAACTAGTTACGATATTTAATAACTTTATTAACACAAGAAAATACAAATTATTACAAACTAAAAAAAAAAATACAATCAACTATCTATAAATAAAAAAGTTGTTCCAAATCGCTGCCAGGCGGCAGTGTGCCCAGAAGACTGGCAACATTGCCACGCTGAATGGCGATGCCAATCCTCTGGGCAAAGAACGAGCCTGCTCTCTGGTCCCATGTTTATATTCGTTTACAATATTTTACCTTGTTTTAAACGACACACAGCGCCATCTCCAATCCATCCATCCAGCAAACTATATTTTTGTTTTCCCTCGAGAATATCAATTTTTTCCAAGATAAAAAGTGCCCTATTATTTAATCCGGACTTCTAACTTTACGTCTGCAAAATTTCAAAACAAACGGTTCAGCAGTTACGGCGTGAAAGCGGAACAAACAAACAAACAAACTCACTTTCCGATTTATAATATTAGTAAGGAAGTAAGGATTGTAAGTTGGACATCCAGTCATCCACGGAAGAAATAGAGGAGTGTTATTCTAAACCCGACACGGAAAACCTCTTTTAGAATAACACAGTTTATATTAAACTAGCTGTGCGCGCGACTCCGTCCGCGTGGAATGGTGACTAATTTCCCCCGTTTTTTCCACATTTTCCCATATTTCTTTGCTCCTATTAGTCACAGTGTGATGTTATATAGCCTAAAGCCTTCCTCGATAAATGGTCTATCCAACACAAAAAGAATTTTTCAAATCGAACCAGTAGTTCTTGAGATTAGCGCGTTCAAACAAACTCTTCAGCTTTATAATATTAGTATAGATGTGAAACTGTGACACTGCTTTTTATTTATTCTGTGTATGAAATATCTTGCTCCGAATGCGCTGAAGTAGAATCTGGCGAGCGACACTCCTTTGTTTGGAAATGTAGTTCTATTTTATTCCTGCCATCCTGTTTTCTATTATAAAATGAAACTCTACCAACAAGAATGGAACGTTTCAATACAATTGTCACGTGGAAAGTCGGTACATTAAATACGTTTGATAGAAAGTTTTCTTTAGGATATTAATGCCTTTAACTTTGTCGAAGATGACACATCGGACTAGAAACTTTGTTGCCTAATAGTCAAGTCTTCCGTGTTTTAACTTGAACTTATCCATACATACATACAATCATACCTATTTCCCCAAATGGGGTAGGCAGAGCACACGAACCGTGATGTAGACAAAACCATGATTTGACGCTTGATTTTTTGATAATTTCACGCTTCGCAGCCACTTCTAGCATAATTTTATAATTGAAAACAGACGAAAAAGGAAGTATAATAGTGACAGGTTGCTAGCCTGTCACCTAAAGCTTACCTTAAGAGCGTGCACACAAAATTCGGTGATTTTGATGTTTTTCCAATGCTTTAGAAAGCTATAAATCCTTAAGTTTTTAAAGAAAAACTACTGTAACATATAAATAAACTCTTTTTCTAGGGATTAACGGAAAAAAATATTTTATTAGCAACACAGATTTCTTTTACTTAGCCAATTTGTTGAAGGGTTTTCACAAAAATACGCGTCAGAGCTGTCTTTCACTTGAAAATTTGCCATTAAAATTTACCATAAACGATATAAACTTGTTATTATCTGATAGACAATATAGTCTACTGGGGATTAACGGATTAACATGAATCAAATTATTGGTTTTTATTATTCAAATATCATTTTACATAATTTGAAAGTTGAACCATTACTTTATTTTTTTTCTCATTGATTTTAATGTAATTACAAATGAAACAATTTTATTGTAAATTTACAGAATATGTTTAGTCTAACCATATTTTTTTCATGGCTAAATATGAGTTAATTTACATTTCACGATTTTTTAAACATTGGTCCAAAACCACTAAGGTCAGGTGGGGGAAGAGAAACGCAGGGATAAGAGGGCTCTACAGACCATAATCACTCATAACTCGACGAGTTATGGTCTGTGGTGCCTCTTACCCCTGCCCTGCCCCTGAATTTCTCTTCCCCCACCTGATCTTATATTACGTTCGTAAAAAATGTGTGCGCCCTATTAAGGCTCAATTCACACCAGAAGAGCAGCGCAGCGCGGCGTAGCGCAGCGACCCGCTCCGTGGAGAATGCGCGAGGATTCCTGCGACTGCTCGAGAAGCCGCTGGAATGCGTAGGAAGTCGCTGGAATTTACATAATTATTGACATATTGACATATGTATTGACAGCGGCCGTCGCGACTACTCGAGCATCCTCGGGCATTCCCGCACAGCTCGCGCAGTCGCACGGCTTTTTTTATGGAATGCGCTGGAATCCGCGCGCATCGTTAGAGTTTCTCATGCGATAATAAGTCTTATAGTAATGAAAATAAAGTTGAAATTCTCATGACACTGAAACTGCGCTTCGCTACGCCGCGCTGCGCTGCTCTTCTGGTGTGAATTGAGCCTAACCTATTCACCCACGGAAGAAAGTAGTGTTATTCTGTCCCTACACCACACAGGAACTTATGCAATACTCCAATAATAATAATCTACCCTAAATATGTCCCAATGCTGGGCACAGGGCTCCTCTCGAGAGGGCTCGGACTATACTTCTCACGCAGGCCCATTGCGAATTGGGAACTTCACACACAACATTAGATCGCTTCTTCGCTGTGTGTAGATCCTATCACGATTTCCTTCATCGAATAGCTCGTGATATATATCAAATTAGATTTTGTACATTTTAAAGGTTCGAGTCTGAGCTTCGAACCCACGACCCTCTGCATGAGAGGCCACAGGTCAAACCGCTAGTCTACCACGGCTTTTCTAACACTAATTTTGTATAACTTTACTGTTCACAAAAGCTTAGATAACTAAAAACCAAATGTCTAAATCGTTGAAAATCCTCTCCGGCTCGTATAGCAGAGAAACTTATAGCACCGTTTCATGTCTAGGGTTCAAAATAGAACAAAATCACCTCAATGTTCCAAGATTAATTAAGTCTAAAGGTGCAATTTCGTAGCTACTTGACCAGCCATTCTTTATAACCTTACCTAAGCTGTAAATAAATAAACTTACATAAATAATACGTACATACATTACGCCTGTATTCCCTAAAGGTCTCCCCACATTAGTCGACACCTTTTCGGCAAAATGCGGGTAGAAAAAGCTTTATGTCAACGCAATAAGGGCAAACAAGACGTCAATCGGCTCGTCTCGTTCGACCGAGAATGGCCGAGCCAATTCATGTCTTGTTCGCCCTTATTGCGTTGACGTAAAGCTTTTTCTACCCGCATTTTGCCAAAAGACCTAGACGGACGTTCCGTGACCAAATTGCGGACGTTTTAGAAACAGGTCAGGTCAAGAGTACGCGAAACCGACGAGCATGTATGAGGAGATTGATGAATGTGGATGAAACAAAAGAGGTATGTCAGGATCGTAGCGAGTGGAACAAAGTAGTCTCTGCCTACCCTTGTGGGAAAGAGGCGTGACGATATGTATGTATGTATGTATTTTGCCAAAAAGGCGTCGACTGGTTTGGTGAGACCCTAATAGGGTGGGCATTGAGGATAGAACCTATAGAGTACTAATGTCATCTTGGTTGTTCGGAAATTATTCCGCAAAACAATTGAAGTGATCGCTGTGCTCTTATTGGCCGGTCCAAGATCGCGCGTAACGCTAGTGCCTTTTTCTCTACGGTTATTGGCTCTGTACAGTTTCTGTGACAGTGACGGTGACGTTTAGTATGTTGAAATCAACAAACTATTTGCGGACCGGGGTTGCGAACATTGTTTCTCTATAGGTTCTATCCTCTATGAGGGTGGGTAAAGCACACGAAACACCACAAAAACAAAACCAACCATTCTCTTTCTTCCGTGAATGTCGTAGTTCCGTGTAGTGTCGGATTGAGAATAACACCTCTCCATGTCTTCCGTATATGTCGAGAGGCGACTAAGGAAATAGGCTAAGGCAAGGCTGGCCAATAGATTTTCCAGGCGAGCAAAAATTTTAAAACTGTGGCGATGGCGGGCCACGACGATTTTTTCAGTAAGAGCAATCAAATGCAAGCACTGCCACCGCGCGCCGTCAGCTTGCCGGCTGAATGCGCAGGGGGAGCAACTCAATGTCTTGGCGGGCCAACTCGTGGCCCGCGGGCCTGGGTTTGGCCAGCCTTGGGCTAAGGTATATTTTAGGCGACAGGCTAGCAACTAATTATACCTGCTAATTCAAAAACTAAAAAATATGCTAGAAGTGGCCAAGAAGCGTAATGGTTTTGTCTATGTAGTCTTACATGTGCTCTGCCAACCCTCATTAGGTAGGCATGACATATGTATAAATATGTTATGTATGTTGAAGCCGTGATAGCCCAGCGGTTCGAACTGTGGCCTCTCAAGCAGAGGGTCGTGGGTTCAAACCGCGGGCTCACACCTCTGAATTTTCGGAATTTATGTGCGACATCAAATTTGATATTTATCGCAAGCTATTTGGTGAAGGAAAACATCGTGAGGAAACCTACACACAGCGACGAAGAATTCAACGTTGTGTGTGAAGTTCCCAATCAGCACTGGGCCCGTGTGGGAACTATAGCCCAAGCCCTCTCACACTGAGAGGAGGCCTGTGCCCTGCAGTGGGACGTATGTATATAGGCTGATGATGATGATGATGATAGATGTATGTATGTATACTCTGTTTATTTTAAGGTGATACTTTCAACTGTCAAATCCTTACATATTTTTAAGTAAACCCAAGATATCGGCGCAAATTATGATGACGTTTGAATGAAGAACATTATAACAAACAATAATAAGTGCATTTGCAAATTGTGTCCGTTGAAATCATCATCATCATCATCCAGCCTATACATATACGTCCCACTGCAGGGCACAGGCCTCCTCTCAGTATGAGAGGGCTTGGGCTATAGTTCCCACGCGGGCCCAGTACGGATTGGGAACTTCACACACAACATTTAATTGCTTCGTCGCTGTGTGCAGGTTTCCTCACGATGTTTTCCTTCACCGAATAGCTTGTGGTAAATATCAAATTCGACATCGCACATTAATTCCGAAAAATTCAGAGGAGCGAGCCCGGGGTTTGAACCCACGACCCTCTGCTTGAGAGGCCACAAGTCGAACCTCTGGGCTACCACGGCTTAAATACTCAACCTAAAAAAATGGAGTATAGTTACGTTAGTAAATAACACAGCTACTCACCAACCTGTACCTTAACCGCACATACACTGTTAATATTTCTTCCTTAACTTTGTTGTTAGGAAGGAAATTGTAACAAAACCTGGGAGCTAGTAAGATGCGGTTGTTCTACCAACGCATGCACTATACCCTATCGGTTTAGGTACTTAAAACAATGTAAACAATCTTGGCGTGTCTTTTTATTTAAACGTACACTTTATAAATCGAAAACTTTACATTTTACAATTTAGGTATGGAAAAATCATTTACTTTCATAATTGAATTGTATAGTGTAACGATTTTCATTTTTAGACTGTGTATTTCAACAAAAAGACATGTCAAGATTGTTTATATTGTTTTAACTACCTAAACCGATAAGGTATAGTTTGTGCGCTGTTCCTTGGAGCAACGGGCGGTACAACCTGTTCTGCTTTTAATTAAAACTTGAACACTGTGTTTACCGTTCATTCGTCGGCTGTTGTACACATACACGCCTGTAATGGAGTAGGCAGAGCGGACGTAACGCTACATAGACAAAAACGTGATTATTTCATGTTTGGATACTTCTGACATATTATACATACAATACATACATGTCATATTCTCACACCTGTATTCCCAAGAGAGGTAGACAGAGCACATGAATCCAAAAATCCAGTGGCACGTCTAGCAATTTCAGGGTAACCAGATGGTTAAACGTTATATTGATAATATATATTTTAGGTTTTAAGTTATTAGGTATAATAGTGACAGGATGCTAGTTTATCGCTTAAAGCTTACCTAATGTTGTTCATTAGAGATTTAACACTTCGCACACATTCGTGAGGTGTCGGGCTTAAAATAGCACCTCTCCATTTCTTCCGTGGATGATGTAAGAGACGACTAAGGACATAGGTTTGAATATGTTTTAGTCGACAGGCTAGCAAGCAGTCACTATTACACCTTTTCCGTCAGTTTTGAAACCTAAAATTATATTACAAGTGGCTACGAAACGAGAAATAGTCATAATTTTTTTATGTAGCATTTCGTGTGCTCAGCCTACCCCATTTGGGAACATAAACGTTACTACATGTATGTATATTTTGAAATAAGTTCAACAACGTCCCATCTCTGACAAATTTCTGTTAAAAAAATTATTTCTATCTTTCCCATCTCTACACGTCCTTAAATGCCCCTCCCCCCCTGTGGTGTCACCATGGCATCCCGTCACATATCCACGTTTATCTTTAGAGTATATCGCAAAAGCTTAAGACAAGCGCGTCGAACGTTCAACGAGGTTCTGATAAAAATCCTCTGCGAAAATAGTTGCGGGTCCCGCTGGGGTGGCCTGGCGCTTCGGAGGACGGAGGAATTTTAAACCAAGAAGCGTAGAAGTAAAGTAAGTAAGTAAAAAAGTAGTCAACAGAAAAAAACACGAACGCAAAAAAAAACAAAGCACATGAGAACAGAGATTAAATTTAATTATTGAGACCGAGAAAAAGAGAGGCTTCAATACATACATGTATTACGCCTGTATTCCCAAATGGGGTAGGCAGAGCACACGAAACGCTACGTAGACGAAACTATGACTATTTCACGTTCTGTGGCCTCTTCTAGCATATACATTTTTTTAGGTTTAGTTGGCAGGTATAATAGTGACAAGTCGCTAGCCTGTCAGTGTGACTCTTACGACATCCACGGAAGAAATTGATATATGTATACTAAATCAGACACCACACGGAAAACGCCTCATCTTTAAGAGTATATCGCAAAAGCTTAAGACAAGCGCGTCGAACGTTCGACGAGGTTCTGATAAAAATCCTCTGTTAAAATAGTTGCGGCGGGAACGCGATAGCGGCTCAGTCGCGGGCGCTGGGATGGCCTGGCGCTTCGGAGAACGTAGGAATATGATAAATCGGGAAAAGTGTACAAGAACTTACAAACAAAATGAGAACAGAGAGGAAACAAAACTACTAAGACCGAGAAAAAATGAGGCTACAAGAATCATGGCTAGAATAGGTACAATACATAATTATACTCTTTTTTGAACACCAAAATAAAACTTTAATGAATTCGTGAATTTCTCAATGCGTTCTGAACGGTCCATATCCCTTTAACACTCAGAAGAGATTTGTGTCCAACGATGATACCTACATATTTTAGACATATTACAATTTCTCATATTAAGCTATATATATCATTGACTTTATATTGACGATTGATTTTGTTAACTATACGTTCGAGTATGTGTCTGTAAAGAGTCTGCATGCGCGTTTACCCGCAACTGCCATGGCTTATTACTTCCGATTATGTGTTACGATTTGAGCTGAAACGTGTCGAGCTAATCTCGGTACAAAGACGTGAGATTATTCGTTTTATTAAACTTATTGTAAAGTGGTTAAAAAGGATTCTTTGTCGTTTGCCCGAAAGTCATATCACAATATATGCAATAATTTAACATGCCCGAATTTCATTTGCCATAACGTTATATTCCAAAACGAATTATACGCCAAAATTATCATTTGCAATATTTTAATTTTTCATAACTTTTAGGTGCCGTAACGTTTGCCATACATCTTATTTTCGGGAGCCCATCTAATGGCATACAACCTGTCACTAGTTATACCTCTTCCCTATGTTCTTAAACTTAAATTATGCTAAAAGTGGCTTACGCGTGAAATAGGTTTTGCCTATGTCATGTATGTATATTACAGGTTTATCCTCACCCATCGTACGCTATGGACACCCTCCAGGATTATCTCCTCAATGAGGTAGGCGTTATGTCAGCATCGAATCTTCCCGCCGTACTCTATCAACACAGGGTGTTCCAAATCCGCTTAATCCAATGATAGCGTTGATGGAACCACTGGCAGGTTTTACTGCCATCGGGGAAATGTGGATTTTTTTTAGTAACACCTCTTTATTTCTTCCGTGGATGTCATAAGAGGCGACTATAGGTTTAGGTATGCTTTAGGCGACGGACTAGCAACCTGTCACTATTATTCATTTTTAATATATGTTGGAACCTGGAATAAAATATGTAATGCTAAAATTGACTTTTACGGGTAAACATGTACCTATAGCCACCGTTTTGGCTAATCAATGAGTGTTTTATGCAGGGTGACCGAAAGTTGACCTCGTCCGGAAATCCCTATGAAGTTTTTTCCTTGAATTTTCATGTAAAACAATACGAAAATGTGAAAATCACACGCCTTCACTCCGGATGTTTGATGATCTATACCATTGTCGATGTTTAAACCAAAAAATACGCATATCTCATATTTTTCCGTAATCTAACAGACTAATTAGAATGATATATTTTAAAGTTCACAAGCTTAATCCTGGAGCACCCTGTATCGATAGCTGATAGAATTTGTTTGATAAACTTACCTAGTTGAATAGCTCTCAAGAATAGACGCTAGATCAAGGGTTTCGTACATATAAACCACAGTCTATATATAGGTACAGTTGACACAAGATAGATAGAACAGAATAGGTAATACTGCGTACAGAAGGTTCACTCCCGAACATATTTAAGCGTAAAAATATTGCTGTCTCTTTCTCTCGTTACCTCCTTGTAGTGGATCTCCCTTGACTTAAATTAATTCCGTAATGACAGGGTATAGAATATCGTTTGGTATCGGGTGTAGAATAACATGTTAGCATTTCTTCCGTGATTATTGTAAAAAGTGGCTTCACAGACTAGCAACCTGTCACTGTTTTTAAACCATGGCTTTGATTATATAGCGTTTCGTGTGCTCTTTCTACCATATTTGAAACTTTGGCGTGATATGTACACTCGAACCAAACGTCATAGTGACATTACATTCCTGACCAAAGGAATATTTTGATTACGTTTAATAATTATTGTGACAATGTTCTCCGTGTGTAATGGCAAAAAAAACTCAGACAATTATTTCGACAAATCAAAACGTGCCCAGTGTGCGTTTATATCTGTCACTCAAACGTCTTTCGAGCTTATTCCCTCAGAAGGCTATAAATTATTTTACTGCACAAAGGCAGAAAAATGAACGTTACTGACAGCTATTTTCCGTCATTTTTCCTCTAAATCGTGAGCACGTGTATGTTGTACTATACAGCGTGTTTCAAACAACGCTATTTTAGATCAAGTTTTCCCAAAATTTATTAGGCCTTTTTAATATGAAGCTACTCAAAAGTGACGGAACTGATTAGTAAGCAGTTACAATTACAAGAGTCGTAAGAGTCGACTCTGGGAAAGGGTTAGTGTACCTATTGTGGGCGATGTGCTCTGCCTACCCCTCTTGGAAATACAGACGTGAAAATATGTATGTATGTATGTATGTATGTATTTACAATTACAAACCAGTTAGTATCTCACACTCGACGGTACTCGAACGCTACAAAACGAAACTCAGCTTCCCACAGTGTTGCCAATTTAGCGACTCTGTCGCTAGAAGTGACTTTAGCTCAAGTCTTAGAGATTAAAAAAAATACATACATACATACATACATATCGTCACGCCTCTTTCCCACAGGGGTAGGCAGAGACTACTTTGTTCCACTCGCTACGATCCTGACATACCTCTTTTGCTTCATCCACATTCATCAATCTCCTCATACATGCTCGTCGGTTTCGGGTACTCTTGACCTGACCTGTTTCTAAAACGTCCGCGATTTGGTCACGGAACGTCCGTCTAGGTCTTCCCCTCCCACTGCACCCATCCACATTCCCCGTATAAATTTGTTTTGTCAGTCTTCTTTCATCCATTAAAAAAAATATTGTATCTAAAACTATTTAACTAAAAGTTACATATTATACGTTCTAAAACATCCTGTATCCATAGTCTGAGCTTTATTACGAAATATTTTTTTGATGTGATAAAGAATTGTACAATTTTGTGTTTGGGCTAGTAAAGACTGAAAAGGTCTGTTGTGGTTGTACAGTAAAACTACATAAGTACAAACATCACGCCTAAAACTTCAGTGTGCGCGTCATTTCTTGTTTGTCAGTTAAAAAAAAATACGTGCACAATATTTTGGGGTAATCTATCTGACGGACTAAATAGTTTTTTTTTTTTTTAGTTAGGTAGGAATTGTAAAATAGCCCTTAACGATTTATAAACATAAAACTACCGTGAGACTCACTAATAGTGAAATAAATGGATCTACTCACATTTTTTATAACAAGATTACCTTGTTTCGAGCCAATCTGTGACTCATCATCTGGACCTACGCGCTACGGCAGCCGATAGACGCGCACTGTGCGCTGCCGTTCTTTCCGCGCGACTGCTAGACACAACTGACAGCGGTTCACAACTACCCACATTTTCGCCAACACATTCACTATAGATGAATCGACGAGACATGATCCCTGGGACAGTGACAGTAATAATCACGATACAACCTTGTAGCGGCGTCACCGTTACATTAAAATCGAACCGTAGGCGTTTAAAAATTACGTTTATTAATTTTAGGTAGATTTATTCCATTACAATGATATTTCGATGTAATTATAACAATTCTTAACATTTACAAGGAATTATCTCAACCAGAATTTACGTTTACGTCTTGCAAAAGTTACTTCGTTTGGAAGACATCGACTAATGTGGAAAAATATCGATAAAAAAATGTCGATAAAAAATGTCGATAAGTTGAAAAGAATATATGCCAATAGATGCACAAAGATATCATAAATAGAGGGATATTAACAAAAATTAAAAATAGTTACCGGCCAAATTTTTACTGGTATAAGGATTTTGTAAAAAACTTTTCGGTACGGTACGGGCCTTACATAAATGACCTGGTTCACAAAACGAAAGTTTGTTTACTGGGTAAAATTATACGATAAGGAAATGAAATGGGTCCATTTCTATTTTTGGAAAATTTAGGTTTTTTTTAGGTTTTATTTTATGCCAAAAAATTTAAATCACTTCAACGACAACATAACAAAACTCCTTTGTCTATAATAAAGTTAAGTTCCATCGACACGCCCCATCACTAACATGAACTGTCATAGATCATGTCAGGGATCATGTCTCGTCGCGTGAACAATATTGTTGTCTAAAGAAGGGTACCACACAACACTAACAACATCAGTCTCCAGATGATGGGTCACGGATTGGCCCGAAACATGTCGAGTTAATCTCGATATAAAAAACGTGAGTAGATCCGTTTTTATTTTGGGTCCCTCTCTATTTAAAATTAAACTGCTCCTATTTACATTTACATTTGACCCCACCCTTTACCGGTATAAAGCCGGTATACCGGTCAAGCATATGGTACCGGTACACTATCGCCCTCACAGTCTGCTGCTTGTGTGACGAAGGTGTTTAATACCTGCGAAGAGACGAGACGTCACTTATCGACGGATGAAATTCAACCAAATTGGTAACGGTATAGGATCGATTTTAGTGCTCATTGTCATAAGACGCGATTAAGGACATCAGTTAAGGTGTTTTAGGCGACAGACTAGGCATGGGACAATGTCATGTAATATTAAAGGAAAAATACAAAAAACGTAAAGTATTTTCAACGTAAAAAAGTTGGTTACCTAATTTGTGTATGAGGACAGCGGCAAGATTATTTTTTCCGTCAGTCTTTTGTCTTTTATGCTTGTTTGATAACGATTAATGTCGATTAATGGCAGAGCACACGAAACGCTCCATTTACAAAACCTTACTACTTCACGTTCGTAGCCATTTGTAGCATGTTTCTTAATTTTTAAGTTGGAAGATAATAGTAACAGGCTGCTAGCCTATCGCCTAAAATATACCTTCCTTAGTTGCCTTTTCGAACTTCTACAGGAAATGTCGATTAATATTGTACAGGTACTCTTACGTCCTTGACCGGATTTTTATTATTTACAATTACGTGGCACTGGATTTTTGAATTCATGTGCTCTGCCTACCCCTCTTGGGAATACAGGCGTGAGAATATGTATGTATGTAATTACTAAAAGCTAACACTCGATATCGCTAGCACAATACTACCGACAAAATTACCGAAATCGACAGCCAAAGTGACATCCCTAATACCGGTAAACAACCGGCAAACCGCATTGACCTCTCTCGTGTACCGTGTACCGTCGGCATAGGGTCTAGAATAGCTAATCGTAGGGGCCTGAACCCTTGCTCAGGAGGAATCTCTAGAGCTAATGAAAATGGAGTTCTTGTGTACAAATTGACGAGGTTAAGGGAATTCGGGTACAAGATTGGGAACCGATTGTAAATGGGTAAACATTTAGCACGTTTTTCGAGTGAGAGATGATTAGAGCGAGGTTTGGGTTAAAAATGTGCCTCTATTCTTTATCACAGATATTGATTGACATGATACAACAAATGCTCAGTATGATGCAGCAAATCGCTAATCATAATCCAAAATACTAAAGAAAATGCTATTTGTTGGGAAAAAAATATAATAAACCCAACCTAACCTTTTTTAGGTCAACAACATAAAATAATTAAAAAAATCTCTTTGAGCTGCAGACAAATCATGACTAACGGTTATTAAATAAAATATTACATTATGCCAGTGTGGTGATGGGCTTAGAATAACACCTATCCATTTTTTCCATGGATGTCGTTAGAGGCAACTAAGAAGATAGGTTACGGCAGGGGTTCCCAAACTGTGCGCCGCGGTGCCCTGGTGCGCCGCAGAAAGTATTGAGGGGCGCCGCCGTGAGTCGATTCTTTATCATTATCCGAAACCACTTTCATTTTTACACTCTTAACCTAAATACTACCATTATCTGAGCCTATTTGTACTGTTTCTTTTTCAAATACAGAGGGTAGGGCGCCGTGAAAAAAAAAAAATTGTAGGTGCGCCGCGGGATGTGAAAGATTGGGAACCCCTGGGTTACGGTATATTTTAGATGACTGGCAAGCAACCTGTCACTATTACTCATCTCTTTCATCATTCATCAATGTTTCAACCTAAAATTTTGGTAAAAATGGCTTCGAAGCGTGAAGTAGGCATGGTTTTGATTATGTAGCGTTTTGTGTGCCGGCCTACTCTCAACATTATACAGATTTGAAATTGGTTTGTTTGTTTTTCAAATTAAAAAAATCGACAAAGTTACGCATCGAACTTCCAGAATACAATAACATTGCTTCGCCATGACACTTTTGCCGAACGAGTTGCGCAAACAACCAGACCCGACCCTCACAAAGAAAAAGGACGTAACTCTAAACCAAATAAAGACCTTTACGCCTTTTTCGAGTTAGCACAAAACAACAGCCATTGCGATCGGAAGCCTAAATCCTAAGTGTTGTTAGAAACAGTCGTTCGAGGCCTAATAACAGCTGCTCCCAGGTTTTCGCCGGAGGTGTACTTGTAACTTCGAATAATGAGCAGAACTGATAGCAATAGTCATTTATAGTCTGAGGGAAACAGTATGTGTAGTCAAATAACGGAACTAAGTACTCACGTTTTTTATACCGAGATTAGCTCGACATGTTATTTCAATATGAGTGAGTCTCACGGTAGTTTTATGTTTAAAACAGTATGTATGTGTAGTTTAGAATAACACTTTTACATTTCTTCCATAGATGTCGTTAGAAGCGACAAGAGAAACAGGCTTTAACATCCTGTCACTATTGTTATTCTTTCAATTTTTTTTAAACCTAAAGTATTAGAAGTCGGCAGATGCAACTGAGAAAATAGATGTCACTATTAAATAATAAGTAAATAAATAAATATCATTGGACAATATTTACACCAACCACCTAGTCCCAAATTAGGCAGTTTAATGTCTGTGTTATAAGTACTAGACAACGTATAAACTTACTTATATATCGATAAACATCCAAGACTCTAAAGCAAACATTCCTATTACTATTATACCTGCCAACTTCAAACCTAAATAAAAAAAAGATGCTATAAATGGTTTTGTCTATTTAGCAAGCTGTGTGCTCTGCCTACCCCATTTAAGAATACAGACGAGATGTATGTATGTATGAAATTTTGTAACTGAGAATAAAAACGAGTGGCTGTGAAACGAAAAAAAGGTAGTCAGGTTTTACCTATGCATCGTTTTGTGTTCTGCCTACCCCATTTGAGAGTACAGGATTAATTATGTGCGTGTACCTATGTGGAAAATAAATCGAGAAACAACGTCAAGACTGTAATTTTCCGAATACGTCTCTGTTTTTTTACCGAAACTTCGTTAACCCAAAAACCGGTAAATTGAAGGCACATCACTACCCAATCCCGGTTAACGTTGTTAGCTAAACGACGTCTCCTTTGACTGCCGACGTTTTACAAATTGGCAGAAGCGAAAAGAAATAACCGTTCTTACATGAATACCTAGAATACACAGAGTACTCGATTCGCCAGAATTTTCTTCGCTAGTCTAGTTTTTAGTAGGGTTCCGTGACGAAAAGAACCATGTTCAAGACTATTTATGAACATGAGATTATGATTTTTAGTCTATGTTGTCTATTGTTGGTGTTCTTAAAAACTATTGATATAACAAATGTGTCATTCAATAAATGGCGATCCTATCGATTAAATCTATATCTTTTAATGTACTAGATTAGTGCCTATAGCCACTCCTATAGTCCTTAAAGGAAGTCTTTTACAACCACATTACTCCTAGCGTAATAAAGTACAGTATTACCAAACAAAGAATGCTTCACGATGTACACTAGGATGCAAAATTGCATGGATAGCTTAGAGGCGGCAATCGTTTGGCGTCAGAAGCCGTGTTTCTATAACCATCACTATCGCACGGCGTAAACAGGTTCAAACGACTTTCATTTGGACTTGTCCATGCAATTTTGCATCCCGCTGTACCTGCGTAATAAATCAGTTTTGTGATGCGGGAAACTTCGATCTACCAATGATAAAAGAGATTTTTTCGCGCGCTGAACCATTGCGTTGTGATTGGTTAATGATTAAAGTCTCAGACAGATGACCTTTGACAGATTTCTAGCACCCCAGCGCCAAATGCGTCGAGTAGCCGAACTAAGGTGTGTGCATTGCAAGAAAAATTGTACCCAGAAACGTTTGCGAATAAAGTTCAATATAGATAAATTACTCGTTCGGCTACTCTCGGATATCGTTCTGCGCTTCTCGGCGCAGACGGTAACAGCCGATGTGACTTATTTTCTTGGGAATAGTGTACTATTTAGATATGCAGAGTGTCAAAAAATAAATGCCCAGCGAAAGCCCAGATATAGATCATCCCTAGGGGTATCCGAATCACCCGTGTTACGCGATTTTTTGTAAGTAGTTTAAGAGTTACAATTTTTGTCGTATTTTTTGTGGCTAATTCGTCTCTGATTTTGTGTCTGCAAGGCATACTATTCGCCAATTTTGAAAAGAATAAGCATGTATCTCAACAATTTATGCCTCTGTGGCCGATAATTATCTTCTAGCTGTGTCACAAAATATACGAAAAAAATTTAAACTACAAAAAATCGCGTAACATACATGGGGGTGATTTGAATACACCTAGGGTTGGTAAATTTCTGGACTTTCGCTTGACACTATTTCTTGGACACCCTGTATATCGTTTGCTAGCGAAACCGGTCACTGCAAACTCACAATAATTAAGGTAAATGTACATATGTTGGACACCTCAACGCCCAGTAGATGACACCCATCTGTCACCTGTCTTACTGTGACATATTAAGGTTGCAAGTGCCATGTATTGGGTCAGTGTCAACATAGAGGACAGAACCTACCAGAGAAACAATGATGGCCATCCAGTTCCGCAAACCGTCAGTTTATTTTCAACTTACAAACTGTCACAGAAAGTGTAAAAAGCCAATAACCATAGAGGAAAAAGCCACTGCGTTACGCGCGATCTTGGGCCGGCCAATAAGAGCACAGCGAACGCCGCCATGCTTTAGCGGAATCGTCTTCGAACAAATTCAATGACTTTAGTACTCTATAGGTTCTGTCCTCTAGGAGTGTCAGTCAGAGGGACGTTTTCCTTAAATATATCTTTCTGGGGCATGTTAAAGCCTTTATAAGTTGATTTTACGTAGTTTCTAGAGAACTCCCCGTTTGACTTTGACTCGCCGCTAACCGTTTTTTCTGTCCGTTCCTCTTTGTATTTTTAACGTCGAAATATTCCTCCGAATTGTCTTTGAACCTTAATAACGCCGGGGGCTAAATTGTCGTGTTTGAGATTGTACAAATTACGTTTCTTTTCTGGGAAATTTCTGATATACACTCGAGGGCGTTGAAGGTAATGGTACTAATGAAGCGGTCGCTGCCATCTTGGATTTTGAATTTTTGATGGAGTGATATTTTGAGGAGAATCATTTTAAAAGGGACTGAATTTAAGATGTTTTTTTTTAAATTGTGAGATGGTTTCAATTTCATTTACAGTTACTTATTTAAAATGTCGTTTTTAAAAGACTACGTTAAATTTAATTAAGAAAAAAACACTACTAACAAAATTTTCAGAGCTATTTTAAACATAGAACACTATTCGCATTATTCCAGAGTTCCTGTAATTGTAAATTATCACCTCTGTCTGAAACACCGCTGCTTTTAATTTTTCTTAACAATTACTTTTGCAACATTGCATTGGTTCATTTACCTTACGCTTGTTTGTATTTCGTCTCTCTCTATGTAGAAAAACTGCCGAACTAGGTAGTAGAATTGTATGATTATTTTTTAAATTAAAACAATGTCTTCCTTCAATAAAATGTTCTTCATTATTCAAGACACTCTCCATTTGCTATAGCCGTAGGACGCGGTTTAACAGAGACGAAAGTGGTGCTTATCTACAAGTATTTCAAAACCAACTGAACATTATATCAAACTTGGTTCCTTTGCGATAACAATTTTCTTTATACCTAGACTAGCTTTTGCCCGCGGCTCCGCTCGCGTTAATTTCGGGGTAGCACAGAACAGATAGTCCATCCCATATACCAATTTATAG
>BHDV01000701.1:120140-131425 GCA_005406045.1 Adoxophyes honmai
CGGCCGAAGGTTTTCATGAAAGCCGATTAATCGGCTTCGGCTTCGGCTTCGGCCAAAATTGTACCTTCGGTCGGACACTAATGGTCACCCAGTTGTCACCGAAACGGAATAAGCGAGCCACTTCAATAAAACTTTTCCGTGTGGTGTCGGGTTAGAAATTACACAGGCGATACGAATTGAAAAAAAGTTCCCAATTCTTCATACATGATCCCTATTTCACTACTGAAGACTTTAAAGTATTAAAATTACAATAAAATATTAATATGTTAAAGGTTTTGAGTTGGCAGGTACAATTAGTCGCCTCTTACGACATCCGCGGAAGAAATGGAGAGGTGACATTCTAACCCAGCACCACACAGGATTGACAATCAAGTACCTAATAAGTACTCAAACATACTTAGTCATGTCACAGAATAGATAATTTAGTGTCATGTCTTCGTTCCAAATTGGATAAGACAAAGCTATGACTATTTCACAATTCGCAGCCACTTCCTGATTTAACAGATGGAGGTATAACAGTGACAGGTCGCTAGCCTGTCGCCTAATGCATCATCATCATCATCATCAGCCTATATACGTCCCACTGCAGGGCACAGACCTCCTCTGAGTATGAGAGGGCTTGGGCGATAGTTCCCACGCGGGCCCAGTGCGGATTGGGAACTTCACACACAACGTTGAATTACTTCGTCGCTGTGTGTAGGTTTCCTCACGATGTTTTCCTTCACCGAATAGCTCGTGATAAATATCAAATTTGATATCGCACATAAATTCCGAAAAATGCAGAGGTGCGAGCCCGGGGTTTGAACCCACGACCCTCTGCTTGAGAGGCCACGGGTCGAACCGCTGGGCTACCACGGCTAAAGCATACCTAAACCCATTTCCTCGGTCACCTCTTACGACATCCACGGAAGAAATGATGAGGTGTTAATCTAATCCGATAATACCACACGATACACTTTCTCATTTATCTTAACTTAAGTTCCCTACTTTATTAAAATTAATAGGAGATAACGGAGTATCGGTAAAAGATTATCAACTTTTTAATTTTGAATTTTAAAGCTCACTTAGCGAAGTATGGCGTCGTAATAAAAGCAAAGTTCAGCCAAAAGTTGACATCGAGTTCATAAAGTATGCAAATGTGGACAAAGACGATACAAGAGAGTCCTGTTTATATCGGACAAAATGTTTTTGTATCGTAGAGGACAGACTCACTAGAGTACTAAACTATCGAGGGGATCGCTGTGCTCTTATTGACCGGCCCAAGAGCGCGCGTAAGGCCTAGTTCGCACGAGCGTTTAAAAAGCGTCGTGTTAAAACTCGGCGTTGGCGGTATTACGAAGTTCCGTGTGTTAAATTGGATTTATTCACACCAAGGCGGTTTTAAAGCGCGGCGTTTTTTTATCGAGCACTGTTCGATTTTCGACGTTGGGTGTTGGACGTTAAATCCAATTTAACACACGGAACTTCGTAATACCGCCAACGCCGAGTTTTAACGCGACGCTTTTTAAACGCTCGTGCGAACTAGGCCTAAATACATGATTTCTAATTTGTTTTATTCAAACGTTTTTTTAACGCCCGTTGAAAAAACGCTCGTGCGAATCAGCTCTAACGCTAGTGCCTTTTTCTGTACGGTTATTGGCCCTGTACAGTTTCTGTGACAGTGACGGTGACGTTAGTAAGTGACAAACCACTAACTGTTTGCGGGCCAGGGTGGCCAACATTGTTTCTCTAGTGGGTCTGTCCTGTATGTTTTGTAGCAACCCTAACGCCATCTAACGTTCAGTAGTAGAACGTCTACTGTCAAAGTGATCTACATCGCACAAGAAGTATCGAAGATCGGTTTCGTAAATACAACTTCCAACTTCCTTTGTGGGCTTCGGTTCCCAGGCATAACATCTGCCTGGAGAGAGATCTCTCTATTAGAGCCTTTCCCACATATCCATGAAATAATTTTAAACAAAAAAAAACCGACTTCAAATTAGCAATATTTTGAAAGTATTCTGTTTACTGAATGTAAAATCTTGACTTCATCAACAAATTACCGAAAACGCCGTACATCTCCATATAAAATTTGAAAAGTTCCCTCGATTTCTCCAAGATTCCATCGTCAGATCCTGGTTTCATGCCAATGGGACCAATTTCGAGTTATACCCTTTCGATTAAAAAAAAATTTTGAAAATCGGTCCACGGGTTTTCGAGATATCGAGTAACATACACACAAAAAAAAATAAAAAAAAATTTGGTCGAATTGAGAACCTCCTCCTTTTTGAAGTCGGTTAAAAATCGACGTCAAGTTGGCAAATTTTCCATACAATATGACAGCTGATTTTGACACCTCGACAAGTTTAGTTTGTTACATTAGAGAAATACACTACATTTTCGGATATTATTTAATTCGGAAAAATCAATTGTTCCTATTTTAATGTTATTAAGCAATTTACATCTTAAAACTAAGCATACAATATGAATATGGCAGCTGATATTAACACCTCACCATACACACAATGACTTACCATGCAATATATTCTTTTATATCGTAACTAGCTTTCCGCCCGCGGCTCCGCCCGCGTGGAACTCGGTTATATTGCAGTATAAAGCACAACTATAAGAAAACTTCTCGTTTCAAACGACACACGGCGCCATCGATCTATCATCTATCGATCGGTTATCGATTGATATCGATCTATCATCGATCGATATCGATCTATCCAGCAAACTATATTTTTGTTTTCCCTCGGGAACATCATTTTTTTCCGGGATAATAAGTAGCCTATGTCACGCTCCGTGCCCTAAACTATCTCTACCTAAAAAATCACGTCAATCCATCGCTCCGTTTAGCCGTGAAAGACGGACAAACAAACAAACAAACAAACACACTTTCACATTTATATATTGGTACGGATTTTTACACCTCGTCGATGTGCTTGCCAAATCTAAGCTTTGACGAGTATCTGCGAAATATTCCTAACTTCCATGGCAGTGGAGAAAAATCATTGTAGGCACCTAGATTTTTATCTTATTTTTATTATTATTATTATTTCGACTTCTCTCAGCCACCGTCTCAGCCTTTGGCAGACAAGCTTGGCGCTCACTAAGCCGACACTATGCAGTGAGTGGGGATTTTTTCCGGCCTGAAACTTCAGCAATTTAGTACAGTTTAGTGTATTATTTAGGGCAAAACTAGGATAGTTGCCAAGTTTTTTAAATTAGTTTACATCTCTTAGTAGAAAAAGTAAAATTCTTAATTTCATTTTCACTTCTAAAAAAATTGTGATTACAAAACTCACACATTTAATAGTTAAATTTCAGTCCCACATAAATAGCGGCGTGTGAACTTACCGCCACTACTTAAAACCTTTCCATATTAAATGCCTGTGACTGCAAAAATAAACGTAAATTTGTAGGTAAACATATTATTCAGCAACAACTTCTTATAGGTGCTTGGAAAAAAACTTATAAAAATATCTAAAAGCCTTTAGGTACAAACGTAATACAATTTCGTCCTATTACATTTCAAAGATCTAGCAACCCTACCTGTGTACTTAAGTTTGTGTTGCCAGCTCGAACCTGTCGAGATTACCGAGCGTAAACTTAAATGAATCTATTCAGTGTTGCCCAACTTTGTGAGCACAGACTAGCAAAATATTGTCAGTACACTAAATAAAAGTGATATCTTGCAATCCGTAAAAAATCCAGTGTGGTGACGAGCATGTTAGAGCCTGACCTGATGTTCATACTAGCGATTATTTCGGTCATTTTTAGGCGATACGAGATCGCGACGAGCAAGCGGCGATATCGCCGCGATTGTTTACTTTATGAAGCAGCTTGCTCGCTGCGTGCTCGCGGCGATCATATTGCGATAAAATAATCGCCGCGATGCTGCGACGACCCGCGGCGAACTCGCAGCGTGCACGCCGCGATGTCGCATTGCCTAAAAATCGCTAGTTTGGACAGGCCCATAAACAATAGCCGTATTTATGTTTTAAGATATCAGGATATCACAGTTTGGAACTAGAACATATTTTAAATTGGTTAGGTTTTCTTTTTATACTTTTACCAACCCCAATCATCGTAACGAAATGGAAACGAAATAGTAACAAAATGGAAACGAAATGAAAACTAAATTAAATTAAATCCTTATCCTTACTAATATTATAAATCGGAAAGTGAGTTTGTTTGTTCCGCTTTCACGCCGTAACTACTGAACCGATTGCTTTGAAATTTTGCAGACGTAAAGTTAGAAGTCCGGATTAAATAATAGGGTACTTTTTATCCCGGAAAAATTGATGTTCCCCAGGGAATGTTCGCTTTATACCGCAATATAACCGAATTCCACGCGGGCGAAGCTGCGGGCGGAAAGCTAGTATATGAATACTTCACTTTTCCCATATTATTGCAATATGGCTGTCACTTGTATAAATATCACTGCACCGTCAGTTAGTTTCCAGCGTGTCCGCAGTTCGATATCCATCGAAACTTGCGAGTAACTTGCCCACTTGTTCCGACCCGTTTTTCCCATAAGGGTAACCTTATTAGGCGGCCATATTTGTACGCGTGTAGATCCTTTGAGGCGCTCCGAGGTCGCCCGAGATTATTAGAAGACGTCTAAATGTAATAAGTGATGTAATAATCACTCGAGATTATTTAGAAGAGGTTTAAAATCTTTATGCATAAATGTAACGGAGAAGCTGTCTGGCTGACTGATAATCAAGAGAGAGAAACTTAAAACTTTGCACAGGGATTCCTTTTATAGTTAAAGGAGCACTAAGAATTTTTTTTTTATTCATATTAAAACGTGGGTGAAAAATTAAAAGTTTTTGAGAATATTCGAATGAATAGTGGGACGCAGTTAGTATGTCAATTTTCAGAATTGCCTGTAATTCAGCATTTAATTTAAGCGCAGACGGAATCGCGGGCAAAATGTAATATTGTATAGAAATTCAAGCTGTACCTAGGCCTCCCAGTCTTTGAACAATGGCAATTTTTCCACTGAGGCTTGTAACAAAAACCCCGTCAACATCATTACTACCCGCATTCCTCCACTTTCCTTCGAACCCAGAATAGGGTTGAAAAAGCGCCTGGTCGACGCCACTGGCGACCAACGGGCTGGCAGCTACTTTGCACAAAGAATAAGCATAGCTGTTCAAAGAGGAAACGCTGCCAGCCTTTTGGGCACCATGCCACGGGGACCGTTTTTAGATTTAATTTAGCTTAGGATAAGTTTAGGATAAATTTAGTTATTTTTATTAATAAGTACATTTCTGTGATTTTTCTTGGTTTAAAAATAAAGAATAGGGATGTCCCGAATATTCGCATTAGCATTGATAGTCTACCCCTCATTTTCTGACGTCTCTAGTTAGACAGTCGCCTAAGGGTCTCACCAAACCAGTCGACGCCTTTTCGGCAAAATGGGGGTAGAAAAAGCTTTATGTCAACGCAATAAGGGCGAACAAGACATGAATTGGCTCGGCCATTCTCGGTCGAATGAGCCGAGCCGATTGAAGTCTTGTTCGCCTTTATTGCGTTGACATAAAGCTTTTGCTACCCGCATTTTGCCGAAAAGGCGTCGACTAATGTGGGGAGACCCTAAGCCTGTCGTGCTAAGGTGGCAGGTCGCGTCTAGTCTTTCTTGCTCGATGTTGCTAATATTGTTGATTTTGTATCGATATTTTTTTATGTTATTAGATTTCATTAAAAGTACTTTATGTGTTCAATTACAATGTTGATTTTGTGACACTAACTTTTGTTTGATTTCATTAAAAAATATCAAGTCTTAAACTTTCGTGATTCTTACATTTATGTATACGCAGGACTACTCGTGACCACGTTTGCTGTAACGCGGCCAAAACGTCGAAGGTAATTAAAACCTACCGTGATCAAGTCCCACGTATATATTACATATTTGAACATTCGCATCAAAAGGATGCGTCAATTTTGATATTCGTAACATCTCAAAGATAGCCGATTACACGCGTAGTCTGTGGAACATTCCTACGCCGCTTTGGAAAAACGATGAAAGCGTAAACTCCACTCAACTCGATTAGAGTCGGCATAAATTTACTGAAACCAAGAATCTTCCGCAAACAAAGTATTTAAGTTATTCTCGAGTCGTGTATAACATTGTGAACGAGGCTTCGAATAAAGCTACTGTTACACGTGCTCATTTCCAGCATGAAAGCATGCTTCTATTGAGCAGTTGCTACTTAGTAGCAAGTGAGTCGGAATGTTGCTCAAAATTAGCATGCTCATTTCGAGTTTGCTTGAAAATCGATAGCCGTGCGATTTTTGAGCATGCTAACAGCGGCGCGGGCCGCGCGGGTTGAAGGGGGCATGCTTTAAGCACGTCTAAACAGCATTTGAGCATGCTTATTCAGGAGCATACTTAAAACTAGCATGCTTATTGCTAGCAAATGTAAATTACTCATAAGCATGCTCATATTGAGCATACTCAATAACACGCTTGACCATCTGGTTACCCTGTAATTGCTAAACGTGGCACTGGATTTTCGAATTCACGTGCTCTGCCTACCCCGCTTGGGAATACAGGCGTGAGTATATGTATGTATGTGTATGTCAATAACACGCATTTTAGCATGCTATTTTAGAGCATGTGTAACAGTAGCTTAAAGGTGGCAGAGCTACAGGGCGGTTGACTATTCGTGAAGAAAAATGTGTATTATACAGGGTCGGAAATCACGCGTAAACATTTTAACCAGTGACCGGGTACACTGCTTTGGGTGTGAAGTTTTTTCTCGGAATTAATATCATAAAAAAAAATCTGAAAATATTGTCCAGTTTTGTACTCTTTCTTTTAGGCAACCGGATAGCATCGCAATTTCAAACGATTCCAGTTGCGTACGTACTCCCCGACTAACGGAACTTGTGTATGGGACGAAAATTAGGTAGAAAAGAAACCAGGGCCAAATGTTTTACAGAGATTTTCAAACGCGTGGTCGGGTTGGTCGAGCTGGTTAAAATCATCATCATCATCAGCCTATATACGTCCCACTGCAGGGCACAGGCCTTCTCTCAGTATGAGAGGGCTTGGGCTATAGTTCCCACGCGGGCCCAGTGCGGATTGGGAACTTTACACACAACGTTGAATTACTTCTTCGCTGTGTGTAGGTTTCCTCACGATGTTTTCCTTCACCGAATAGCTCGTGATAAATATCAAATTCGATATCGCACATAAATTCCGAAAAATTCAGAGGTGCGAGCCCGGGGTTTGAACCCACGACCCTCTGCTTGAGAGGCCACAGGTCGAACCGCTGGGCTACCACGGCTTTTGCTGGTTAAAATGTTTACCGTCAATTTCCGGCCACCCGGATTTTCTAATCTGTTCGCGCTAAAGTTGCCACAGTCAAATGACTTTAAGATATTGTCCTAAGTATTTCCAGCAAATCTAATTTTAGCTGATACTATTTTCAAAGCCATTTAATATTCCGTTTCTGGACACAATAAACAATAACTCTAAATCGGGAAAGGGGTATTAAAATTGGAACTAAAACTAGGTCACCCCCACAGATTTATATGGAAATAGATACCGGGAGTTCGTGCATTTGTATGAAAACCAAGCGTGCCACTTTTTCTCTACCTACTGTAACGTCACGAGCGCTTAGTGATGGGAATTGACAGAGCCGAGTTAAACCGATTCAAAGGTGATGCCGCCTTATTCCAGTTGTCCTGTCTCTAGGAAGTCAAACCTTCATGGATAAGTATCTAAGTAGTACAACTCTAAATGAAATCGCGTCAAAGGAAGAGCATTGCTCTCCCTTCTGGTACGCGAAGTACATACACTTGAGTCATCGTCATTCTAGTCGTTGACTTCATTGCTGAAGGTCGTGTCCGTCCTGAAGTTCTCTGATGACCTCTGTCACCAATCGCTTCCACCCCATCCTATCCTCGGCCTTCTTCATAGCGGTCGTCACTGTGAGGCCTGTGAGAGCAGAGACCTGATCCGACCATCGGGTAGGAGACCTGCCACGTTGCCGTCTATTTTTCCAACAACCACAAGTTTCTCCAAGTTGTCAGGTTCACGGCGGGCAATATGTCCAAAATAACCAAGAATCCTCTGGTAGCAAGTGGTAGAGAGCCTTTTCCGGATTCCAAGCTGCCGAAGGATGCAGACGTTTGTTCTCTTGGCTGTCCATGGGATACGTAGCATCCGTTTCCAACACCACATTTCAAAAGCCTCTATTTTCTTGCGTTCGGTTGAGCGTATTGTCCACGACTCCGAGCCGTAGAGAAAAATCGAAAAGACCAGAGTACTCACAATTCTTGCTTTGGTGTTGTTGGAGATTTTCCGATCCTGCCATATTCGTGTCATCTTGCTCATGGCAGACTTGGCCATTTGAGTTCTCCTTTGAATTTCTCTCTCGCTTCCCCCTTGGCTGGTCAGCAGCGAACCCAGATACACAAACCGACAAACTGTAAGTGAGAGAGTTCTCCTGTTCGCGTGAGTTGCTCACCTCGGTCCACAACCATAACCTTCGTTTTCGCTCGGTTAACTTGAGTCATCTATTTCGATATAAGTCTGTGGTCGCGCCGTTACGTTGGCTACACTGAAACAACTAGCGGTGTTGCCAGACTGTTTTAACAGCATATTTGCTTTTCCATCACTTTTGTTCCTGTTTTTGTTTCGCGCTGAATTTAAACTCCGGAATAAACATAGAAAGAAAGAAAGAAAAGAAAGAAAGACATTTATTGACAACAATTTGACACAGACATAACAATTAACTTATCTAAAGTACATAAATTAGCCTAAATAAATAAATAATAGTAACTTAAAATGTGTATGCCACTTCCGTGCCAAACGGTGCCAAAAGGGCCGCACTCATAGATATTTTGAACGTTGAAATTCGAGTAGATACACTTAAATCTCTAGTAGTTTTACTTTGTTTCAAATAAGGCAATGAAAATATACATAATATTGGGAACTTCACAGTATTGAATTATTTCGTCACTGCACGCAGGTTTAGGTTCCCTCACGATGTTTTCATTCGCCGAATAGCTAAATTGCGGCGTTTTGTGATTTTTACCGGTGGGGTACCTAATTTATAAATTGGTAGAAGATTGTATCACAAAGTAAAATTCTTGTACGGGTTAAACGGTAATGTGAAAGCTTTTTGTATGATAACGAGCCAAAACCCTCAAAGCATTTTTAGCAGAAAACAGACGCATTAAATATTTAGGCGGAATACTTATTTGTAAAGAGGCTTACCGCAGCTATTTTTTACCTGTACAGTCAAGGAAATTGATTAGGTACTGTGCCACTTTGTACCTTTTCACAAGAAATGTCACTGTGACATACCATACTTTCTACTAATCAAAGCAATATGAAACTCACTATGAAAAGGTTCAAAGTGGCACAGGTATCAATTTCCTTGACTGTACCTATACTCCATTTAATTTAAGATTTGAAACTTAACTGCCAAAACCTACCACATTTTTGAGTAAACAAGGCATCGCCGTAAATACTGACACCATTTGTATTGAAATCGTTATAACAAACAGTAATGAGTGTTATTGCATTAATCATAATGTTTTACCTTTGAATTCCAGAGAAAAATTCAAAAAATTCCGTTGAAATTTCCAATCTTAAATTAAATGGAGTGTAATGATATACACAAAAATAAATGACGCGAGTAAGCAATAAAAATCTAAACGTCTACAACAGGGTGGTCGGAAATCGGCCGAAAATAATTCAACTAGTGGTCGGGTATAGGCGTCTGAAAAGCCCTGTAAAGTTTTTTCCACTTGCAATCGTTCGAAATTGCGATGCTACATACATACATACATATCGTCACGCCTCTTTCCCACATTGGTAGGCAGAGACTACTTTGTTCCACTCGCTACGATCCTGACATACCTCTTTTGCTTCATCCACGTTCATGCGATGCTACGCGGTTGACTAAGAGTCGGAGTACCTTCAAAAGACTTGGGCAATATTTTCAAACTTTCGTATTTGTTTAATTGAAAATTCCGGAAAATATTTTCACAAGGGTTACGTTTAGATTCAAAAATATATGAAATAGCAATACAAGTAATAGGTTACTAGCCAGTCGCCTAAAGAATATCTACCTAAACCTATTTCTTTAGACGCCTCCAATGATATTTTCGGAAGAAATGGTATTCAATATCCAACAACCCTCGAGGTGTGTACCTAAGTACTGTACCTACCTATGTATGTAAATCCGAAATCTGTTCAAGCAACTACCCAATTCTATGAAAATATTATTCACAAAAATGCTTGTATTTCAAAGCTTTATCAAAGAATCTGAGGCCTAGATAGGAGTTGTTTGTTTTATTGTACCGTTACAGCAGGTTATGGGCCCAGCCATCGACTATAAACCTACTTCAGGGTTGTAAACTTAAACATCGTTTTATTCGTTTTCAATGTAGGTTAGTGACTTCGTTACGTAGATTAATTTTCCTTGATAAGGTTTATGAAGATTTATAGAACAACAATAAACTGTATTCCACTAAAACTTCTCGGTTCCAAAAGTAGGTAATAATCGTTTGTGAAGTTGTATTATATGACTCTTGGGTCCGTAGGTTACGGGGTCAGTTTGTAATAGTTTTTTTTTTAAAGGTGATGACGATGACAACACTGAAGAAGATGAGGTTACAATGTAGTTCATGTTTAGAAATCGGGAAAACTCGGGAACAAAGACACCCGAAGTGTCTGTCAATAAATTATATTTTGAAGCTGATTGAGAGACTACGAGAAATGCAAAGTTCAAAAACATTTTGCACTCAGTAACCTCTAGCATCTGTACCTACGTTACGTCCACACAAGTATCAAAGTCTCCAAAAAGTTACTGGATCTCTCTATGTAATAGATAGGTGATAGATTGGCATTGGCACCTACAAAACATTGTATTTATGTGGTCCCCTTCCTCAAACGACAAAAAAAAGCACGGAATACATTTTTTTTGGAACACTGCCATCTACTGTTGAATAGCTGAACTTACTAGTCGTTTAACTCGCCAGCATGTGTTTATAATGCCGCTGAAGGAAATATTAGTTCAGAACTACTTCGCTAGATGGCACTGTACTCAAAATTAATTTCTTTCAAGAATATCGTGCTATTTTTACACAGGAACAGGTTTTTTGAGAAATCCAATTGTTAAAACTGACTAAGGGGAAGTTCACATTCAATTTTTTTTTCAACAATAATCAAAACAATACACCAGGGTTTCTCAAACTTTCGGCTCCGCCAACCCCTGTCAACAAACTTTCGGTTTCTCGAACCCCTTACTAACTAATGAACAACCCCCCCCCCC
>BHDV01000701.1:131430-153767 GCA_005406045.1 Adoxophyes honmai
CTAAGAAAAAAAAACATGTGGAAGAAAAACAGGTTTTTATTTCAATAAACTACCAAAACAAATGTCTGTGTAATATTAGTGTGATGGGTGTGGTTGTTTCTTGTCGCCAATGGATTGAATGTTCGGAGTAATTTTGGACCATTTTAATTTTAACCTTAATTTGGACTCGCTATCAAGTCGATTTTTCCGATCTTGTCGCGAACCCCCTGCTGTCGAATGGCGAACCCCTAGGGGTTCGCGTACCCCACTTTGAGAAACCCTGCAATACACCAACAACAAACCTTACTACTACTACTTTACACATATTTTAGTATTTCATCTGTCCTCGGTATAAAATGAAAGGGGGGTAAAACCTGAGGGTAAAACAAAACAAATTGCTTAAGACTAAGACTTTTTTTGGGATGGAACTGAGGTCACAGTGCATTTCAACACCAAATAATTAGCCTTTTAGCCCATTGTCCATAGTTAGAAAGTAGTTTAGACAAATAAAAAGCGAATAGTATAATGCATAATTTATTACTACGTCAACGTGTCTTCAGAGCGGATGTACTCCCCAACGTCGGCTTGGTGGAAGGCGATGGTGGCAAGCGGGTCCGCGTGCCTGCACTCTGTCGTTGTTCGGGCTGCCACTCCAAACCCGAGGGGCATGTCCGACATGGAGTATATGACCACACCTTGGTGTTTTGGGGTGTTCTCTGTTATTCTGCCAAGACCTGGGAATAGGCAGGATTGAAATTTAAGAGATTTATTTTTGAGATCATGCTCGTATTGCCAAATGGGGTAGGCATAACACAAAATAAGACAAATCCATGACTATTTCACATTTCATAGCTACTTCTAGCATATTTTTTTGGGGTTTAAATTGATAGTGACAGGTTGCCAGCCTGTTGTCCAAAATAGGTATACCATGAGCCAAGTCTGTCCAAACTAGGGATGTCACAAATGTTTTACGATTTTTTTATTAATTTTGCCCCTTTAACCTAGCCCATAATTAAGATGTTAGGTTGGTAATGTAGAGGCAGCATGGAAAATACCTGACTATGGCAGAACAATTTTTCAGAAACACTGCTTAATTTTGAAAATAGAACTACCATGGTAGTGAGTTTCATGAGACTTGCTCATAATGGAAACATATCAAGCTAAACTCAATTTAAGAGTTATCCATATTTCCATTGTGAATTAAATACTGTTTAGGTGTATTTGACAACTTAACCCATTAATGGTCAAAATGAAACTAGCAGAGATTCATCAAAAATTTGTTGATTTTACAATTAAAGAGGATAAAAGGAATTAGGAAATGAGAAAAAAAAATTTTTTTTTTTTAGGCATTTTTGCGAGTTTTCTCACCTTTTCGGTAGAGTTTGGAGCGACGTTATTGTCGACAAGGTGGAGATTTATTTATTATTATAAAACTGTACCCAATCATATTACATTTAGCGTCAACAATTTAAATTTTTCCCTTAATTTTAAGTGTTCCCAAATTGGCACAGTGACCAAGAATGGGTTAATTTACCCAAACATTTTTACAACTCCTAAACGCAACTTACCACTCTTTATCACATGATGTCCATACAAAAACTGTTGTTCCGCTGACGGTTTGACCCAAATCTTGTACGGAGCATAGGGCGCTATGTAAGTCAGAGCAGTAATATGCAGTTTGAATTTGTTAGTCTTCGTGAACTTCCCAAAACATGTGCCAGCAGATATAAGGAAGTCGGGCTTCACAGTTTGAGCCAGTTGAAGTAACCTTTCTGATATGTAATACACTCGATCTTTCTTCTCTCTGAAGCAGTAAGTACCATCAGGTCTGTCTATAAGGAGCTTTACGTTCACGCCAATACTGAAAATAAAACACATTAGCATTACTTTAAATGAAAACTTACAATTAAACATGGTTACTATTATTACTGTACCACTTGTAGGTTTCTTGATGAAAATGTGTGGTGTACTTACTATTTGGTCAACTTCTCAAACAGAATTCGCATTCTGTCTTCGGACAGAACTTTCATTTTGATATTTTTCTGTAATTATAAACAACACGGACCGAAATAATACACGTGTTTCGAGAACGCCGCCGAGCGAATTTCAACGTGATTATGACACTGTCACTGACAGCAGTGACAGTGACAGCGCGTTGACATTAGACACTGACGTTTTGTGTTCGTACTGAAATTAAAATGAAAAAAATATATATTTTGGAGATAATAATAATTAAAAATGTCACAAACTTACTAAAAACCACTAATAAAATAAAGTAACCGTTCTAGTAAGCAACGTAAATATCAGCACGACGTACAGATGTAGTGAGAAACTATTTTCCTTCGTAAATGTTCGGAAAAGTTCGTATTTATCGTTTTCTCTCAAATAGCTTCGGTACCCATTTTAAAGGGAATTCATTCCGTAAAATATATGGTAAATATCCAGTTTTAAATGATAATTGTAATTGTTTTAAGTAATAAAACGATAAATACGAACTTTTCCGAACATTTACGAAGGAAAATAGTTTCTCACTACATCTGTAAGCTGTTATGCATTAAGCAGGTTCGAAGACTTTTTACTTTGACTATCGTAATTTGATATTTTTAGTGTAGTAATTTGCAATTTGTATTACTTATAAAACGAAATGAAGTCAAAAGTTATTTGATATCAGAGATCTTGCAGTCAGAAGTAATGTCCTTGTTTGAAATAGTGAGACTACTCTAGAAAATCTGAAGCTTAGATTTATTTCTGAACGAAACTATTTCGCGGTACTAACTTCATGTCAATGAAATGAGTGAATGAGATGGCAAGAAAATTTGCAGGATAAAATCAAGTCAGTTCCATTCACCCTCTGAAGAATCAGCTGTAGTGAGAGAAAGTGGTAAGTAATATTTACAAACTTTCTTGCGAATAGTGCTTTTCTATAATAATCATGAAATAAACTCCATCTAAAATAGTCATATAGTAACTACAAGCTTGTGAATCACTGTGGTGAACTGGTGAATATTTATATTTGTCAAGTGCCCATCTGTTTTGTGAGAGTACGTACAAATTGCGATAAACAAATGAACTGCAACCACGTGACGATCAACACTTTACTTGTTTTTGTCTTTAAGTAACCAGTTCAACTTTTAAATACGAGGTCCTTTCGCAATGGTTCGCAAAGATGGTTTGAAACTTGCGCTAGTTTTATTTTGGCGATTGTTTATCTTTCTTTTTCTTATCTGTCATAAACTTGACTGATATACCTGGGTCGTATTAAGATAAATGCATTTTCATAGTATTTTTTTTATAGAACACCGATAACTTAATTACGTTAAGATAAGGATAAACTAGGTAGACCTCGTAATGTTAAACTTATCATACATACATACATACATTCATACATATTCTCACGCCTGTATTCCCAAGAGGGGTAACCAGAGCACATGAATTCAAAAATTCAGTGCCACGTCTAGCAATTTCAGGGTATCCAGATGGTTAAACGTGATATTGCAGTGACAGGTTGATAGCCCATCGCCCACAATACACTAACCCTTTCCCAGAGTCGACTCTTACGACACCCACGGGAAGAAAGAGGGAGGTGCTATTCTAACCCACGGCACCACACGGGGAAACTTATCATAACATGTATTATGTTTATACTCACCTAGTTAAGTAGTATTTAGTTGTTTACCTACGTACGTATACTTAAAACTTGTTTCTGGTAACCTAGAGGGATGTCATGAGTCATGACCTTTGCGTCTCTTAAGGTGAAAATAATTAAAGCTTCTTAATTTATATAAAATGTAACAGCCCAGCTATAATGTTAACTTACCTCATCTTAACTTACCTCGTTTATTTATATAGTCTCTGTTTATGGCATGTTTGGCTTTAATTGTACCGAAGGTCGTGTGACCGGCGCCATACTTGCCACTTTTTGGTACAATGGTTAAACAAAATAAGCCGTAGACGGCTTGGATTGCGTCATAATAATCGTTTACCTTTTTGTAATGAGCAAACAGGATTTGAAATAGATTAAAAACTAAGATAGAGTCAGAACCGTCCAAAATACGACGAGGAAAATAAATTTTATTAATTAGCAATACTTGTAATATGCATTGACTGCATGCGCGGCTGCAGACTCATGTACCTAATGGTTATACCTGTTTAATGACTGGCTCTAATTTCGATCCGATTGAAACGTGACTCACAAAAACCGTCACAGAAACTATAACTTGCATACTTTATTTTATTGGGTTTGTCCTCTTAACGTTACTTGACCAACTACCGCTTCTTACTCCCACGTCTTGTGTATTTCCCACAAAACCGTCAGAAGCGTTTTCCTAATTACTTTTTTTCTTAAATAGAGCGTCAACTCTACATAGGCTCTTATTCAAATTAAAACTCTTGTGTGAGATTCACGCTTGACAATAGACACGTCCAATTTTTTTCGACATCTACAATACAACTACAACTGCGCTAAAACTTGTGAGTAGATAAAATGGCTTATGAATAATTACTAAAATAGAGTCATTACTATAGGCTCTTTATTAGACACTCCCATAATGTGGACTGAAAAGCTAAAGTTAATTAAGTCTACCTAACCCGGTCGAGGTCATTCGACGGCACTGTACACACCCCAGGGAGTGCCCAAATTGCGTACCTTGTTGTGTACTTAAGTTGTAAAACGTAGTAATTGGAAATATCTTATGTAGATAGGGTAACTACCAAGCATGCTAACAGAAAAACGTGTACACAGCTCTAATATCTAGTACGTTTACGATTCGGTTTCCCTTGAATAAAGGTACTTTGGAATCCTATAAATTTATTTTCGAATCGCGAAAGATGTTTACGTAAAAACTGAACTACTATCTATTACTGTAGACAAATGCTACTGTAATAGTATGGTTTAGTTTTGAACCACTTAAACTAACATAATTTGTAAATAAAAGCTGTAACAACAGTTGCAGAATTCTAAGTCGATAGTGTCATTGCCAACGTACAATTGGAATCCCGGTAATTTATTCACACCTGAACGATGCATAAACACAGTGCACACCTAATTACAATATTACTCACTCTGAACGCACTATCAGTGAGGATTTGTATGCCATCATTGGTCATGGCATGTGATAAATGCCAAGACAAGATAATGCACAGCAAACTTAACTGGCGTGGTGACTAAAGTCGGAACTAATATCGTCACATACAAAAGTTTGCACTTTTTCGACTGCAGCGACGTTGTAATCTGGTCTAATAAGTTTGCAGCAATTTAAAACATACCAAGGCCAAGGCTTCAGGTTTACCGTTAGTTAATTTGTAATTATTTGTTGACAAAGGAATGACTAATGGCACAGTTCGGTACAATCACCTTGGCTTTGAATCACTTTTACTAAATTTGGTTGCAAGAATCTTACAGCCAGTGTGTAAATTTATAGTATGGTCATAATTTCTAACAAGAATTCTGAATATTGAAATCCTTGCAGCTTTAAGTATGGACTCAACAGAGACGTACTTTTTGGCGCTACTTTTTTAAGTAGTTATAATCCCGTTTTCCTTATAATAAAATAAATCTCTTTGTTTGCAGAATCGTAACATAAATAAACAGACGCCATCGACTCCATTCGGCGTTCGCGCGTCTCACTGAACGGTTTTATTTTGAGAGGAACATTAACTGAAAATACATCTGGTGAACATAAGGTGTAATATCGGTGCGTTTGAAGTGAAAATGTCTTTGATTACGTATTATCCGAAGAATTTCCGGGCCAATGGATGGGGTTGGCACCGAGGAGCCAGCGCAGCTTCGGCTGTTCGAGGATTTTTGAAGGAAGCGAGGGGTGGATCTCCTCCTGGTGAGGGAAGTACTGAGCAACTGCTTGGAAATGGAGGGCTGTATCCTAAGCTTCCTCTTGAAGATGAGACGCTCTACAATCTTGGAGGTTCCAAGTTGTACCCCAGCCTTCCGGCTGAGGAGTATGAGAGTGGAGCTGTGGCGGAAGTTGTGGAAGAGGCTTGTGCTTCTGTCAATGTGCAGATGGTGGTGAGTCTTTTATACATATTAATAACCATTTAATTTCTCGTCATAGTGCGGAAAATAGTGATAAGCCCACAAAGATCGACAGCATTGCATGCTCTTTATGTCGAAATATTAAGGTCCTGTGTCCCATTTTGCCCCTTTAACCATGTCGACACCTTTGTTACTGCCTAGTCATCTTCCAAAGAAAAAAAACTGTTTGAAGATTCCACCTTGCTCGTAGATACATGTTAAAAGTGCAGGTATTCACAATGACAAGATATTGCCTTGAAGATCGGTCAATGACTTTGTCTCAGACGGAATATATATACACGGATGTTTTTGTTACATAAATCATGGCACAGCAACACCGATTATACATTTTGTTTATTTTCGATTCCCGTTTTCGAAAGTAAAAAGCAGTAAGCAGGAACTTAACGAACTTTAAGAAAAATCATAAACCTAACCGTGTTGGTATTTCTACGCATTCTTAGCGCCACCGTATGCAATGAACATTAATTAGATTTGTGTTGGATGGCAATTAACATTTTATTGCTTCCAAACAAAAGTTTGACAGCAGAAGCAGTTTCTACATCCAAGTCACTCTAATATCGATCGATTTCTAGAATTTGTGCTGTACTCAAAGTTCCATTACTATAATCCAAATTAACTCAAAGAAATTTTTCCTTAACGCATACACAAATCGTTAACTCGTTAAAATCAAATTTTCGTATTACGGTTATTGCAACTTTAAAACTATGTCTTTACGAATTAGTGCAAGGTGACAGTAGTACGTATAAAAGGTCCCCTTTCGAACATGTTTATTGTCTAGGCAGAAAAATATTGTTGTCTCTTTCTATCATTACCTGCTTGCCGTAGACCTTTCACAAAGGTCTCGCCGACGCAGCGTACCTAAACTGCGGAGTGGACCTCCCCTAGTCATACTCCTGAATAATTTGGAATATTTTTTTCTCAAAATAAAGTTTTAGTCTAAAACAGATGTAGTAATCAATGTATAAACAGTGAAAGGGAAATACTGTTTAGCTAACATTACAATAAAACATATGCATAAGTATACTTAAACTCACACTATACTGTGTACCTACCTGTTAACTTACTAAAGCAATTCATCAATTCAATTCCGTGTTGATTATTTAAAGTTCCTTTTGAAACATTGTTTTAACTATTGGATATCTTTAAATTGCATGTTTGCATCTTCGTACGTACTTAGTATTTATTTTCTTTCGAAGAAAACACACGGGATGTGTGCATATTTTACTTACTCATGTGTTTATATGATTCAGGCGCGTAAACCCAACACTGAACTGAGTCATTCTTATATGACGTAGCGGATCCGCTAGTAATCAAAGAATCATAGCCACGTAAGCTATAACATTAGGTTTTTACAAAATGTATGTTAAGTATAGTTTGTACATATTTTGTGTCGAACCTAACTCAGAATTTTCCTCGTCGTTTCAATTTATATTGAGCATGGAGATCGGCCTTCTCTGTTATATACCTCTGTATTATAATTTAGTGCTGGACTCTAGTAACCTATGGTCTAGTTTTATAATCCCAGAAGATACTAAAATGACAGTTCCGGTGTCTTCTCTTTTTTTAAGTATAAAATAGCGCTGTGCCTTCACTATCGAAAGTTAGCAATTAATCAAATTTGGTATCGAGTTTAGTGGGCAATTTATCCCTCAAAATTATCTAATATACCTACGTTTAATTACGATAATCACGTTTTTTCTTATAATATAAGACGAGCAAACCACATATACAAATTATCCAGAGTGCAAACATCGCCGAGTTTTTAGAGCACCACTAAACAATAAAATATGGTAAGCTTAATTATTTGTGGATTTAACATTTCCAATTGCCAATTTAGTATCTGAGAAAAAAAATAGACATACAGGGTGATAATGAAATCCGTAACGAAAAAAATTCCTGATACTCAGAATCATTAACACAATACAATGGTAAAATAAAAAAAGGACTTTTTTTTTCTTTTTTTTTCATCGGGAAATTCCCAAAAAAATATTGAATGTGGACATACTACAAACCGCGGCGCGCTAAGGGCTAAATTGAAGGCGTGTCGTGTGAATGACCAGATGGGACCAGTCAAAGCGCGGTAAATGTAAAGCCGGGGATACACATGCCCGTAGCTTGCACACTAGTATCCCAGCTCCTTGCAAGTGCCAGCTACAGTCATGTTTATCACTAACTGGCATGCCTGTAACTGGAAGCTAGCTAGTTGCAAGTAGCTGGCACAACATTTGATTTCCTTGCATGCCCGCTGAAAGAGGGGCCGCAGGGGGCTGCTAACCTGGCACTTGTGAACTGCCGCGACAGCTACGTGCATGCCAGTAGACAGTACAAATGAATCACTTGTAGCTAAAAATCTTAGTGTTATTTCCAATTTGGTTATTGCCGGGATGGCATTTCGCATGTGAGTATCCCCAATTCTTCCTAACAACTTCGATTTTTATCCATGTTGTAGGTACGAAATACTCTCACGAACTGCCCATGCTGCGATGGTAATACCGGCATGCAAGGGACTTTCGTTACGGATTCCATTATCACCCTGTATAAATAAAATGACAATAGGTACGTGTCATAAGTATACCATGTTTTGGAGGTACATACACGATGTAGATACCAATTAATTAAAATCAAATCAATCAGCTTTACATGATAAAATTGATAAAGCTATTAGAAGTCAATCCGATGACATGCCTCGTGATCCATCTGCCACATTAAATTCTAATGTTGTCATCATAAATCTAATGAAACCGTAATCAAAGGAAAGTTGGCATCACTGTAGAAGAATGTTCTGTCTTCGTGGCAAAGGGACACGCATGGTTATATTTATAACTTTTTCTTGTGAATTTGCGGGAGACTGTTAGAACAATAATAGAATAGGTAGATGAAGAGACAGAAATGTTTGGCTTACGACTACTCTAATAGTGTAATCCAAACGCCTTGAACTTGCTAAGACCTGGGTATCTTACATACATACATTACATACATATTCTCACGCCTGTATTCCCAAGAGGGGTAGGCAGAGCACATGAATTCGAAAATCCAGTGCCACGTTTAGCAATTTCAGGGTAACCAGATGGTCAAACGTGATATTGCAGTGACAGGTTGCTAGCCCATCGCCCACAATACACTAACCCTTTCCCAGACTCGACTCTTACGACACCCACGGGAAGAAAGGGGGAGGTGCTATTCTAACCCGGCACCACACGGGTATCTTACACATATTGGTTTATCGGATTGCGATAAGACAGACATCACTGAGCTGCATTTAGTTTCTCGGCGTAGATTAATTGGAATGTTAAAGATTTTTAAGGAAATAAATGTTTTGTCCGTGTAAAAAAATCCTTAATAAGTATTTTATCTAGGTACCGGCATGTTTTGCTTTATTTGCGACTTAGGAAACCTGACGAAATTATTCTCCATTTACAAAATTAGTTATATCCTGAAGAAATTTACCCATGTAACTGGTAAACAATGTGTGTGAAGTTCCGTATAAGCATGTGGCCGCAGAATAGGTGTTGTTTTGAACTTGTTTAGCTATTATATATAATATTGCTCTTTCTACCGTTACATTCTTGCCGTAGACCTTTCGCGAGGTCTCACCAGCGGAGCGTACCTAAACTGCGGAGTGTACCTCCCCTGATGCTGCCCGTGAGCTAACACTCGTTTATTTTGTATTGAGAAAATGACAAATTTATTTCCCGCGGTGGGTTAAAGTTACTAAACAGGATTACGATTACTGCAGATTAATTCAAATTGGTGTACAATACCATTTAAAAACTGGCTGCAGTGATGCGACCTTGAGACGACTGTCAAATAATTTGGTATCTACCGGTTTGTAACTTTTATCTTAATACCCATAAATTACTTACCAACTTCGTTTAAAATGGATCTGAATTAATTAATACTAATACTCAACGTGTCCTATTTAACACTCATGAATAATTTTAAAACGAATCTTGAAATGCTGTAGTATAATAAGATATACCTATGTTGAATTTTTTTCGGATAATTCACGTTTAATAAATCGAGTTTAGCTCGACATGTTTCGGGCTAATTCGTAGCCCTTCATCTAGGAGCCGCGGCGGCTGCTACTGCCAAACGCGCACTGCGCGCAACGCTCTCTTCGCGCGACCTTGATTTATTAAACGTGAGTTATCCAAAAAAAATTCAACTTTAGTGAGCCTCACGGTAGTTTAATGTTCAAGATATACCTACTTACCTATTCGACATTTTACGAACATTCCTACAAAATACTCTGCCAAACTGCCACTGACAATACTGACATGCAAATTGAAAAAAAAACCGCTGAGCCGAAATTAAACTCTCGGCACCTAGTTCTTTTGTTCATTAATCATTGTTTTTATCAAACTACTCCAATAAAACTACCTCTTAAATCGCTTTGACATTATTTTTGTTATTATGCGGTTGTGCAGATTTTTCAATAATCTTCTCAAAGTAAGTAATTTTGCCGCCAATTTTCAAGGTCTTTCACTCAATAATCAATAGTATGTTCATTCATTCAATGTCATGTCATGGTCATGGCCAAATCGCCAAATTGGCTATAATCCTTAATCGAATACTTATGATTATTCAAATTATTTATAAAAAAGTTGGCATTTTACAGGCTCTTATATTTTTCAACATTATCGTATGCGTGAGATCATTTTAATTAAAACTGGTAGTCTAAAATAAAGCTCAAATAAACATTTTAATGACATCGCGAACTCCACAACCGGTAGGTTACGTCATTCTTGGTACTGGCAAGGATTACACGAATAATCCAACTAAAGAAAGATGACTGTAAAACCGCTGAACCGTGCAAACTTCACACAGCTTCTTAATTTAAACGGGTCTTCACTGTCATGTCATTACCTACGGAGATTTTTCGGTGCGTGCTGTGATTGTGTCGTTTTAAACAAAACTGCGGTATTTCTGCGTATTTTTAAATAGTTTACCTGTACTAAAATATATTAAAAGTCGGGGAATTTCTCTATTGTGCTTGTGTTACCGTGCGTGTTGTGTATAAATAAACTTGGGCGTTCTGTGCAGCATTCCTTCCTCTAATTTTGTTTGCCGCTTGTATTTTTCACATTGAATTGATGACCTCACTGAGTTTAATCTAATAGTACAGAAGCAGTATGAAGTCTTTATCTAGATATAGAATGTCAAGGATACAGTTATTCGTCCTATTGAGACACATGTTACTGCAGAATGTACTATTGACCTACTTTAAAGTATACGAGTTAATTTTCATGGTTTTTCGTGTCGAGCTCGCCACCCATGCATGCCTCAACACTCTTGAATCTATTTATGAAGCGAAAATAGTTAATCTTCCATGATTCACTGGAAGGAAATTTATTGGGAGTAAAACATAAAGTTGCCTGAGAAAGAACCTTAATTAATTAAAAAGTTTGTTTTACTTTTTCTAAATGTAAACTACTTGAGCATATTGAAATCATCCTTGTGTATTGATTGACAGTTTTTTTCAACTAGGTACATGTTTCTAATTAGAACAATACTAATAACAATAACTTTCTAATTGGCTTTAACATCAACTAATATGACTTTGACATGATATTAGGCATCCAATTTACATAATGCCTCACCTAGCAGTTATTAATGCCATTGAACCCTTAATATCATTAATAAGCTTTAATAGTGTGTCTATTAAAAACCTTACATGACAATTCCTATTAAAAGGGTTGTGTCTGCAAAATGTATGTTTTCAAATGTGCATCTTTTGTTTGTTAACTTTTGCTCCTTATTTGAAAGTCTTGCAATATGAAGTTCAACTTTATTATGCAGGACAATTGAATCATTATTTAGTAATTAAAAAAAATTACATATTAACTTATTGAATACAATAATTTGTGCTAAGTCACCTGTTATGACAATGATTTAAGATTAGATTGAATTTTCAAGATCTCATGTCTAGATAGAGACAACTCACTTAACAGGGTGGGCCTGCGATTTTTTATCTTATCTAAAATGTTGTTTTCATAATTTTGTTTGTAAATAGTAAATGGTAAAAATAAATAAACAATGTATTTTTTCTTATTTCTTTTCCAAAAATTATGGCCATAGACAATTTTTGCTTATCATTAGCCCAGAAACTTCTACATGAGCAACGTTATTCCAGGGATGAACTTGCATATGTCTAAGATGAAATATAAATAAGACCGGGACATCCAAGACCTATTCTGATACAGAATAATTTCTTGACATAGCGTAAATAAAGTTACATAGGAAAAAGCCCAAATTAAAAGTTAAAATTTTAATTCAAACTTAAAAAAAACTATCAAAATGTTTTATACCAAGACACACCTATGGATCAAAATATTTCATACCATACCTCTAAAAACCATAGAAAACCATACAGCAATTTGCGGTAACACAATTAGCATGCTTCCATTCATGACATCATAATTCCAAAGTATGTAATCATACATCACGGCCAAGTTTCTCAGCGACTCAGTTCTCGGCTCCATCTAAACCAAGCAACTGTATGTTAAAATGACTAACATTTTAAACTTTTAAACAAGCACAATAGGGAAATTCACAATAAAATTATTGTTTTAATTTTAAAATCCAACAGCAAAAATGTCTTAGCAAAAATAAAACGCATCTAAAGTGAAGTGTTGTCTAAAAAAGACCTCGCCATGGCGATGCAAAATGGCGGCGGTGATTTTGGCGCGCTTTTGCAAGGCGCGGGGAGGCAGCTTTTGAACCAAGGGGGGCAGGCTTTGCTCCAGTATGGGGCTCAAGCTATTGGGAACATCATCAATGAAGTGTTTCAAAAGAAGGAGGTTGAACAGAAGAGGTTCTTGCCGAGCATCAAAAATTATAAAGTGGTATGTAATAGTTTTTAAATTACATATTTTCATGTCAGTGTTGCCACTTGCTGATTTTTCACCAGCATTAAAAATAAATGTTATAATTTTTTTTATGGGAGATAAGGAGATAAGATATTTAAAAAATGATTAAAAATTATTTTGGGTTCTCAGAATTTCTAGAGTTTATAGCCATTAGGAGTATCTACAATGGGTATCTATATATAAATTTAAAATTATAATTTATAAATTATGGCATCTTCAAACCGAGACTACCTAATAATTAGGCACAACTTGTGGGTGGCTATGGCCAGTAATTTAATTATGCAATCAAACATGTTCAATAAGGCGGCACAATGTCTTTAACCTTAGGTTCGGTACAAGTCCACCCACTCAGTTTGTTGACTTGATGATCTGTCTTCTTGTTGACAACCTTGTCCAAAAAGTTAGCATGATAGAGGTATGAGGACTTGAGAATATGGTGAGCTAAACTCGGTTTAGGATTCGAGATAACCATATTTTTCATTATGAGTGACTCTGACAGTAACACTCATGTTCGAAGGACTTGACTCTCGAGTTATGCAACTACGACCCTAAAACGGCGGTCACAGAACGTCACTAAAGGGCAGCGCAGACGACAGACTTTTTGTGTGATCGAGTCGACGGCGCACAAAAAGTCTGCGTGGATTGTATGCATTATGCGCCGGAATTTTTGCGCGGCGTGTGCGTTACTGCATATAATTCCATAGGTTCTATTTTCACTGACTAAAAAGTCCGTCGCGGATAGTCTGTAGTCTGCGCAGGGCCTCAAACATGCCTGTATTCTCAAATGGAGTAGGCAGAGCATACAAATGATTCTTAGTCAAAACCATGACTATTTCATTAATTATGTTGGATCTATTTTAAAGAATATACTAGAAGTCCCGTCCCGTGTGGTGCCGGGTTAGAATAGCACCTCCCCCTTTCTGCCCGTGGGTGTCGTATGAATCGACTCTAGGAAAGGGTTAGTGTATTGTGGGCGATGGGCTAGCAACCTGTCACTGCAATATCACGTTTGACCATCTGGTTGCCCTGAAATTGCTAGACGTGACACTGGATTTTTGAAGTCATGTCATGTGCTCTGCCTACCCCTCTTGGGAATACAGGCGTGAGAATATGTATGTATGTATGTATTTTACGTGAGTGAGGTTCGCTCGTAGTTAAATAAAACTGATACACTCACGTCTTTGTATCCTGATTAACTAGACATGTTTCGCGCCTATCCGTGACTCATCATCGGGTGCAACGCCGGGTCACAAATTGGCCCGAAACATATCGAGCTAATCTCGATCTAAATACGTTTTAGCCACTAATTATACTGGAAATTATGGAAATGGTTTGGTTCGTTTTATTCAAACTTGACAGTAATTCTCGCTCACTAAATTCGGTAGCCGAGCCGTGCTATACAAAATAGCTTTACCATTACGCCTTCAAGATCGTGTCCTTAGAAGGTAGATAAGAATTGAAGCACGCCTCTATTCACATTGCGACGTTGAAACTCGTTAGACAAGCTGCCAATGCCTTGTTTTAAACAATAGCACTGAATGTGTGAAACTTTATAAGGTTTACTAGCTTCTCCGTGATTTGAAGTAGCCTGTGATAATGACATACGTGAGATATACTGTTATACTGTTATTATATTATACTTACTGTTATTTTGTGTAGTTACTGTATCATTATCATAGCCTCTCGTATCAGCTTAAGAGTTACAGTATGTCTTTTAAGACAGTGTGCCTCTTGGCAAAAGCCTCCTCCGGCGACTTCCATTGGTCCTGATCTCGGGCTACTCTTCACCAGTTTAGACAAGCGCGGCGAACAGTAACTACTGTAACGGTCCATTAAATCGATCAACACTCGTCCACTCGCTATCCCGCGGGTCAAAAAGTTTGTGTATGAAGAAGTAACAGATACACGCACTTATAAACATTCGCCTTTAATATTATATTATCTAATATTAGTGTGACAACTATTTGGTGACTTTCCGCTTCATGTTTCTATGTGAATGTATGGGCGATGACGCTCTAGCGACTCTTTACTAATTTCAGTTTGTAACTAGTTCTTTTCGAGTAGCTCATGTGCGGTCCTTAACCTCGTAATGATATCATTGCACGACAATGTAAATCTTTATTAAGTTTACTGCGACAACGTTCTGTGTTGGGGAAGAACTCAATTGGTTCGATTGTAAACAATTATTTCTTGGTGACATAGTAAGAATTATTTTTGTCACTAAAAAGAACAAATGTTTTCTCCAAATTTAGGAATGTATGACGTCACTATCTAGTTGCGAGTGGCAACGCAGCCCACGCTGAATCAATCAGACGAATCCTACTTGGTAATTAGTTACTAGGTTACTACAACAAGCGATGGTTTTTCCTATACACTATTTTCACGTTTTCCTCTGTCGACGAGTATATTTCATGATTTTATTCCCAGTTAATTCAAAACGCAGTCGCTTTTCTTCGTGTGAAAATAGAATACTAAAAGAAATGTTTATGTACTTCAAGAAAGTAGATGAGTAAAAAAAAAAAACTTTTAAGTAAAACGGTTTTATTTTAGTCTAATCAATGTATATAAAACCGTTTTACTTAAAAGTTTTTTTTTAATTTTTTTTTTCGAGTTTTTAGTTTTGTTTTTTTATTAATATAATGCACTGTATTTTCCTTGCCAAGACCTTTCAATTGATACCCATATTGATGGGGTTGATAAGAATTAGGTCATCCGCCATTTTGTAGCGGCGGCCATTTTGAATTTACAATGACAATGAATATATATTATTGTATTGTCACCACAACTAAAAGCGCATACCGAATTTCAGATTAATCAGTTGACGGAAAGAGGGTGAAATTTCAATTTCTAAATTTGAACCAACAAAGAATGAATGAATAAAGTCTAAAACAAACGGGGTAAGCTAAGTAAAACCGTTTAAAAATGGGCCACCTGTAGGCTTACCACAGCAACACGCAATTGCAAAAGAACGGAACGCAAAAGCGTGGTCAATGGCCAATTCTACCGGCTTAGCACAGCAAGGCGAGTAGAGTCGCGCGCGAGATAGGCTCATTATTTATCAATTGGTTCGATTGTACCTTAATCTTTTTTAGGATTCCGTATCCAACGGGGTCGTATTACTAAGTCTTTGCTGTCCGTCTGTCTGTCGCCAAGCCGTATCTCATGAACCGTGCTAGCTAGACTGTTGAAAATTTAATAGATTATGTAGTTCTATTTCCGCTGTAACAACAAATACTAAAAATAAAATAATATAATTATTTACAGGGGGTTCCCAGACAAAAACGTGATTTTATTGAAGTTTTAGGTACGGAACCGGAGTCTGATTCGCACATGACCGGTTTTGGAATACTTATTAAAGAGTGTACTTAATACAGCGCCCTCCCATTGATAATATGCCATTCATTCTGTGTTTGGTAACGTAGTACTACATTTTTTATTGATCAATCTATCTTGTATGGAAACTTAAATTGGGCAGATAATTGCTTGTATTTCTGATTGCGTTTGTACTTACAACAATGCACCACACATAGAAAAGTAAACAATTTTTCACACCGAGAAACTATTCTTATTCGACTATTAAAGTCTTTTTTTCTCTGATACTAAATAGCGAAAGCACAGTATTACTTTTTAATTGCAAAAAACAGGCAATACTGAAGATGTCATTTTAGGATTTGTATTAAAAAATGTACTATGTCTCTGCAGATCTTATGCTTTGGCGAAACGTTTAAAACAGCTGGTCATTGTGTTATTCACTATGACAGCTAGTTTCCTTTAGAGTTCCAGTCACGTACAAAGTCACGCATTCAATGAGTCAATGGTACACTACCATTACAAAGTTTAGTAACCGTACTTGTCAGAGATGGCGTCTACGATTTACGTGGATGATTTTACCTCCATAAGTGACCAGCGGCGTATTCTTCTCGGCAATTGTGAGCACGAAGCGCTGGTAGACTCGAGCAAAACGTAATTGAAAAATTTATGATAAATGATTCAAAAACCACAATTCACATCAATTTTATCTAGGGACTAAAAGATATTATAAGAGAATTTTAACGAAAGCCTGAACTAGTATTCCCTGTGTTTTAGGCAAAAATAATAGCCTATGTTTCAATTCGGGTTGTCACTTTCGTGCGTATCAAATTTCATCAAAGTTGATCCCACCGTTTAGGCGTGAAGTGGTAACAAAAACAAACACACAAACTTTAGCATTTATAATATTAGTGTGATGTACTAATTGTTATCCAGATTGTCTTACCTTCAATAACCAACTGGTTATAGGCGATATCTCTTCAATTGTCTTTTGTATCTGTCAATTGTTTAATTGTTTCCATTGATACAGATTCATGTAAGTATGTAAATTGATCGGCCGCAATGTCCTCAGTTCGCGTTTGGACAGACTCCTGGTTTCGTTCTCAAGAGTTGAATTCAGCGTTTTTAAATTAGTGTCAAGTGTTGTTATACTGTGTTCTTTTCTGTGTTGATTTTAGCCGCATTCGACAGTTTTTTTGCTTATTATCTTATTTATCTTTATGACAGGTCCTATAGGTATTGAATTACGCGTAAGCTGTATTATTGTCTGTATTTCTAATACTTTTTTAGAAATCAAAAAATAACAGCAAAAAATAATAGCAGCTATGAGCCATGCGTCATTGTGTAAACGCCAAGTGATTGTGGCCTACAGTGGTGCATTGCAAAGCGTGGCCCACCACTGGCCTGGCCTTTAAGTATAGTTTATCTCGCGCGCAACTCTAAGTTGTATTCCCAAATGGGGTAGAAAGCAGACAGCACAAAAGGCTACATAGCCAAAATCTCGACTATTTTACGTTCTATAGCTACCATAGGCATAGTGACAGGTTGTTAGCCAGTCGCCTGAAGCATACCTAAGCCTAAATCCTTAGTTGCCTTCAACGCCTGCCACGGAGAGAAATGGAGAGGTGTTATTCGGAACCCAACACGACACCAAACAGGTATTGAGTTACATTAAAATTCTAAATAAATGCTAACAACATAAGAGACGGAACTTGTCAACTCAGTAATAAATCTACTGACTGACATTCCATTGTAAAATCAATATTAGTCAATATTAATTCATCGTCATCGCTATTTATTACAAAAACAGTCAGTACAATAACTTCCATGCATTATGAATTTGGGCACACAGAGAAACATGACTCAACGTGGAAACTTGTCTTCTCACACTAAGTTTTATGGTTTGTAATCGGCAATATGTGTGTCCTATTATGTGGTGTCGGGTGTAGAATATGTAACACATCTCGAATTCTCGACTAAGGAAATAAGTTAACGTATGTTTTAGGCGACAGGCTAGCAATCTGACATACTACATCTGCACCTTAAAACCTAAAAAATATACTGGAAATATCTACGTAGTGTGAAATAGTCACGGATTTGATGGAGACCGGCACACAATGCTTACATTCCATGCAGACTTTTTGTGCGCGGCAGACTAGATCGCACAAAAAGTGTGCCGTCTACGCTGCACCTTAGGTACTGTATTTAGGTTAAGTGCACAAAGACCTGATTTGTAATGATTCATGGAGGCCTCATAACGCAGAAATTAGCATAACTAATGATAGCAATTAGACATTGAGTCATCTATTGAGATTTACTCGTTGGTGTGGAAAATGTGTCGCGCTCGAGCAGAGTCGATAAGTGATCATTTATGTCCCATGTCGCTGTGAGTTTTCAGTAATCCCGTATGACTTTTCAAACGTGGCGTTAAAGTGACAAGGTACCATCGCGAACAGGGATTGTTGAGCCACTTACCTATGTTTGTAACTTGGTCGTGTAATACTAAACCAATAGCTAACATCAGTCAGTCACATCGGTCATTGATTACACGTCTAAATTGCGAACAGTGGCAAGTGGCTCAACAATCCCTGTTCGTGACTGTACATAAATGGTCACTGTTTATGATGTTGTCTAGACACAGCAGGTCTTTGTATGGTCCAATGACCACGAACACGTATTAACCTTACGTATATAATGCAAATTGTGGTATAAAATGTAGCATTCTTATTAAATAAATCACCTTCTTAGCAAGTTAACACGCTCGAGAATACACGTCATTTTCTGACGTATCTAGTTAGACAGTGACAGGTACAGTTTATCTCGCGCTTTGCCGTGCTAAACCGGCTTGACCGATCCGTTGTGAATTTAGTTCTAAATCAACATTCCCAAAAATACTATTAGGTAGTTCTTTGAATAATTTCATAGTAAAATTAAACTGATATACATGTTTCGATTCGGGCCGATTCGCGACCCATCATCGGATGCGCCACACCGCGTCTAATCTTTGCCGCCCTGGGTGTGTCCATTTAATTTCGCTATGAGTGAGTCTCACTGTAGTTTTATGAATTATACATACATACATACATACATATTCTCACGCCTGTATTCCCAAGAGGGGTAGGCAGAGCACATGAATTCAAAAATCCAGTGCCGCGTTTAGCAATTTCAGGGTAACCAGGTGGAATTTATGAATTATGAACAATTTTATACTAATATTTCATCCAATACGCCGTTCCAAATTGGAGAGATAACCTCCTACACGCGAACACAGCTCATCTGTCCGTTGTTAGTACGATACCTACGTAGTCTGGTTCCCTATGCATTTGGCACTTATCGTCGGCTGTTACCAACCGTTTAGACTCAAATAGCTGCAATTGGACGACCGGCGGATTAAATTGCAAGGTCGGGATATTAGAAGCCATAAGCGAGTCCCGAGTGTAATTTTTTTACATGCATTTTATAAGACAGTAAAGGCCCAATCAGACGGTTCATTTTTCTTTCATTTTCGCCTTTCATTCGGTACTATTCACTCGAAATGACACGTCTGAACACGGAATGAAACAAACTGTCGAATGAATTCACTAGAAAAATGAAGCAATCACTCGGATGAACGTTCATCCGAATGAACCGTCTGATTGGGCCTTTACCTAAGATAGGGTTGAGGACTTGCATGCAGTGTGGGAAAGATTCCAATAGGGAGATTTCTCTCCAGGTAGATGTTTTGCCTGATAAAAGTTGGAAGTTGTATCGATGCAACCGATCATCGATATCATGAAAGGATAAAAAATCTATTTTTTTGTATTTTATTTTGTTTTTAGCGTTTGATGTTATAGTTATAGTGGCAACTAAAATACATACCTATACTGTGTCGGTTTAGGTACTTAAATTAAAGTAAACAAACTTTGTCAGATTTGACAGGTTAAGAACATTTTATTTTTTACTACCCAACTTTTATCGGATATTCAAAAAGTTTAGCAAAGGAAGGAAACAATAAAAAATATTTTGTTGGTGCCTAAATTTACCTAATACCAGAAACAATCAGAATTAAAACACTAACGTTCATCAGATCAATAAATATTACGAAGATTCCTTTGCTAAACTATTTGAACATCCGAAAAAAGTTGGGTGGTAAAAAACAACATTCTTAACCTGTCAAATCTGACATAAAGTTTGTTTACTTTAATTTAAGTACCTAAAGCGACACAGTATAATTTGTGAAAATGTAACTGTCTAGCTATTGTGGTACTAGAGACCCGTATTTACCCTCTGGATACGGAGCCCTAAAAACGAAATCGCATATAATTGCAATTACCATTTGACCAGTGTTAGTAACATTTTTGTCAGTTAATTTTGATTTGTATGTGCTCAACGCAACGTTTGGGTAGACTTAGGGTAACCATCATTGATTAATTTGATGTTATTGTTTCTCAACTTAAAATACAAAGATTCTAAGACTCATAGCTCATAGCCGTAGTTGCAACCTGCAACACCAAAATTTGACAACCACTTGCATAAATCTTGGTAAATTGATAAATTGCTATTTGTATATATTTCCGGCAATTTGTGACTCTTCAAATTTAATTTAGTTGAAATGTCATTTGGTATCTGTTGAATAGACCAGTCTGTTGTGCTGTTGTAGATGTGCGCGCAAGATTGAGTCGTGATGTGATATTTAAGGTTTTTTTAATGAGCTGTTGAGTGGAATACATGCTCGCTTTCCGTGAACTCACGTGTTTTACATGGAAACAACAAACTAGTGCAGTGTAAATCGAGGATGCTAGTTTTATATTCTAAATTACTGTAAATAATTCATGTCAAGTTCACTAGAACTAAAAAACGGAGGCACATTTGCTCATACAACCATTTGAGTCCGAAAATATTCGTTTTATTTTTTTAATTTCGTATATAACGAACGAAACTCCTGGTTATCCCAATTCACAAGGTCAATAATCATTCATTGTTCTTTACATTTTTTTACGGGAGCGGATACGACTCGGACAGGTTAGGTTAGAAGGCCAAGGCGGGAGCGAATCGCAGCAAGCTCAGCTATATTAAAAAAAAAGATTTAATGCACATAATGTGCGGTAGTCATTATTAGCTATGCATTAATAAATATGCTTTACTTCTATACATATAAATAGACGCACGCCACAAATATAAATTGTAGTATATGTAGTAACATTTTGCAATATTTGCTGTGCAATCAGTAATTTTAATATTAATTTGGATTATATTTGCAAAGAAAAAGTTTTTTTTTGATGTGCGTTTAAATGTTTTTAAGATTTTGATGATTGAAATTCAAATGTCGGCGGATTTTCAACTTTCTACGTTGGTTAGGTTAGTTGACGCCTCTTAATTGTGCAGACATTGTTGTGGCTAACACTCATTAGAACGTTCTAAATATACGCTGTCACTCGGCCAACTTCTAGTAAATAAATCGGGATCCGTGGATACAGGTGAATGTTCCGAAGAATGTAAACAAATTCTGCACATACATACATACATACATACATAGACCTTGCCTGTATTCCCAAATGGAGTGGGCAGAGTAGACGAAATGTTACATAGTAAAAACCATGACTATTTTTTTGCGACTTTAAGCACTATGTTAGATTTAAAATAGATGAAGGAGGTAAAATAGTAACAGATTGCTAGTATTGCTAGTCTGTTGCGTAATGCAAATCTAAAATTCCTGGATTTCGTAAATGATACATAGAGTTCAACTCAACGTTATATCTAATGGAGCAAAATGGTAGCTATATTTATTACGATCACTATCTCTTTTCTATGACTAGTAGTAAAAAACTAGAAATAAATACAATCGAGCACATTGATTGCTCTGAAAATTATTACTAAGTATCTAAAATTGTGAACAGATTTTTCAGTATAGAAGTGTAATTTTATAAATAAAACTCCGATGATGGATCACGAATTGGATCAAAACGTGTCGAGCTGATCTCTGTTATTATAGAGTAGTTCTTTGTATCTTAATACGTTGGATGTTTATTGTAGGCCTTAGATAAGGACCGTATCGTTAATTATGGAAACAGGTTTGTAGTACTCAAAAAAAGTTATATAATAATATAAATATAATAGAAGATCAAACGAGCTTCGCAAGCGAAGTTCGATCG
>BHDV01000701.1:160902-177321 GCA_005406045.1 Adoxophyes honmai
CCCGAAAGATTAAGTCCCGCATTCAGTTTTCGGAAAGTTGGCCGCCTTACATTACTGTGCCGCGCAACGCAAATCAACGTACTAAGTTATTTCGGTCTCTGTTTGGATTACCGGTTTTACACGCAGTTTCATTTACACCTCACTATGATACGACGGTATTCTCGTAGTAGGAACGCTAAATTAAATACTAGCTAATAAAAACATAGATATAGTCGCGGCTATGTTCCCAAATTGGGTAGACAGAGCACACGGACCTAAAAACTAAACTATTTTCTCATTTTACTTACCGCTTTTATTTCCTTCAATCTGGCGTGCTGAGCATAAATTGCGAAGTGGTTTTTTTTTACGTAAAAACTAAAAGATGTAGACCCCTGTAACAAACAATAGAGCAATGCAGAGTTTCCATGTATCATGAAAATGAAATGAAAATACTTTTATTTCTTTAAAAGATCCATGTTTTCAAAGACAAATGCGAACACGACGGTAAGGTGTTGCGCAGACGACAGACAAACCGTGACGCACTTTTTAGTCTGTGAAAATAGAACCTATGCAATTATATGCAGTAACGCACACGCCGCGCAAAAAGTCCGGCGCACAATGCATACAATCCATGCAGACTTTTTATGCGCCGCAGACTCGATCGCACATAAAGTGTGCCGTCTGAGCTGCACCTAACTAGCCCGCCAAATCAAGCCCAACTGCCATTCTTATTTCAAACCGTCTCGTTAGTGTTTTGTTTTAGTTTTTGTTTTACTTCGCAATTTTTTTTCCGATAAAAACAAAAGATTAAATCCATCAAATCAGAGTTCAGTCGCAACGTGCGATGTAAATGTGCTTTTGCCTTTTAATTACGTCTGCCAACGTAAATTTACGTTTCCTGGACGTACATCTGGTGTTTATATCCGTAAGCCACTTTAGGATGTCAAGTCGGTTATTTCATTAAAACAAACTCTCTAGTCGGCAGCATCAAAACTGTAATTACAAACTTTTATTTAACTTCACATTTGTATGTATGTATGTATCTATAGATCGATTGAGCTGAAACTTGGTACTATACCTACGTAACTTGGATGACAATACAATATTCCGGTAGTGGACTCCTGGTGGCCCAGTCGGGACTGTCTCTGAAGGAGGGAACTCTTCAACGGTTGGCCTCATCGACTTGAAATCTGGTGCACATAATCTAGGGTGGATGATAATGAAGTACAGTTGGCAAAAAGTACAGTCGGCAAAAAAGCTTGTATCGTAAATTAATTTTTTGTTGGTAAGCTTATATTAGATTGGACAATAAAATAACTCGGGCCAAGATTCCGTATGTGGCTGTCAGATTGTAGGTAGAGTAGTGAGGCATGAGCGTTTAGCGATCAAGCTATGTTAAAAACATGGGAAATCGATACAGATATGTCTGGACTGTGCATATAGAATGAATATGACATTCTATAAGCTCACATCATCAATTTCAAAAGAGATATGATAGCAAGTGTTAAGAGTAAGTGTTTTCCTGCGTTTCGGGTTAGAATACCACCTCCCCATCTCTTCCTTGGATGTCTTAAGAGTTGACTATGGAAATAAATAGGATTATGTACCATCGCGAACAGGGATTGTTGAGCCACTTACCTATGTTTGTAACTTGGGCGGTCGTGTAATACTAATCCAATAGCTGACATCTAGTCTGTCACATCGGTCATTGATTACACGTCTAAATTGCGAACAGTGGCAAGTGCGCCAAGTGGCTCAACAATCCTGGTTCGTGACTGTACAGGCTAGCAACTGGTCACTAATTATACCTCGCCCATCTGCTATATAAAAGTGGCTACGAAACGGGAAATAGCCGTGATTCTGATGTCTATTCAGGACTCGTCTTCATAGGAGAGTAACTACTCCGGTATGTCAGATGAATGACAATGAAGTAGGTACAGTTGATAAAAAAACGACTCTACAAAAATGCTTTTATCTAAAAATGTTTTTGCTGGTTAGGTTATTCTATCTCTACTACTACAGTAACTTTCAATCAAACGAGCTATTGAAGTTTATGCCTTACGCTTTTGTATTTTCTGGCTAATGGATATCAGTTGGCACGCTTGGCACTGACACAATGCACATGCGATAGCAATTGACGTTAATGTATAAATATCTCTTTGGAATCGTCTTGTTGACAATAATGTAACATACTGTATGGGACTTGTCATGATTTTGATAAGATGTGTATGGAAAAGGATTTCCTTACATTTTTTGTAACTGCTTCACAATCAACTTAAAATATCAGTATCTCAAAAAACTACAGATCATGTTTTGTTTAAACCTAACTAAGAACCATCAAGAGGTCACGGGGTTGTCGAAAGGAAAAAACCGCATCGAAATAGCTTCATCCGTTTCATAGCGTCTAGTGTATTCAAAACGATGATGAATTCGATAATGATTTCGTTAGCGAATTAACGCGGAATTGTATAGAGACGTCAACCGCGGCAGTTGTGCAAACGTTCCCCTGGCGGCTCTGTCTCAATTTTCATACAATTTTGCGATAACTCGCAAACGAAATCGTAATCGACATGCATGATCGTTTTGAACACACTAGACGTACAGAGTTACACGCAGACATTGACTGATTGATTCTTGTATGGGAGGGGAGCAAAAAACTTATTATTTTATTTTATTTTTTGTTTTTTTTTTGTTATAGCGGCAATAGAAATACCTACATAATCTGTGAAAATTTTATCAGTCTACCTAGCGCAGTTCGTGAGATACAAGCGATATAGACGGACAGTGAAGTCTCAGTAATAGGGTACGGATTTCACCCTTTGAGCACGGAATCCTAAATAGATATTGTGGCATGTATAGTATTGCGGACATTGTCAAATTAAAGGTTAAAAGAAAATCTTCAGCCTTAAAAAAGAGTGAGAATGAGGCATTTGTGTTCGATTCTAAGGTACGGTGATGGTGGTGGACTATGATCTGTGGGCTTGGTCGAGTTTATGTTCGTTTCTTTTTGAGAAAAATCATTTAACGGTTAAACCCCGGAGTAAACATACATACATACATACATATTCTCACGCCTGTATTCCCAAGAAGGGTAGGCAGAGCACATGAATTCGAAAATCCAGTGCCACGTTCAGCAACTTCAGGGTAACCAGATGGTCAAACGTGACATTGCAGTGACAGGTTGCTAGCCCATCGCCCACAATACACTAACCCTTTCCCAGAGTCGACTCTTACGACACCCACGGGCAGAAAGGGGGAGGTGCTATTCTAACCCGGCACCACACGGGTAAACGTTGTAACTCAATTTGGTAAATAAATACAGGAGGCACAAGAAACTTATCTAGCTATTTAATACTTACATACATACATAATGTCACGCCTCTTTCCCATAGGGGTAGGCAGAGACTACTTTGTTCCACTCGCTACGATCGTAGCTATTTAATGGCGGAAAAAAATACAGGAGGCTCAAGAAACTTACCTAGCTAGCTAACTAAAATGGTGGTCGATTTTCGGTTCCGAATTTTAAATTGAATCAAAAATAAAAACAGGGATTTACGGCATTTGTGCTTCTCGCCGGCATTGGATGAAGCCGCAACTAAACTAGATACTGAAATACACTCATACTTCAGCTTTCCCGAAATCTAGACTAGTCAATAGTACCTGGATCCGTCTAGACGCTAGACTCCAGACGGGAAATGACCTCTCTCGGGGGCAAATCAATGCTAACTGGGACTTTTTGGTGTTATGTATGTGTATTGTGTGCCAATTGAATTAATAAAGCTCTACCTACAATAGGGATGACGAATGGGTAAAAATAGGTACAGCCTTCGCCAAAAGTACTGAGCATGCGTATCTTTGTCCCAACTAATAAAAAAAATCTGTAAAGGTAAGGGAAAAAATAAGTAAATTAAATAAAGCAAGGAAGTTCCTGTAAAGTGTACGTAAACCAAGGAAATTTTCGTTGATAAACCACTCAAAGTATTTAATGTGATGAAAATTCCAAAATCTAAAGTAAACCTTTGTGTCAAAGTGAACTACTGCAAATCTAATTTATGCGATTGTAATTGTAATCAAATAAAAAATGTTCTTAGCAAAACAAAAAACTTCAAACAAAGAAAACTCTCACATGCTGAATACTTTTGACCAAAGCTGTGTAAATAATTAATTTATCTTAAAATATTTAAAATCGACAAAACTAAAAGCATCAAACTCTCTGATTGGGGCTTGTATCACTCCTGAAATAAATTGTACTCAATAGTAACAACAATAGAAACATCCATGCATTGTATCCTCTTTTTTTTGTCAAACAAAAGAAACAACACTAGTACAATGTCTTTTAATAGGTAACGGACGGACATTATACACTGTTTACTCAACTTTTCTATTAGGGTTTTACTGTCGAGTTTTTTAGGTTTTGTACCTTTGTCGTCTGGACTTTCCATCGGGCCCCTATTTCCCCACAACTACGATTGTTAGTGATATAAGGTTCATCGTCCTTAAAAAACAACTGAATATAACGTGAAACAAGAACCAGCAGCGCTATTGTCTAAAGCGCGTCACACACTAAGCAGATACGATAAGATATCTGTTACTGAACAGATATCTGAGTGAGTTTCAAAAAAATTGTACATAAATTAAGGGTTAATAAAAACAAAATCACGATCGCGTCTTTTGTGTAACGAAAATTACCTATACAAAATGTATGGGTAATTGTCGTTACACAAAAGAATCAATTAACTTTTGTTTTTATTAAAGCCCTTAACTATGTACAATTTTTTTGAAACTCACTCATCTGTCAATATCGCTCCCTATGCAATTCAATGAGTTAACACACACAGCCCATATTTACCGTCAAGCATCTGTTAACACTAACATTTATGGAACAATGTCATTTATACCCAGATAAAATATTGGGTCCTTACCTATGAAATCGGCGATTTTTCTTTTGTGCTTCTAACCATCGCAACTTTCATAACATAAAAGATATATTACGTACTGAATTTTACAAAATATTTTGCCTTTGTTGTGCAAATTTTGACTGTCATAAATCCAAAGAAACGTTCGCACTAAAACCACTGGTGACTCCGGCGTTGTCGGCTTGCCGGGTTGGGAGACGCCATGGTATCCCGAAGATTCTACCAATGACGCCTACCTACAATGCCACAATCTAATATGACTAGGCTTAACCAAATAGAAAAAAAAGTATTACGTTTATCGTTGTAACCTTGAGAATCCCTAGTATTTTGACCGTTGCATGTTATCACATCCTTGCCAATGCAGTATTGATAAGCTTATCAAAGTAAACAGATCCTTTTCCAAAAAATTTTACAGTCAACTTGGGCCTTGGTAACTATTTTACAAATAGTGCTAATTTATCTATTTAAAGTTCTATATCTGAATTGTTGATTTATTATTTTTTGAATGTAGTTTTACTTGCCGTTTCAACCTAACCAATTTTTATTTCAACTGCAAAAATGACAGGTTTAAAAACTACGGAAACGAAACTCACTTTCACGTCGAAAAAACCGCTTTTTGACGGTCTATCTGTTACTCTTATAAAGTCGTGACTACACCAATGCTTCAAAAACGGTCACGGTACGGAATCGCAAAAACGCATCGTATCCGCACCGTTGTTGCCGCAAGCACTCTACACCGCTGCTTAAAAAACTGTCATCGGTTTAGGAGGTTCACCTCAAAAAAAAATTCGTATGGAGAACTGCGTATTTTGAGCAGCAGTATGTGGATCACGCGTCAAAAACGGCGCGGATACGACGCGTCACTGCGATTCCGTACCGTCGCCGTTTTTAAGCACGTGTTCGCAACTTAATACTGTAAAGTCCGCTGAATTAGCTTAAAAGCTTCTGTCGAAGGCCCGGGTGGTAATTAAGTAATTATGTCATCGATGTACGATGGCGTCGCGCCCCGTGACTGACGCCGTGGACCCATGGGACGTGGCTGTTAGCCTGTTATGGCGTCTACTGGCAGCTACGCGATACGTGCGATAAAATTAGAGGTTTATCTGACGTTTTATCGGAATCTAAATTAGAATTAGAGTTTGTAAATCTTGGGAGTGGCGTCGGTGCTGGTATTGTAACGGATGCCGGAGGTAGAACAAGCAGAAGCACCTTAATGTTATAATTAATAATACTATAATATGATGTGTGAAAATGTAGGTACTATACTATGTTGTCTCTCGAATCCCATGCTTGCACTTCTGAATTTGTCATTTCCTATTGCGTTAACTCATACAATGTGTAGGGAACATTGGTAACACAAGAGAAAAACTACAGGACACACTTTTTCTTTCGTTAGAATAATTATGTATGACTTTGAGCAGATATATAAAATTGTATAAAATATCACAAAAGAGACTCTTAGGTTTTCATATTAATTCATTAAAAAAAATAAAAGAGTTTGTCCAATCAAGGAAGGCTTTGAATCTGACCGTCTCTACATTTTTTTAACGTATTTTTGTTATTGGTCTATACAATGTCACCCATTTATGTAAGTTTACTTTTAGTTATCTACTCGTAAGCTAGTCATCGTCGTTAATATTTAACTAGGACGGGCGTGTTCTTAAAATAACTAACATAATTATATATGTTAAGTGTAATTTTGTTTAATTACTAGTTTCGAACTGAAAGGAATTAGAGCCGAAACCAAAGAGCACACGACACGTGACATAGACAACACCATGATTATGACTATTTCACGCTTCGCAGCCACTTCTAGCATAATTTCAGGTTTGAAAACCGATGATGAGATAGGTAGTATAATAGTGACAGGTTGCTAGCCTGTCGCCTAAAGCATATCTAAACCTATATCCTTAGTCGCCTTTACATCCACGGAAGAAATAGAGAGTTGTTATTCTATCCCGACACCACACAGGAAATATGTTTTCATGGGCGAAAAAAAAGCCAATCAAGTTCAGGTTACAGTTTTTGTGATTTTATGTCGTGGTAATGCGTTGCGCGAACTTAGCCCCTCTACTTAAACGTTGCCAACTTAGATGCCGGGGACTATGGAAACAAAAAGTCGTCTAAGTAAAACACGACCGTACTTATATCGGACAAGGATATTATATCTACGCATGTCATGTGGATAATTCAAATCAAATAAAATGGTGATGTATGTACAGTCGACCAAAAAGTTGGTCTACCCCCTCAAGATCGATATTCATTTGAACCCCATGAAACAACAAGGTCGATTTCCCCTCGCCATAATATTATGACAGTGACAATGTCAACCTTGTGATAATTTTGATCTCACAGAAACTTTTGTCAAAAGTGGTAGACCACTTTCTTGGTCGACCGTATTTCTCACCCAGCGTAGAAATACAGCCAAACTTAGATAATTTGAAAGATGTACGTACAGATATCTATGTTAAGTACTTGCATACTGTTTAATGCACAACAAAAACCATACAATCGGAATCACAGAAAAAATACACGAATACCATATAGACCATGTTAAATAGAGATCGGATCGCGCCGAGTTCATTTCGTCACCTTTTGAAATATTTTAGTTTTTGTAGGTATATAAATATGAGTCTTTAGCCCTTCGCAGTAGAACAGTTGTCGATAAAGTACTGTGCCGGACAGTGCACCAATGATCGACATTGTCAGCGGCAATAAAAGTGAACCGGTGCCGATAATTGGACTTTTGTTAGCCGTCAAACATTGGGTAGTTACGATAATTCGTTATTTAAAATTCGTTTTATCAAACTAGTAAAGGGTAAAACGGTTGTTTTTCGCAAGCTTCCTCTACGCAACGCGCCTTATCAACACATACCCCACGGGTTTCCTCCACACAGTATACGACACCACATTTAATAACAGACTTATCAACTTAACAGGCAGTCAATATTTTCAGTTAACTCTGAATGGTCAACTGTAACATACGTTTCGTTTCTGTCCGGAGTTACAAGAAAATTACTTTAACGAAGTAGTTCTACGAAAGAGCGTGAAGTGTCCTTGGATAGTCGTATGGGGAGAAAGTGTTTGAAAATAATAATGAAAACGTGCTTGAAAAACTGGATATTTTGTATTTAATTCTGTTCATGTAAAGTGAACGCTATTAATATACGAGATCGATAGTGATTTGCTACCGCGAAGGACAATTATAATCTAGGCATACTTCGATCTAGTATTTTGTGCCTATTTCCAGTCAAATAGGTATCTAAAAGGCTACAAAGCTTATCTACTTAGGTTTCCGTGATTAAGTATATTGGATGCGTTAATCATCAGTCCTTGACCAGAAAAAGGGAAGTAACGATTCCAAACACATTAACAAAAGCAGTTGTTTTGTAAAAACGGAACTGAATTGACGTTAAAATGATCACCGAAATACAAGAAGTGGATTTTGTGAAGCTCGACAAACAGGAAGTGGGGCAGTTGAAGACTTTCTACGCCACCGCCGCGGTATCTGAAGTAGCTGGCATTTGGAAACAGAAATCGGTCTCAATAAAGTCCCCCAAATCGGGGAGAATTTGGGGGAAAAGGGTAAAGGACAGGACAGAGAGAACCAGCAATGCCAGCTTCTTTTCTAGAATTTTCGAAGATTTCAAGATGGTTAAAGTGTCGGATTTCACGTACCAACAGTCGAGCGTGAGGAAGAATAGCTCTTACAAACCTTTCTGGGCGACTAAGATTCAGCCTGAGAAAGACAAAAAAGCAATTGATGATGAAGTTGTCAAAACTACAACGGTGGTTGTTGAATCTACCAACGTTGTCAGAAATAAGACCATGGTTTTTGAAAATGCCGTTCTAGGGTCACCTAAGGTTATTTTAACAAGAGAACCTATGAAAGCACCTGAGAAGATAAAGAAGAGTCCACTAGTTAAAAAGAAATCGACTGTTGTGGTGAATAAACAGAATTCGTTGAAGTTTCCTCCTTTTTATCAGGGGAGTAAGAGGCACATGCCGACAGGAGAGCCGTTGTATTGGGTTCGTGATTTCAATTTAACCTTTAAATTCATATCAATTTTCAACCGATTCCTTAGTAATTTTTGGACACAGCTTAAATTTGATGACGTATTTTTTTTTTAGTTTCAATTACGTACGCATACTTGTCAAAAGTTGTATGTTATCATTTAATTTTATCTTATAATACTTGAATAAGAAAAAACAGAGAAATATGTAGTTCCACGAGTTTTTTTACAGTAGATTAATAATTACGTTACGATAACACTAAGGAAACAATGGACAACGTCTATATTCTGTACGCTCATTTTGATTCGATTTTTAATGTGCTTTGTGTATTTGCAAATCAACCGTTGTAACGCCATTTTGTTTTAATGGACAGCAAATTCACACCAACAAAATGTGTTTTTAAAACAATAAAAACACATAAATAACACGTGTGTCTCAAAGATTGGTTAGCGTTATAATGGCGGGACCACGACCTGGATTTAGTCAATTCATATTGCAGTATTTAGTACCAAATTTGTACTATTTGGTACCTTTTGTAATAAAATTTGTACCTCTTCCGTTTCAAAGTTATATTCAAAAAAGTCTGGTCCCGCCATTATAACGCCATATTTCGGAACCAGGTCAAGAATTCAGTCAATTCAAATAGCAATATTTAGTACCAAATTTGTACTATTTGGTACCATTTGTCAAAAAATTTGTACCTCTTCCGTTTCAAAGTTATATTCAAAAAAGTCTGGTCCCGCCATTATAACCTCAAAATTTCGAATTTTTTTAGAAATGGTACCGAATAGTACAAATTTGGTACTAAATATTGCAATATGAATTGACTAAATCCAGGTCGTGGTCCCGCCATTATAACGCTAACCAAAGATTGTATGCAGAGCTATACTTAGAGATAGTATGAGCTATGTAGGCTAACTTTTATCTATATGGGTTTAAACTAACCCGGAGCGCTATTGTCTAACGCACCAAAAAGCTACATCGTTTTTAATTTAACAGTTTCGGTGTCAGTTCGTTTTGAAATGTTTCAATTTCAAAGCAATTTTTGGCTTCATCTGTCAAATTAAAAAGATGTTAATTTTTGGTGCATTAGAAAATAGCGCTGCCGGTGTTAACATGTCGTCAGGTGAAAACGTAGAGTTAATCCTATCGCACGGTGAATCTTGTTTAGCACAAGCCCTCATAATGGAAATACCTCTAATAACATGCTAAAGAACTTGCGGACGAATCACTCTAAACCCGCCCTTCAAAATCAATTTTCAATCCCGTTTTAATCATTCAAATCCACAAGATAGGCAGTAACAAACTTTTAACATATTCGCCGCCACTTCAATTACGTTAGATGCACTCACATACCATCCAACTGCAACATCCAGCCTGCGTTGCCTAGAGTTGAATCTAAACACAATTGAACCAAGGTTGCTTTCGCGGTGAACAGGTTATTGGCGTGAAACCTGCGAAGCTTATTTTTATTTGTCTATATGCGTTGTTGGCGTTGAAAAGGTTAAAGTTAAATATTACTTAAAAAATTGAACAACTTAGTCTGTGCACTATTAAGTAGGTATGTATGAATAATTTTACTGTAAAATTTCATTAAAGCCCATCCATTGTTACGCGTGAAGGATTAACAACCATCAACGCAATGTTAAGCATAAACTATCATGATTATCTTCCATATTTGTCACATAGCGGCTAAATCACGCTATTTTTTTATATGGTTTTAATTACCTCGACATTTCGGCCGCGTTACAGCGACTGGTCACGAATAGCCTACCTCAACTCTGTGATGAATATAAAACATCGACACATTCATTAAATTAGGTAAATTAAAATAAAACTACAAAAGTGAATCCGCGAATATTTAGTAACCGTGAACAAACAATGTGATCGGTAAAAATAGCTTGTCACCAACATTCGTAATTATATCTGTCATGTGGAAGCGTGCAAAAATATTTGACACATCCTACTGCCCCTAGTAACAGTCGTATTATCAGATACTTCTGCCGCCTTATTGTCAGATATTGGTGCGCAATGCCATTATGCCATAACTAGCCTTTTATGTGCCCAGTGCTTTCAAAACTGCGCCCTTGAAGATACTGGTCTGGTCATTCCTGCGCCCAGTCCCTTGTCACCGCTGCGCTGGGACCGCCATAGTTACGGCACTGTAGGCTTCTGTCCTGGGTTAAAAAAAAAAACTAATTAGTCCGTTCATTAGATTATGGAAAAAGGTGACACACATATCTTCCCGAGTGGTGGCTTGTGACGTCACGACGCGACAAAAATTGTACCGAGTCGTGTCGTGACGTCACGCGAAACTTTTAAGCGCTGTATTATCGTAAATTTTCGTTTGTGAAATAAAAGAAAAAACATGTGTGCAATATTTTTTGGTAATCTATCTGACGGACTAAATAGTTTTTTTTTGTCAAATAGCCTATTGTTGCTGATGAGTACCATTTTTTTTTTTGCATAAAGTATTAACGGTATACCTTTTCCCTAGCTCGGCGAGACGAGGCCCTCTTCCTTCGGGCCTGCGACGTATCAGGACTACAAGGACATCCGCTCGCGTTGCCTCTCCGAGGGTAGGCTCTTTGAGGATCCAGAGTTCCCGGCGATCGACCGGAGCCTGTACTACAAGGAGAGCTTGGACAGACCCATCACTTGGCTCAGGCCTGGGGTAAGTTCTTTAAATTTTATGGATTGGAATCATAAAACTGTGACACTCAATAGTGTATCCGTTTTATACACTTCTCTGCTTGACAACTAGGTACTCACATTTTCGCCATCACATTTACTATTATTGTCAAACTTACAAAACTAACAGAATCTGTCTCTAAAGACGTTCACACCGACTACAGACGCAGTAGGAGTATTAAGAGCAGTTTTCCAATACGGGGGAACGAACCACCCTCTATTCTAATACATCGTCCTCTATTACAAGACGAGCGGTACTCAACCTTTTTTTTATACGAGCCACAAACACGTTTAAGTCATGATGTCGCGCGATTTTTACCGCTATTTATCGTCATTTTCTTCTGTGTGCGTCATAGCATGAGCAGGACCGATGGTATACGAAACCTTTGTGTCTTCTAGGAAATATGCGACAACCCCCAACTGTTCGTAGAGGGGTACAGCCGCTTCGACGTGCAGCAAGGCGAGTTGGGCGACTGCTGGCTGCTAGCCGCCGTGGCCAACCTCACACTCCACAGAAAGTGAGTGAATCTTTAGCTGAATCTCTGCGTGCGTCATTAGAGAGAATTGCGGTCTGAAATAGGATATTGTAACCAGCCGGCTTAGCATAGCAAGGCGCGAGACGAGATACGCGAGATAGGCTGTATCTGTCACTGTCTAATTAGAGACGCCAGAAAATGACGGGTAGACTATCCCGCGCGCGATGCAACTAGAACATGTTCCCATGCTAAGCCTACTGGACAGAGAAAAAGTTCCGTTGTTTTGAGCACGGGAAAAGAATGCGTGAAACAGGGTATGTAAGCGAATTTACATGGAAAGTTTGTTGGGGCGAGTCGGTCGAGGGCGCCCTCGAAGAACGTATTAAACCAGAATGTGTAGAACTAGACCGTCGAGTGTATGACTAGAGAAATAAGGAAAATAGAGCGTCATGTTTATGTCTATAAAATCTTTACTAGCCGAAACTGACGAAATGTATGAGGAGATTAATGAATGTGGTTAAAGCAAAAGAGGTATGTCAGGATCGTAGCAAGCAGAACAAAGTGGTCACTGCCTACCCTTGTGGGAAAGAGGCGTGATGGTATGTAGTGTAGGTATGTATGTATGGTAACTTGTGTTAATCGACATTGCTTTGATTTTTCCAGATTGTTCTTCCAAGTGGTGCCGGATGACCAGAGCTTCGAGGAGGAGTATGCAGGAGTCTTCCACTTCCGGTAATTTACTATTTATCTAGTCTATGGGCCAATCAATCGCTTTCCATACCAACTGAAAAAGGTTCCCAATTTCTCTGTGACTGCCAGTAACGACATCCATATCGATTCGGAGTAGTATTTTTTTTTCTAATTGAAAAAAAAAGAGGAAATGTTTTAAACTTTCGCGATTCTCACTCATATTTATATGTATGTATGTACGGTACGCGGGACTTAATCACGATTTTATTTACCTTCTCGACGTTTCGGCCGCGTTACAGCGACCGTGGTCACGAGTTAAGTTGAGTGTCAAAAGAGGAAATGTTCACATTTTTTAATGGTCCATCTATACAGGGTGGCCCATCTAAAACGGTCAGTATGGGGAAGTCCGAAACTATACGAGATACGAAGATCTCTTCTTAGGAACCATGACATCGATTTTAATAAAAAGAAAAACTGCATTCATACATTTAAAAAAAAAAGTGTACTCAGTCCGGGAATCGAACCCGGTTGTTTTGAAAAAAAATAACTTTTACTGTTTCTATTTAGATATCGATTGTGTAGGTCTTAAGCAGTAAATATGTGCAAGAAACATGATTTCTAAAATGAATAAAATGCATTGTTTTTACATGCTTTAATTTATTTTAATAGGTGTTCAGAGTGATCACAGTTACAAACGTAATAGGTATTGAGAAAGGCGGTGGTCACTTCGAACACCTACTAAAATAAAATCAAAGCATGTAAAAACAATGCATTTTATTAATTTTAGAAATCATGTTATACACACATATTTACTGCTTAAGACCCACACAATCGATATCTAAATAGAAACAGTGTTTTTTTTTTTCAAAACAACCGGGTTCGATTCCCGGACTAAGTAGGTACACATTTTTTTTGAAATATGTGAATGCAGTTTTTCTTTTTATCAAAATCGATGTCATGGTTCCTAAGCAGAGATCTTCGTATCTCGTATAGTTTCGGACTTCCCCATACTGACCGTTTTAGATGGGCCACCCTGTAGAGTCTTTCCCACAAGCTGATGCAATGATGTTGATTTTACCTTTTTCCAGGTTCTGGCAGTACGGCCGTTGGGTGGACGTGGTGATCGACGACCGACTGCCAACGTACCGTGGCAAGCTCGTCTTCCTCCACTCCTCGGAGAATAACGAGTTTTGGAGCGCATTGCTGGAGAAGGCTTATGCCAAGTGAGTATAGGTCACACATTTATATCGAAATAGATACCACGAGCTCCTGCATTTGTATGAAAACCAAGCGTGCCACTTTTTCTCTACCTTTTTTTTTACGATGGGAAAATGCGTTACGTATACGACCGCGCCGTGGGGACGGCGCGGTGGACTTTTTCTCTACCTACTGTAACGTCACATAAGCGCTTTAGTGGTGGCAATTGACAGTCCGAGTGAAACCGATTCAAAAGTGACGCCGCCTTATTCAAGTTGTCCTGTCTCTAGGCAGTTAAACCTAATCTAAGTGGTAGAAAACTAAATGAAATCGCGTCAAAGGAAGAGCATTGCTCTCCCTTTTGGCTCTCTTTTGGCACGCGAAGTACCATCGAACCAATTGATTCCTGACCCACCTATTCACAGTGAACGTCATAGTGACAAAGGAAATCATTATGACGTTTATTGTGACAACGTTCTGCGGTGGGTCAGGAATCAGTTGGTTCGATAGTACATACACTTGAGACATCTATTTCGATATAAGTCTGTGGTATAGCTCCTGAAGCTTATGGTATCCTGGTCCAGCAAGGAAGGTTAATGGTGTTATAATATGGCTGCTGATGTTATATACTTTAGGCGACAGGCTAGCAACCTGTCACTATTATACCTGCGAACTCGAAATTTAAAAATATGCTTAAAATTACCACGAAACTTGGAATAGTCATGGTTTTGTTTATGTATCGTTTTGTGTGCTCTGCCTACCCCATTTGGGAATACAGGCGTGATATAAGAAGGTTATTTTTACACTTTTCTGCCAAGTTCCTTGTAGGGCATTCTTGTTGGTAATAATGGTCTTTCCGATTTCCTTTTGCATAAATAAAGTTTTGAATTCGATTTTTTTGTATGTATTGTATTAATGTATTGTATTACAGACTCCACGGCTCCTACGAAGCGCTGAAGGGCGGCTCGACCTGCGAAGCGATGGAGGACTTCACTGGGGGTGTCACCGAAATGTACGATATGGAAGAACTGCCTCCGGACTTCTACACTATCCTTATTAAGGCATACGAGCGGAACTCGCTCATGGGATGCAGTATTGAGGTAACTTGAACTTACGGTAACTTTAACTTTGCATGTAACTCCGGTGCCCGCCATTTTACCTGGCGAGATGAGCGAGATAGACATATGTCATCTGTTATTGCATATTCTACATTACGCTTAAACGCTTACGCTTAGTGGTCGGGTTTTGAATAAAACCTCTACATTTCTTCCGTGGATGTCGTAAGAGGCGACTAAGGAAATAGGATCAGGTATACTTAGGCGACAGGTTAGCAACCTGTCACTATTCTACTTCTTCCATCTTAGCAAACCTAAAACCATATGCTAGAAGTGGTTGCGAAAATCGTCAAATCATAATCATGGTTTTGTCTATGTCACGTTTCGTGTGCTCTGCCTACCCCATTTAGGAACAAAGACCTAATTGTATGATGATGACTATATTTGTGGTACATCTGTAAAGTTCGTGTATGTTTTCAGCCGGACCCACACATACTCGAAGCGGAGACGCCCCAAGGCCTCATCCGCGGTCACGCGTACTCGATCACGCGCGTGAAGTACGTCGACATCGAGACGCCCGGCCGCCAGGGGAAGATACCGCTACTGCGGATGCGAAACCCGTGGGGGAACGAGGCTGAGTGGAACGGGCCCTGGAGCGATAAGTGAGTGAAATAGAGATCAAATTCCGCCCCGCGGGGCTCCTATTCCTAGATAAGTTTCAAATTTTGGACTCTAGAGCCATAACTAAGTACCTAGTCATAGCCATATTACGAAAAATAGCCATAATGTAGGATAAGTCACATTATTGTGTGTTGAAATTACGCCCTGCGGGGCTCCTATTCCTAGATAAGTGTAACATGAACATGAACATATGTTTATTAACTTTAATTGCTACTAATAATGTCAGGAGTATGTGGTTTGAGTCTGTCGCATATCTCGTTCCCACGGTATATTAAGAATGACTACGCAAAGTTGCGTTAATTTGCGAATTGTGAAATACTGCCTCGCGGGGCTCCTTTTCCTGGATAAGTTTTGCCCTGGGGCAAAGAGGCTGAGTGCGATAGAGCTCAAATTCCCCTCCGTGGGGCGCCTATTCCTAGATAGAATTTTAGTTTAGGGCGCTGGAGCGATGAGCAAGCGTCCTAACGCCATCTATCGTCGAATAGCAAAACTTCTACTACAAACGTCCATGGTTATTGGTTACACAACTACCAAATGGTAATCCTACATCGCGCCAACGAAGTTTCGAACATCGGTTCGGTTGCATAAATACAAGTTCCAACTTTCTCTCTATAGACTTCGGTCCCCAAGCGTAAAATCTGCCTGGAGAGAGATCTCTATTAATACAATACTGTGTGTGAAGCATAGAGGATAGAACCTATAGAGAAACAATGTTCGCAA